>SJOL01008406.1:933370-960074 GCA_004794785.1 Opisthorchis felineus
TATATATATATATATATAGTGTACCGCAGCATTTTAAACTCGACCCTTGGCAGAAAGCTGACGTCACCTGTGCCACAGGCGATGCAGGTTCACAAAAGTTTCTTTGGTCTTCCCGATTCGGATGTAAATATCGTCTTTAGCTGGGCCACCGGGACTGAGACAGCTGTCCAGGTGGACGAATTTGTGTACTGATTCAGTCGACTCATCTGCAAGCATGAGGTTCCTGTCCTACTCCCCCAGTTTTTCAGCAGCACTCTACACATTGCGCTTGCCAAATCGTGAGGCAGCATTATTTAGGTCAGTTACTAGCGCCTGCATTACGGTGACCTCAGATCCAAGAAGAGCTACTCGCATACTCGATACCTTAGTGGTGAGTTTGCGTTTTGCAAACCATGGTAATAAACGGCATAATGGTTGTTAGCTTGTCTTGTAGCGCTTTAGATTCTTGGTCTTCTTCAAAGATTAGAACCATATCGTCTGCTTACCCTAGATCGACAAGGTACTCAGGAGCAAGGATTTGAACACCGAGACCGTGAAAGTCCTTCAGCGCTCGCTGCATAATTTGACTGACGGTAAATGTCAACAGGAATAGACGGGGAATACATCCGAAACCTGTACGCTTTCATGCCCAGGAGTGTGACTAAAAGGACCGGACTATGTTCAGCAAATGTTTGGATGAGCTGACAGATCGACGGACTTGAAAGCACCTTTGGAATCGAGAATCCCAAAAATTGTCGATCTTTTGTACAATTAACAGCTCTGACACCTGAGAGAGTGAACTTAGGTTTCAAGGAGACCCTTTCCTGTAGAAATCGTGCTTGGTGTTCACAGCCCAGGGCTTCGCTTGTCACCACAAGACAACGAGCAACCAGTAACGCTGGAAGTCCTGTTACATTGGGGATCAGATATACACCTCTGCAGTCACTGCATTTACTGGAGTAACGTTATCGTTTCACTACAGTATTCTGGGAGTTTTTCTACCAGGTAGATCCAAGCACTTTGGCCCGGCACTAGCTGATAAATTCACCGCCGTCTTTGAGCAGAGCAAGTTAATGTTGCCGAGACCAGAAGTTGGAGACGTTTGAGCAAGATTATACGATCGTATACTTCTGGAGTTGAAGGAGGTTCCATATTTATTGTGCAAGCTTCTGTTATGGACTGGCATTGCGAGTGGAAAGTAGCAGGTGGCAACAATTTTTCGCCTGTCTGTCTCAGGACTTCTGACAAAGCCAAAGAGATATCTTAGACCTATTCTTTGGAAGAGTCTAGATTCTACCACACAGAAATTCCGTCATCGCTCAGGCTGTTATAGATCTCCGCTTAGTGGTAGTTGGCATCCACAATCTCTTAGAATTAATGTCTTTGATGTTTTTCATTTATTTTGAGGTGTGGGCGATTTGCGTAGGCTTCAAGAAAAGTACCAATGGCATGATCAAAGTCCACACAGGTATCCCAGAGGCAGCCGTAGACAGCGGTTGATTTCCACGGTTCTGGAAGTTGGTACTGCGAAGAAACAGCCTACGATCGGCAGAATGTAGCAACAGGTATACTCCGTTATCCAAGCACCTCGTCTACAATCCAAGGAGACCACTCAGTTGAATTTCAACAGCACTGAGCCCACTTACTCGCGCATTCTTGCCACAAACGACCATAGCGAACTTTTAGGCCGCCGTAACAGAACACCTAGAGCATAATAGAAATTGTCCTTAAATGATTCGGAGCTGTAATCCTTTGGCCCATAAGCGCACAAAATATACGGTTTGATGAACCTCTCTATTGAAACTCTGTCACAGACGCTGTCAAATGAACCGCGCAGAGATGACTATCAGCAGGTGGCCAGTCGATTTCAGATGCTACTGCCCGGTGATTAAACATTACTGACCTCCACATATACAGCCACAATTGCCTGTTTCGTAGGACAGGCCACAGGCGGGGCACTAACTACAGTTATAGTACTTGTGTCTCGGTTTCTTTTTCATGTCAGGCAGTGTTCCACAACGGAAGAAATCCGCTCTACGAACAAAAGAAGCTTGTTGTCCTGCTTACTTCCGAATATGGACATCAAAAGCAGTCAAGCAGACCGGGCTTTGGGATTCGAAAATTAAGTTCGAGACATTTAAGTGTGTCGGTGCAAACAGAAGCGCAGAAGTTGCAACCGAGGGTGATGTGATTGGAGCCGGGCTCTCAGGCCTAGCGTTGGGACGTGCAGTGGCACTAGTGCCAGGAGAATTAGGTGCTGCTGGTGTGTACTTGTTGCAAACGGTTACTTGAGTAGCAGTCTCGTTTTGCGGGTCCACCGTGACAAACTAGTTGCTAAAACCCTGGAGAATCATTGTGAAAGAGAAGGAAGTTTTATCAACCTTAGAATGACCAGCTGATGACCCATGCTCATCAACTCAAAGTCGGATGAATCGCACGTGTGACGCGATGAGCCGAGTGGGAAAAATATCACCTGAATGCAAAATACACACTTATGGCCAGTCCTGCTTTGATTTGCTCTCAATCAAATAAACTCATTTTCGGTACCATGATCGTCACAAGTCATTGGTAAGTTCAGAGTCATTTTTGTAGAGTGAGATAGGAGCAACTAAAAACATGAAGCTGGGCCAGGATAGAAAAGTGTCCGTCAACTATTATACGATCTGCATTTATCCACAAACATTCCCGCTTTCTAGACCGTATTAGTGCCTGGCGAGGGAGACTGATACTCAAACTTATTCGATTGCCTAACAAAGCTATTAGTGTTAGCTAAATAAGTGAGATTAACGTGAGGAAGTCAAGTGAGCACCAACTGACTTGATTATGTTTTCAGTGTACGGTGGGAATCAAGTTGGAGCCCCTAATTCACCCTGCTTTGTAATTCTAGCGTATTCATCCGTGGTGCTGGCAAATTTTGCCTACACCACCTGATGAATTAGGTAACTGAATAGTCCAATTGAGATTTCGTCCTGTATGTGAAAATAACCAATGCTGAAAAGCTGAGAAGTACTGTATAAGTGCCTCATCCTTATTGGGGATTGTCAGCAGTGCGCATCTCTCAAAACTTTAGGGAGTCCTGAACCCGCAACCTCCCGGTCAGTAGTTTGAACACTGTTCGAACGCCGTTCGGCCACAAGCGGCTGATCAGCAGTGTGATTAATTCGCATTTGGACAGGATATAGCGCCACTCACCCTTCTGTCACAGCAACCACATCACGTGGTCACGTATTGACTGGCTGCTCGAGTAACAACTTCTAGGATGGAAGTTATACTCATCTTGTGAAATTAGCCTTCCTCTGAGCTACTAAGAGACTGTCGATGGCATGCACAGATTTAGGAATTTCAGTTTAAGATCTTGTCTTCATCTGTACATTGCTATAGGTCGAGCTACGTGAAAACCTATCCAGTAAAATAAAGCATGACGGATTCTTGTAAAGAGCCAGCCCTCAACGATTTTCCTTAGACCGTTGAAGCTCGGCACGCCTCGAACGCTACATGTCCCTCCAAACAAAGTTTGGAGTCGTTTGATCAGAAATTTACCACCCCACACAAGACGTGTCTATGCGCGTTATAGTGAAAATTGATTAATTCAGTGACAGTGCAACTTATTTCTTTATATTGTTTGAAAATCAAGGAAAGACCTAGCTTGGGTGGGCATTATTCAATACCAAAGATTGTTGGTATGAAAGATACCGTCGCGTTTTTCGAAGCCCTATTTTGGTCAACTAGAAAGGTGCGTGAGATTGAGTTCGTAATTTTGAGTGCCGTGGCAACGATGTGTGTAGTGAGCCGCTACTTTTACGTCAGTTATGCTGGCTTGTTCCGAGTATTTTACACTCACTTCAAAACCACCCGATGACCACAGCTCTATAAGTCGGTTTCTGTTTATCGAGTTAGCCAATGAGAGGGAAGTCAAAAATGACAGCAGTTGAGTCCAAACTCTGTTGATGTACCTCACGCGCCATCTAGTTTGACAGCTATTCTAGCGGACTTTTCCGTCAACTTGAAGTTGATTAGTCACACGAGCCGAATCAGCCTACTTACAGCCCGAGCTGATGAAAGTCGAAACACGCTCGAACCAAACCGTGCTGGCGTTCAGACGGCAAGTTAGCTGCAGAAACCTGGTTACGGCATGGCAACACTCGAGGGTGATACTACTTTGGAATTTCAAGTCTAGATACGACTTGAACATTGGATAGGATAAGAATTCATGTGCCCGATCGATTGAAGTTTTGTTCACTACCTTTACCCTATCGGAAGAACTTGAGCAGCGCTGTGCATCGCCCAGTGACCAACGCTTTCAGTGGGTACACTGAAATACTCTATTGCGAGCACATTTTCGCGGCTCTTTCAAGGGCACCCGATAACTGTAACAGTTTCATTGTGGTTTCACCTGTTCGAACTCGGTTGAGTGATAGCAAATGTTGTCTGGATCGCCTGATACATGGATGCCTGCTTTGGGAGATTGAGAAACTCACGGCGATCTGGTCCTTTTCAATGATCAGTCAACGCACCGGACACGTAGAGCACGGTCGATCCGAGTGTGTCGTAAAAGAGTTGGTTCGGTCAGATCTATAGCTGAAACTCGTACAACACTGAACATTAAAGAGACTCTTGTGGCAAAGTCAACTAACTACATGAGATGAGTGGGGTTAACTGGCGCTGGAGCATCGAAAGCAGATCGTGATGATGCATGAGGATTGCTTTGCGCGTTACCTTAGTTATGGATGGCGTGTCCACCGAAACGGACAGGTAGATACAGGGTCCTGTTGTTGTCGAGGCAACGCATTCTCACATTCTCGTGGAAGTTTTTCTCCCATGAAGTTCATTAGGAAGTTGGTAGTAAACTGGGACGCAGCAAACGGAAAACTGACCAGTTATCCAACAAACCTCATAGACAGACTAAGCTTACAGGACGAAATCTCAATTGCAAATTCTCAAATCCCGTCGTACTACCAACAAATCGCAATTTGCAAGGAGAAACACTGAACCTGAAGTCTATGTGATCCGAACCAATAGCAAAACCTTCGGCCTTGTCTGAAACTAACTTGTTGACAGGCTTTCTGCACTTGGTTTTCCGACCGTTAAGGCGCATTTCGAATACTGCATATCTACAAAGCCTGTTTACAGCTGAGAAGCATCTTTGCAAAACTGGGTTTCATAGAAGAGTACCAAATACTCCTATTATGTTTCATAAATCAACTGTCCTCCGTGTAAGTGTTGATCAACAAATCATGGATATATTGTGTCCATCGTCTACTTCCGTATACAGAAGAAGACTAGGATGAAAATATATGCCCCATTCAAAATCTATTCTGATTCCTTCGAAGACTCCTCTGACGCGTGAACACTGATGAAACAACAGTTCGCTTTGCGCAATCTACTCTTTCCACAGGCTCGGATGTTGTATACGGACAGCCGACAGATATCAACCTCAGACTGAATTTCTCAACTATATGATTTTGCCAGACCGGGATTTAAACTGAAGATCATGTGGGATACCACCATTTTCAATTCCCTTGGTGCCAGCCAGTTCCTCCTTGCTCGTAAAAGACAACCTCCTTCTCCACCTTATCCGAGCATGTGAGGTCATCGCATGACCAACAGCAAAACGCTCACCAGATGCCCTTGTTCACATGTCCGCTCACCTGAACGTTTTGGGGGTTACCGTAGCACAGGATAGTAGATGAATGCGAGAGACATACGGTTTGGGCAACTCGTATACCGATCGTCGAACGCTGTAGAGTATGTTGTCATCGTACGTCACTAAAATCTGTTAGTTCGACTTTCGTATTTACTCCGTAAAAGCAACAACAGCGTATCTGACTGATGAAGAGCTGGTATAAGGGCAAATTTGCACTTGTTTCTACAGAGGAGGTTGGAACTCATCAGGTGAGGTAATGATGGGAACTTGACGGAATCAATCAAGAGCGCACCTGCACAGAGGTTTTTCCGTATATCAGTCATATATGAACAATTTATGTGCCGTAAACAAACCTCAGTGCACACGATCCGCATAATTCGATTTCCGTTGGAGTGTTGTGTTATGCGAGTCGCCGCTTCTATAGGGAGAAACAATATATTTATTAATTGGTTCTTTTTGGAATGATGATTTCACCACAGCTCATAAGCTTCTCTTTTGTTGAGCCATTCTGAGTTGTGTTCATCATCACTGACAGCAATGCGTGTATCAGCTAGGTTGTTATCTGCGTGATATCCTATGATATGGTTAGGGTGAGAAACTGAGCAGGGTCTATGGAGGGTATGCAATGAATTATGAAGATTGACTGTTGATCAGGTGGCTATTGACCGACAGCCAATTAACCCACCAAGCTACCAAAATTTATACACATTGACAAGCAAGAAAGTATCAAGTTAATTTCCCACCTATATATTAGGCCAGGCAAAACTAGTATTGCATATTAGACAAAGCGCGAGCACCTAAGCATGTAGGAGGTAGGCCAACGGCTGGATTGGATTGATGATGGGTGATAGCCTAGTGAAAAGGTTGCAATGACGCATTTCCGAGTAACGGATGACAAATTTTGCTAGGCGCAGTTGATTTTGTCTGACGCAAGCAAATGATACATTGGGTTCGTTCTGTGCCGCTTGGTCGGTGGAACGTAAGGCAGCAAAATACTACAAAACCGGACGTACATACAGCACTTTAAGCGATTTTTTTGTGGGGGGATTGGGAATCTGAGTTTGTTTTCGCTACAGCACAAGTGAAGTGATTTTCTCCGTCAGGTTTAATTTTCGGCGTTTCGCGGTGAACACGGGTCGGTCGTCACGACAGCGAAGATCGTATACCAATACACAACCGCAGGCGATCGGTCTGTAATTGATCTCTTGTCACGGACTTATTGAACTGAATAGCCTGCAGCAAGTGTAGATAGGCGATGGATCAAATGGACGGATTTTTTCAACTTATAATTGCCTCGCGATCATCCACTTAAACTCTAATAAGGCAATCTAATAGGTTCATATTACTCACGAGCTGTTTAGATTTTACATAAAACCCTCGATGAAGAGGTGAGTACGGGTGAGCCCAATTGTGTACCGGATGATGAAAGATCGTTCTACTCCGCCTGTAATGGGATCAACAGCTGGGTGGTGCCACGTTTGACACACTCTTAATTCTCACGGAACCGGATTCGTACTGAGAGAACGTGAAGTGCCTCACTGATTTGAACGAGCTCCAATCGATACACGTCGTATTAGTTCACTCCTTCTGCACAGTCGCTTCTAAATGGCAAGTCAACAATCAGGACCCGGGGAAATGAACGACCGAAAGCCGTCAATGTCCATTCTCAAACAGCGATTCTATCGTCAAGCTTTAAAGCTGGAAACAAAGACCCGTTTTACGTGCATTGAGATTGAGGGTCTGCTGAGAATATTCGACAAACTGGTTGATAAATACAACTCCCCAATGACGAAACCCGTATTAAAAGACGTTTTATTCAACTTCTTTGGGCTGACGAATGATATCATGATGGACAAAATTTTCCGCACAATGGCTAATGGAAAGAGTACGATGACATATGAGGACTGGGTAATTGGAATGGATATCTACCTAAGAGGGACATTGAAGCAACTTGCTAATTTCGCCTTCACTGTGTATGACCATCAACGCAGAGATTTCTTATCCAAAGAGGACATCCAGATGTACCTGAAAAATATCTTAGCAGCCCATATTCCCGATGAGGACGCGGACGAGTGCCAGACCGATTTGCTGGATATGGTGTTCGTGTTGCTCGATCGAGATAAAGATGGATATGTGAGTCGGAAGGATTTTGTGGACAGTGTCCTCGTTGAGCCCTTGCTACTTCAGGTATTGGGTGAGTGTTTGCCGTCCGCGAGAACCGCAATGACTCTCAATTCTCTGGTGCAACAGGAGAGCGGGAGGCTTGATAGTTATGCCACACAAGATTGATAGAAACAGTTGCAACCAGAGTTGTACAGTTCCAATAAAGATGTGCATGTCAAAATCAATCTGCACAGACCTAAATTTACCAACCGCAGGAATGGCGGGCGCCTGGTTTGAGGGCAGCTGACTCCGCTAAACAAAGCAGGCAACTTGTAGAGTAGGCTGGAACCCTGGTCTTGCCAGTGTCTACCACAAAAGGGGCACAATTCTCCGAGTTCAGAGTTAGTTCCTTCGTCCTGTTCACATCACTGTCAAAACAATGAGATACAGAGCAGCAGAACAATTAAACCAACCGTACCGAGTTCCTAGGTGTATCAATCGGTAAAAATGACAACAGGGCGCCCAGCTAGTTGTCCCAGGCTGATGTTTCAACTATGCCCGATAGATTAGTTAGAAACAGCTGTCGCCTTTGAGATGCGATAGAGAAAACTGTTGGTACTCAACATCTAGTCAAGTGCAGCGACGCGAGGAGTGGCACTGAGTGGTAGAATGACTGACTATACAAGAAGCACACAAACGGTGATGGCCATGTGCAAATTGGACAGGTGAGGCGAAAGTCCAGTATGTTCTAGGTTCACATTCAACGGCAAGGCACCATTGTGTGCGTATCAGAATGCTGAGACCGGCAAAACAAATGTTCTTTTCACTGAGCGTGAATTCCAGAGCACAACAGAACTCGCATGTCAGTTACTGGAATTTGCTAGATAAAATGGTGTCTACTAAGCAGATAGACACCTTATTAGAGGTGTATATACTAGGAAACTCTAAGCAGACATTGAATTGATCTCACATTGGTAGAGTGTATCGTTAACCCAAGCTGAGGGGTTTCATCAACGCAACTTCTGAATTCCAATAATAGCTCGAAGAGGTGTCCGCACTCCAGTGCAGTCTCAATCAACAAAAATTGTTCACGGTGCTGCTGTTCAAACACGACTCGCGTTGCCATCTATTACCATGAGCCTATGAATGCACTGATCCGCAGCAGAAAGGAAACTGAAGCCTCATGCAACACCCGGAATGAAAAGCGCAACAGAAATAACTGTCGAGTAAAAGGGCGGAGTATACAGATGATACTAACACGACTCTATGATACCAATAGTGTTTGTGCAGCGACAGCACCAGGTTCCCTCGCACTTCAGATTTTCAGAGTTTTAGTTGAATAAATTGACACCAGTGTTCTCAAACCGATGTTTTTGTCTGTGACTACGACGACGAAAGAAAACTTCGGCTCTAGCAAATATCAGAACCGCCCTCGCCTGTAAACTATCAAGACCACCGTGGCATGTACGTTACCGTAGGTCATTGCCTCCGGTGTCACAATATTATCATCGGTTGTATCCACAGTAGTAAATCCTACGTAACAAAAATCATGTCAACCATGTCAATACCAGTCGTTCACAGCCCCAAGGATGCTAAATGGCGTACAAGAAACACAAGTCTCAAACGAAAAAAACAGACAAATTCGTTCGAATCAAAAATCCATTTTCGGACAGGAACTCCTGTTTGTCCGGCCCCGTCCGAAGTATATGACCACGTGGTGCAGGTCCTCGAGAATTACAAAAGGAATAGTTAACGGGCAACTACTTGTCTGAAGCAAGCAACAGATCACGCACTCAAACATATAATAAAATGTAGTCCACGACCACCATTCCACGATTCTCCACCGTTCCTAGCGCATATTATTAGGCATGGCCGTTCGGTCTGTCATAAGCTTTTTAGAGGAAAGACATAAGTCAATCCACATGCCCCGTTCGGCACCCATTTCTGTGCATACGTTTGCCTTACGCCCAACCGCACAAACCCCAAGTATGTCAACGGTTTCTGATTGGTTCACTTGATAATCGGCCTCATGAGATTCGCCCGAGCCCGTCTGTAGTTCAGTGGATGCCCAGTCATTATAGGGCAACCTATGCCTCAGATATTTTCTACACTTTCTACCCCGAATCATTTTAGGCAAACAGAAGTGTTCTTCACTTAAGGTTGCCTTCACTTCATTTGTACACATCTGTATTGAAAATCCCGCATTAAAATGGGGCGCTTAGGTGATTCGGTTTTCCACAAATAAGTGTTACTGAGCATTTTCAAAATCAAGACCGAAGCCACCCCGAGGCGCCATCTCAGTGCCTTTACCGCATGTAGTTTTCAGCAGCCGCATTTCTGTATAGCAGTCGTAGCACAGATCAGGGTAATCGTAATGGGACGTCTCAAGTTTTGTGTGAAATCAGCTCCCATTTGTTGAAGATGCACCACATTATGGGGGAACAAAATGTAGATGGATAATAAAGCAGATAGGCTGCTTTATCACCGGTCTGTAGCATGTGGAAACTATTGCTGCTTCCATCGCCATAGGTCCCCAGTCCTCAACCTGTTCAACCCACTGTAACTATCCTTATTCAGTGGACATGAATGTGTCCACAAATATTGACGGCACATCATTGGCTGTCCGAAACGCAGATAGATTGGATGAAAGTTCAAGAAACTTCTCTTGTACCAGAGCAGATGGTTCCTCTCAACGTGACATATTGCCTTCAAAATCAACTCTGCAAACTGAATAAATCAAGAGTTGCCTTACCAGCCTTAAAAGAACACGGAACGAACCATGCACAATCCATCTGTAAAATAATCTGTCATACTGAACCGACAAGAATGATCATTCAACGAAAAAAGGACATGGTTGTATTAACAATAAAAAACTAAAATATTTACTTCCATGATCAGCAACATCAGTAATAAATACCGGTGTTCAAATGCCAAAAAATACAAATGCTGGTGTGCATCAATGACGCTTCAATAGTCATACAGTTCGTCAATCAGGCTTGTCGGAAAAAGAGGTAACAAGCGATCCATTGTGGTATTTTACTTCTACTGACCATCATGAAATGAAGAAATGTGGCACTTTCCGGTCAGCTAGGAAGCGAATGACTATTTTACAAACAACGGTTTTCGGATAATGAACGACAGACAGCACTCCAAAGACCGCCAGGTTCCAAAGCTGCAAGATTTCCGACCATCGCCAGTAACTTCGGGCCACAGGGGAGGGAATTCGCAAGGCAACCAACCAGAGTGCACAGGACCTCAGGAGATGGACCATTATCACTGGTCTGAAAAAGGAGCATATATAAACATATAATTGTTAGAATGTTGTTTTACAAACAGTCGAATTTTCTGGAGTCTCTAGGCATCCAGAAATCAGAAGGAGAGGTTTTAACAAACACATCGAAGTTGTCTGTCATAGAAAACGATCTTCACCATAGGCAATGATGGCAGCACCACCACTTCACTACTGTAGACACAAGAGAATTTATTCTCGAAGACGCCTGTTATGAACAGATCAAAGTCGTGGAGGGGGGAGGGCGGCACCTACTAAAATTCAGTCACAGGCTTCCTGAAGTGCCGAAAAGCCTCGTAAATCTATCCGGAGAATCTGGACCAAAAAGGACGCGTCCCGCTCCTGTTCAGATGTCAGTGCAAAACCCATCTGCTATGTTATCGCGAAGCAACCAATCATTCAGCATCTGAAGCCAAGGCAATCTCAAACATTTTGTAGCATGTGCATATTGTCCTTACTCGTATGGTATTTATAGGCTCGTGTAACGAGAATCAGTCAAATACAGCAACTGGTGACTTTGGCAGATGAGTGGTCAGCAAAGCGTGGTTCGTGGAACAGCAGGTTAATGAACTACCGTGATAAGACACAGCTCACCACACGCGGTTTACGTCCTATTCAGCGGTGAGGATTTTTGTATAATTACTTTACACTACGGCGATTTGCTCTTGAAGAAGGATGAGCCAGCTCCAAGAATATCCCGGATCGCTGCAGCTGCCTATGAAGTACGATCGGCAGCAAGGTCCGAACACAACGTCATCCACTTTCTGTTTCACCGTTTGACCCCGTAGATCAGATGCGGACCAAGTAGTTCAACGTCAGCTAGAGCATCTACAGCGTTATGCCGCAACGGTTGGGGTTAACAACGACCTCCCCTCAGTAAATAGCACTCAATAATCCAAGCTATTCTCTACCACCCGCCAGCAAAAGGAGAGCTCAGTCACTGCGTGGTCAAAACAGATTCAAACAATGAATATGCTGGCTGTAACTTCATTAGGTAGCCATCAAGTCAAATATCATAAGTGAACCAAACAATGGCGGCTAAAAATAATACTTCACTATGTTCTACTGAACTGCATCCAAATTAAATCCAAAGCAAATAAAATGCTAGTTGAACTATCAAATACGCAATCGAACTTTGAAGACAACCATCTCACTCATGAGGTGTCGATTCACCTTTATGACGTCCGTAATCCATTTAAAGCACTACTGAGTTTGAACGAAAATTAAAACTCACAGAATACGCTCGTATTGGCCATATAACAAAAACCTGGGACTGGACGCAGTTTCACAAGCGCGACGGACCACAAGAATGCAGCCGGTAGAAATCACAATTACATGCAAAGCATGTCCAGGCGAAAAATGCACGTTCGGCTTAAAGAACTTATGTGACAGATATATGCAGCGGCCGAAAAAAAGTGAAACATTATTGTTACTGTAGTTTGGAGGTCACTGGTCCAAAAGACTGTAGACATGAGATGGTGATGATGATGACGAGGGTTCAGCTGTTACATCGTTTCGGTGCCTAGCTGCTATGCCAACCGAAGGAAGCACAAGGGCCGAGATACTGCCAGATTGCCCAAGACTGCACAGGAGCAGTCGAGATGTAGGGGTCGGGTTCGAACCACGGACCTTCCGGTTAGTAAGTTCGCGCGTTTATTTACTGAGCTATCTAAAGCTCAACAGACACGAGATGAAGAAAGCAAATAGTTAATGTACCCCCATCAGTGTTTTCAAGCACGGACGGATGAAAGACCTTCACAATGGAAAAATAGATAACGTACCGCACCAAATAGGAATAAGATAAATTGCTAATTCGATAGGTTTTCGGAACTCACATCCAACGAATTCGGGGTCTGAAAAAGACTGAACAAACAGACTTCGAATCCAGGAAGACAAAGAGCGAGATCGCGAAGGCGTTGAGGGCTACAACGAACCAGAATGGAACGGCTGGAACAAAGAAAACAACAATTATTCAGTTAACTGTTTTATTTAAAGGTCAAAAGTAAACCATTCTCAATATAACTCTCTCAAGAAAAGCATCACTACTTGGTGTTGACTGCACGATGAACTACCTCAATCCAAATAATAAGTATTAAAGAAGCACATATAGTTACAGAGTCGAGCTTGCAGCGTCAGAAAGTATCTCATGATTAGTGAAAGACCACTAATACTTCTAGTTTACCAAGGCCGAAAAAGAGGTTTAGTTGAGCTGTCCAGCCTGAAGCCTTTGACTCCTCTATTCCACGTGACAGAAGAGAGCTAACAAATACATATAAAACGCGTTGGAGCCATATTGGGCTCACTGTTTCCAGCTTATAATACAGGATCATCTTACTTCTTATGCCAGTTACGTTTTCTGGCTGAGTGTACAGTGACACAAGATAACACAAATACTAGAGTCCCACTCATCTATGAGAGAGGAATAGGTGAGTGGTTAGCCGTGCGTTACAAGTAATGACATATCACTGATATCGGGTTGTATTTTTAATAAGGTATGGATTGGAAGAACAACACACTGGAGGCCATAGCTTCGATGTAGCGTCAACACTAACGGTTTGACAGATTCGGGTCTGGTAGTGTTAGTAACCATTAATGTGTGTCGCCCAGGAGGTCCTCATTCAGGGTGGTATCAAGTGCCACCGCAACTAAGTTGCTAACCACATCTGGGTTGTTTCATCCTGTGACGAGACCATTTGACGGGTCATTTGACGAGAAACGTATGTAGCCTGGCTGGCATAATTAATGGACTGTGGCAAGCTTGTTTGTCGTGATGCAGCTCATGTCCCCGAAAACTATTTGATGAACCTTATCATTACTGATGTGATGTTCACAACAAATCTGTGAAATGCCTCAGTCGACCGTCAGGCGATCAAACTGCCTACTTTTCAGAGTTGTACATTTCCTACAGACCTTTATCCCAATTAGGCATCAATGTGGTGTAAGAATACTGGTCTTCTGGAAAAAATACCTCAACACCTTCACCCTGGTAGTGAAACATATCTCCAGAGTACCGGACAATACAATTTCTCTAAGTATGGGGGCTCGCTGCTTGCCATCAATTCTTCTAGAAGAGTCAAAAAGCCAAAAACCATATCCAGGTTACTGCATCCAGCAGCAGCACAATCAAGCGCGACCATTGAATCAGGGTGACAGCTAAGCTGGCAGCCGAGAGCTTGTAATTAGATGGCGTTCAAACCGGCCACTTGTATTGGATCGGCTCCTTTGAGACAACAAATAGCGCTCCTTAAGTTGACTGGAGCATGTGCCACATATGTTTATACAGTTGTTCTTCAACGTTAACTTCAGTTGGCGAAACGATGAGTAGACCACAAAATAACTGGGTGGGACGAATGCAACTGCTTCTAAATTGAGTGATGTTGCATATTTTCGCTCTTCCTAAGGAGAATAGTTGTGCCTACTTGCGTATGAGTGAAACCTCTGCAGAGTACATAAATGGCAACAAGAAACAATCAATTTTAGTTTCTTGTTTGAGCACTGTATATCATGTTGGGTAAGGCCCAGTGGTAGTTGTATGTTGATTTTTCCCTATTCCTATTGTGTAGAATGGGGTTCTTAGTTTTGGAGGTTGTTTTGCACCCACATCTATTCTTGTTTTTGACCCGAACATAAGCAGCTCTGATTACAGTACTATGCGGACGTCGGAACAACTCGTCCTTAACACCACTGAAACGAATGAGCAACAGTCAGTTAGAGATAGTCCATACTGAAACGATCAACCCCAATTAGGTAATAAGAGCATGTTGCTTGTGAGATTTACACATAGGCTGCAACGATGGGCGTCAAGTTTCTGTCTACGGATACGGCGAGGGTCTCAAGTAAACGGATCACATTTGCTTCAGCTTTGACGGAAATTTTACCGTAGGAAACACCATTACCGGTTTGATAACGTAGGATTCCCGTCAAAACAGCCGACAATTTGACACCCTCGCCGTCTTAAGCATTTGCTAAAGCCTGTGTCGTAACTGCATCCACCTCACTTATAGGAAGAGCCCAATCGCCACAGCGTTGAGGATAGACCACCGTGGATCAGCTGTCTTCGGATCACAATGTCCGACACAAATAACAGAAATCGCACTGTGACCCACAATAATACTCGTGCATCATGGCGTTAACGCTATGACGGGCATCGAACAGGAACAGCGATGAGTGTTCTGAGGACACGGAAACATGAAATGGCTAGTGCGCATGGAACAATTCCCAGTAGAGTGAAGTAAAATCAATGTGTTGGGTGGAGAGGAAGTAACGTATGGCTTGGTGGTCTTCGTCTGGAGATGATCTCCACACCGAAGGCCTCTTATGTGTTTCAATGGAAAGCGGTTTGAGGAACTTCAAAACGTCTCTTGTGGGGGAATGGTCTTTAAACAAGGGGTTTAGGCTGAAATGGCAGTACGCCCTTCCGGTCGACTGCTCTGGGAAGTTGACGGTGATCTTTACCGCTCAAGATTGAAAAGTTGAAGCTCGTTCAATGCATTACCTAAACGGCAAGGTAAACCAACCCGTAGAATTGTGATTGGTTGTGTGAACTCCGTAAGATCTCGCAAGTACAGATAGAGGATCAGCAAAACATCTAGGTCTTTATCACCGACGTCTCGGAACTATGGCTGGAATCGCTTGACACCAAGGAACTGGCATTGAGGTGGTCAAGAAGCGAGTGTTTGGTGAGGCAGCAGTTACTTCACTTGAGAACTACATACAGCACCGAAAACAAAGTTGTCTAAGTTATGTGCTACCCACACAAAGTTATCGTCGACCAAGAAAAGTGTTGCCTTCCGCGCTAAATTGCGAGTGGTGAAAACCTAAGGCTGGGTGAAGTATGACCTGGCGGAAGTGAATGAAGTATGTCTGGGTCTGTAATTACTGTCCGATTTCGAGAACTCCCTGTACCTTGCTAAAGACACTAGAAGATAAGGTGGCCAACCGATGTTAGTGCTGTTCATGCTCTGACTGAACGTTGTGGATTAATACAAGTCAGATGTGTATGACGCGTCAGTGATGGGTCCCTATCCTTGTCCCATTTTCTTTCTCACCATTATAGGAATTTATTCAAATAAACTGATACAGTTGCACGGCAGTAAAGCAATAAGTCTCTTCGCTAGTGTTGCTGTCATTGGTGAGGATGACGAAGAACACGGGATTGTGACAACCTCAAAAATTAGTGGGCGAGATGTCCTAAGCTGTTTACTCTGTAGGTTGCAAACGTGACGTCAAGCCGTTCAGAATTTGATTGGAAGATGGAATAATGATTTGGATGCCAGTTGCTACGCCACTTCTTGACCAAAATTAAAGCGTTACGATTTTACGATTATCCCCCATCGGGCGCAACATCTAAGTAGGAGACCAAACTGCCAACAAGAAAAAAAACGAAACCAACTGAATGTACTGTTGGTATGTGACAGTGCGGGGAGAGTGTCGAGGCTAGTTGTTTGCATGACCCGTCTGTTAGCAAGAGGTAAGTAGAATCTCGACGGCTCTACTATGAATTCGAAAACTAAGTCCGTCCCAGCCCGAGTACTGTTAAGTGCATGAACGGTCACTTGACCTATGGAATGACACCGACTTTTACGCTGAACATAGAACTAAGTGGCAACCGCCGTAGATCCAGTTCCGGTTCAAATGCGATGCGGAAATAGGTTGAATTTAGGCAGACTCAACTTGGCTAAAAGTTTGTCATGGGTGATGTGTGATCGGTGCTCACTCCGTAAGAGAACACTACTGAGACTCTAATAGGAAAAAAAAGTTCGCTGCGGAAATGTCGCAATTAAGGAGCAAAGCATACTGAGTAGGATACACGAAAGTAGGAATCTTCCCGAGTTGTGTGTTGCACGAATCGATGAAAGTATAGCAATGGGATATTAACAAACTCACATCGAGTTGGAGCGAACCACGGCGGTTGAGAGCCAATGGAGCAATGTTTTAGCCAGTGCTTCATGCTGAAGCGGAAAGGTGTAGGTCAGATGTTCCAGAGTGCGAATAATTAAGTCAGTCAGGTACTCAGGGTCGGTTGCGAAACAAGAGTCGAGAAATAACAACAGTTCTTCGGAATCCTGAGTACTCAGTTCGATCAGGTGAGAAATAAAGAGATGGGATTCCACGCTAGTGGCCAGCTCATTTGTCCAACCGAACAGCTCTGTAGGAGTCGACTGAAATCGAATGGCCTAAGACATGGTAAACGTTAAACCATTAATAAGTTACCTCTGAACTTTCATCCAAGCAAAATTCGAAAATGCAATCACGTTGACTCTGTGTAAGGTAAGTGTTTTCTTTCAGGACCTTTTGGAAAGGAGAGAATACAAATCATCTGGGACAGAAGATATGACTACTTCACTAATCAAAAAGCAATGATGCAGAGTGCTAGTTAGAGAGAAAAGATCGATCTGAACAAAACCTCATACGTTTGTGTGGTGTGTACCTTTGCAGCGATGAGTGCAACTTTTGTTATAGTATCACAGCCTGACTTATCATAATCAGTATGCTACAAAAAGGGGTGGATGCATCGGCTAATTAATGTACGAACTACGTTGTGTTTGTGAGGTCACTTTCGGCCTATTTTGAAATACCGATGATCTTGGTGTTCACCCTATGCCGTATGGACGCGCTTCACCAGCAGGAGTTATCACGAAACTCTCAGGTGGTGTCGAGGAGTGTTAACGAGACCAGATATTCCACACGCAACAGATCACTTTGTGGGTTTCAGTTATAAATCAATATGATCGATTTCCCACTCATAAAACCAAGAGGTTAGAAAGTAGATTTAGAAAGCCTCGAAAGTGATGGAAACATTTTAAGGAAACAGGTCATGGGAATTAAGAAGAATGGCTGCAACCGACAAAAACGTGATCATGGTAGTCTATGGACAATATCACAACACTCATGCTCTGATTCAAAGATAAATTAAGGCACTTTGTGTGAAATATCATCGGCAGCCTTTCTTGAACTGACAGCAGTAGATTTTCCAGTCGTGTGGATACTACTTGAATCAGTTGACTCGCCTTGATGCTTTCAAGGCTCTGAAACCAACATCCAGCTG
Source organism: Opisthorchis felineus (assembly GCA_004794785.1). Classification (NCBI taxonomy): domain Eukaryota; kingdom Metazoa; phylum Platyhelminthes; class Trematoda; order Opisthorchiida; family Opisthorchiidae; genus Opisthorchis; species Opisthorchis felineus. Next base: position 951,434 of record SJOL01008406.1, read on the forward strand.
GAACGACGACTGCGATCAAAGTAAACGCAATACCTGAACAGCACTTTTCACACTTGGAATGATCAGCACCCGAGTCAGTAGATAAGGCAAGCACAGAAAATGAATTAAAATCACGGAATGCCCATGAATGAACCAACAATTACTCAGTTCGGTTGATACACGTAGCTTTTAGCGCTTACTCCAAATGATTATAGAAATCCGTGGTGATACGCACTGGACAAACTTCTCATGAAAAGGACGAGAAACGTCGGCGAAATATTAATTGTAATAATCAAACGAACTCAGTAGAATAAAGGCCAAAAAGTGGGACTTCCTGATGTCCACAACTGCTGGCACTTTTGTTGGGACACTCATTTGGTTTGCATACCAGCCGCTTCATACCACCACGTCCCGGAACGATTGTCAAAGTGCTCAATAAATGCGGTTGGGCATTTGTGACATCATTACCATCTAAAGCCCCCTTCTGGCAGTGAAAATCTCCAAAACCCCATGAAAGTCCCGCGTGTCCATACAAGTTAACTCAAACAGGTCTTGGTCTTGCTGCACGAATGCTGTATTTATTCGGCAGTCAGATTTTATGCTTGAGGGTCATAACTGGCAGCTGTGGGTCGCTGATCCTTTGCACGTAGGACGCTAAATATGATCCAGTGCGACGTCGGTTGGCCGAAGTCACCAAGAAGTATCATGCCTCCCAGAGTCCTGATTGTCCTGTATCTCCGCAGACCAAAATTCCAAGTTTCTCCAAACTGAAGTGTGGCCTTCGTGATCATTGTGTGTGGAGACAGCAGACAACTGATAATGTCATTTGACGGCTGTATCCTGCCCTATCATCCGAGTAAACAGCTTTCTCCCAGTTTATATATATATATATATATATATATATATATATATATATATATAACTTTTTACACTTGGCATACCACGCTGTTTACACTTTCTTTGTCGCACTGCGAATAGACTGGATCATCGTTACGTCATGATCGGAACGCACGTGTGGGGAAGTTTAGGGTCAATATCAAAGTGTATTTGAAAATTCAGTTGGTTATTATCATGGCATGGGACCTTCAGGTGAAACATCTTTCGGATGCATGAAATAGGTTGCATGTTGTTGGTCAGCACCGCGCAAACGATTTCCAGGCGAACTGAGTTCGCCTAACATAGGACAGTGGTTAATGGACTTATGACTTGGCTTTGGTTTATGACCTCTCTCAAACACGTGACTGGTGATTTCACTGCCTTTTACTGGTGATAACAACAGCAATAGGCTTCTTACTTCCTGACTTTCAGAAACACGATCCGTTAACGCAGTTAATGTTCTGTTCCGTCTATGCAGTGGAAATTGTACGAGGAACCGTACACAGAACCGTTATGCGCTGGCTCTGAATGAGGTTCTTCGATAGCAAGTGAGAACTGAATTTAATCGCTGTCTATTTGCGTTGTGTTTCAGGTGTCAGATTTAGCACACACTTATGGAACGATCGTTTCGGGCAGTGCCCCAAAAGATTGTTCTGTCTTCTGCCATTCATACAGTGGATTTTTCTGGGGAATCTCACGAATCACTAAGGAAAGCCACTGATTATTATCTGTTCTACACTATTCCTCCAGCACACTCCTGTGTTTTGCACCCAGAATTGTAACCGATCACATACCTGTCAAGGGGATTTTTAGTGGTAACATTGAGGGTGGTCCTTCCAAATGCACAGTACCTGACCCTTAAAAACACGCAGTTTGGTGCGGATGGTCGGCTACGAGCAGTGTCCACAAGTTAGTGATTGACTTGCAATAATGTAGAATTGTCGTATCGAACTCACATGCCCGACTCTCAATAAAACATATCGCATAGGTTGGTAGCCTTTATGAATCTGGCATGATAATGTGTGTATTAAGTTGTTGAAAACAACATAAAAATCATCTCTCGGCCGAGAAGAAAAAGATCCTAGACGAAAGATTCGAGCACCCACTGGAACGGCAGTCGAGGTACTGATCTATTACCTCGATAGCGCACATTTAATGTAAATATGTGGCTGGAAAAAATTCGTTCAGCTGTAGCACTCTTTCGGTGTCTAACTGCCGTGCCACCTGAAGGGATACAGCCAGGTTGCCAAAGTCTAGACAGAGGAAGTAGAGAGAGAGGTCGGGTACGACCTTCCGGTCAGTATGTGGCTGGATTGCACATTAAATTAGATGCTCCTCATCTTTATGAGGCGAACGAGTACGGACATAAGAATCACGATCCCGGTTTAGACCATTTCAAACTATCTCGGCGAAACTCAGAACAGATTGCAAATAAGATACCGAGCACTTAGGATACCAGTCATTCATGACAGAAACTTGTGGCCAAAATCTGTGCTCTAAAGACGAATGCAAAGTCTGATCAGAAATTAATACAAAAAAATGCACAAAACTGGACAAGATTACATGTAAAATTGACTTTACGGCGTTTTCCAATCCCAGAGAAGAGGATGACTTCAAAGACAAATGCGGAAAGTGTGGTTGCAACGATGGCACAAATGCGGTGAGAGCATTCTTTTCAGATTCTTCCAAAGTTTGGAACAACTGTAGGCATTCAAAAGTAGCGAAATACAGGAAATGGCCACATACCTTTTGAAATGAGCTGGAAAACTGCAGTATGTCCTTGAGCTTGTCTACCGACCAACAATTGACCACATGCTGTGAGCAACTTTGAAGGACTTGGAGGAAATTAGACGTCAGGACCAAAAGCAAATCGATCTTATCCATTCAACATCATACTGCCATTTCCAAGGGAAGGGAAAGTCGACTTTAAATAAAATAAAAAGCAAATAGAATCACATTGTAGGAGGGGATGAATAAATGGTTTATTGTCAACTGGTAACAGACCAGGAGTTATTGTTTGTAATCTGGACCAAATGAAAGCATGCGTTCGGGTTCCGTTGGATCCATAATAACCTAGATAAGTCAGATCAGTGCACCTTACAGCTAAAAACCGTGTACCGAAGGGTAAATGTTCCAACTGCTACAATTTTGTTCACCGAGGATAAGCAGAATAGGTAAATGATAGTAATGAGTTGGGGGCCATTGCCCAATCAGCTCATTGACGTCAGACGATCATGTTTGTACGGTATGGCAGGGAATCATAGCTACGCGATGAATGCGATAGCTTTGACGCAAGACCGCCATTGGATGCGTGACACAGTCATATCTGTTAAAGTCACTAGCCCGTGGTTCCCATCCAGGGAGACGGCAGCTACCAACGCAACTGAGTTGACCGGTAAGGGATTTCATGCTTGGTTGTCAAGTCATGGATCGACTGCCTCTAAACCATCTCAATTGACACAAGACTGGGAAAAAGGGTCCTACGCGGCAAACGTCCTCTGACATACGAAGTACATAGCTTGAACAGGGTAACCTGTGGAGTGTGACCAACTGATTTATTCAGGGAGAGAAACATTCCGCCGAAAACCATTTGGTGTGCCTCACAGAAGTAGTGATCAGACGTCCTAAACAGACTCACAATGCTTCGGAGGCATTGACAATCAAACACAGAGTCTCTGAAGATCCGCAGGCAGCAATCACGTCTCTCGTTAGGACGGCCAGGTAATAATTCGATCTTTCGTAATATTTCATTAGGGTTTCATTTCCTCTCTGTTGTAGCCAACTGAGCCGCAGCGCTTTCTTCCGTTGGTTCATCCTCAGTATAGCCGATTTTTATCTGGTTTCCTTTGTCTTCTTCCTTGGGATTTCCCACTCAGGTACTCAGACATCAAACGCAATAGAACAAGTTCCATCCGCTTCCTAAATCACCTAGCTACCACACAGTTACCACATCTCTGATCCATAAAATACGACAGATCGGGGCGCGATATTGTACACTTTACCATTGACAGCCAAGCTGACGGTACGTGCGTGCCACAAATGTTGGAGGTTGGCAAATGCTACCGTGGCCTTCTCAATCAAGGAAATGAATTCGTCTACCGCATGCCTGTTGGAAATTATGTGGCTGCCCAGATAAACGGACATATCTACCACATCAATCGGGTCGCCTGAAAGCATCAACATCACTCTCAGCTGTGAAAACCGCGTACGGTGGGTGTAACTGCCAGCTTCGTTCACCGATGATCTTGGGAGATACAGGCGGATAGCTACGTATTGGAGGCGGTAGCTAAGATAATTGATGCGTCAAATTTGGATTTGATCCCACCGATCTTCCTGAACCCTATTCGAACATGGTAATCATCATCGAGCGGCTTTACTGTCGGTATTCTTTCTTCTCTCCACGTATTGGGGAGTAAGTTCGTCAAGCACCCATCACCTTCTCTGAAGAGTGCGGGATGCGAACCGTCTGACCCACATGTTCTGTTGCACTGAAACGACGAAAGTGCACATTAACATCCGATGCCGATGGTGGATTGATATCGACGCCCCATTCGGGTTCGTATGGTCCTTCCTGAGGTTGAGTTGATGAGATTCACCTGAACTATTCTTCAAAGTGCTCAGCCCATCGTTCAGGACGTTTCCGTGAATGAACTAAGGTCCAATGGTTTTCGGCGATCGTTTCGCCATTATTATTTAAATCAAGTTAATTTCAAGAGGTCTTCTTCACATCCTTGCTTTTAACGTCCATATTGTGTCTAACACTGCTTTCGTCATCATCACCACCAACAGCATAACATCAGTATTTGACACTGATGCTTCGTTACCGTGTAACCATGACTTATTTGAAAGTCTCATTTTGAAAAAAAGAAGGAAACTGGACGAGGAAGGGACTTGGTGCTGGCCTACCACAATCATTCCGAAGTGCCTACGCCTCCAGACACTCAATCAGGCAACTTGGACAGAAACTGACAACAACAACACCACTGACATCGATAGCAGCCATAGCTTTCAGCGTCTCCAACAAGGCACAGTGGGGATCACGCGGTCCCCATGCTGGAAGGCGAGTCGCACCAAAAGCACACAGACTTTACGTAATCTCTCCTTCATACCCCTCTGTCAGGCCAAAGGTTAACCACCTTGCTGCTCCCACCACCTTGAATTGAGGACAAAAAACAGGACGATACATGGGCAATACGTGGACTAACCATCGCAGTTTTTGAGGCTGAACACATTCTCCCATGGAAGTCCCTTTCACTTTCACTTATTCCCCCTTCTACTTTACCTCGCCGCAATTTGAATACTCTATCCACAGGTTCCAGCACTAGGACCGACTACAGTATTCGCCATGCATCGCATTCAGCTGCAGCTTCTGTGCGTCCAACTTCAGTAACAAAAGCGAACAGTTCGAAGTCTGTTTTTGCCAGGAAGGCCTAAAAAATAATCCAAGAAACCTAATGGGACACTTGAACTCAACCAAATAGCATTAGGGAAGGCGTCAATTATCCTGGCCAGTCAATCAATCAATCAATTCAGCAACGGCAGACGAGTGTTCAGGCATGCAACAGAAGCACGGCCAACGATGATGGGTGTTCACCAAACGCCGATCAGACAGCCTGGATTAATGTAAAAAAAATGCCCTTTAAATAGCGCCAGGTTCCTTGTAACTTTTGCAATTGTTTGCAATAAAACTGTTGTGTTCCTTGTTGGCGAGTCTTTTTCCGACACCAAAGCACTGGAGCCGGGACAACAGTTAGATACAACAGTTCTCAAACCCCGGAAGCCGGCCTACTTAGCTTCAATGTTCGCGCACTGAAGCAAGCACGACAGATGGCTTATGTCCGTACGCTGCATTCCCTCTGATTTGATGCATGTTCTCTGTCAGAATCAAGGACGCAATTACTGCAACTGAAATGTCTGTCTTCTTCTTTTCGCCTATACAACTCTCGTGACGCGGAGGACATTATCATCATCGAACACAGCAACACCAGTGTTGACACTGATGCTTCACTGATGCGGAGAACGCTTCAGCTGGGCATGCTGGGGTGGGGATTGTGTTGGACGATTAAGCGAAAGCGTCTCTACTTGATTGAATGCCTGTTACTAGTGACTTCTGTGTGGTTTGTCTGGCAACACCTGTGAACCTCAAGTAAATGAAGTCCATCGCTCTCATTTTGCTATGTCGGTTTACGCCCCAGCGGACTGTAGCTCTGAACCTGCCAAGGACAGTTTTTATGATACATTAGGTGTTCTTTTACGACGAGCTGAAAGCCTAGACATTATTGCGGTTGCTGGTGAATGAACGCTCAGCTAGCTAGGCTAAACGCCGCTGAGGCCCAATTAGGTGGTCGTCTTGGGTTGCCACAAGACGCACGAACAATAAAGGGCGCCTACTGCAGATGTGGGCCGATCAGGCATCTCTTTCAGTACCAATTTTCGGAACAGCAGTGATCGTTTGACTGTGTTGTGCCCACCAACGAAACAACCCTGAATCCAAATAGGCCACAATGTCATCACTTACGGCTGACAATGGTCGGCCGCCGTCCGCCGCTCCTTCTGGAATACCTGCGTGGACTCAGGCCGTGCATTTGTCCGCTGCTGCTTATCAATGGAATGCAAAACGCACCCACCTCGATAACCATTTGGAAGCTTGCGGATTCAGAAATCAAACAAACCTACTACAACCGGCTCCCACGCATGCACGGTGGTCGGATGTCAGATGCTAACGATCACTGGAGACATATCCCAAGTGCTACTCAATGCGGGGACTTCTGTCTGCAGTACGACCCAGCACACCTCATCCAAGCACTGGATTTTTTATTCGACCGTGGCTGTGCTATAGACCCGGTGACAGATTCCTCCTGGTGGAAACCACTGGACACATCATCCGACGCTAAGTGAAACAGACTTTTCGTGTATACTGGGAAGCTTGGTTGCTTCTAAAGGCCGAAAACATGGAAGATGTGAAAAATGCTGGGAATGTCCGCCGATTATTTTACGTTTAACTGGTCCTCTAAAGCCTCTTGTCATCGAAACTATCAGGGACCAAAATGGCTCTCTGATATCCACCAAATAAGGACGTTCGGACTTTTAGGCACAATAATTCAAACAATTCAGCTGGCTACCTCCTACCTCGAATCCAGACGGTAGGTCTCTGATAGCAACATGAGCCCGCGAAAGCTGAGTGGTCAGGACGCTGACTTACTGACCAGAACGTCCACGGTTCAAACCCAACCTCCGCATCTCGACTGCTTTTGTGTACGCCTCGGCAACCTGGTAGTATCTCAATCCTTGTGCTTCCTTCGGGTGGTAAGGCGACTAGGCCCCAAAAAGGTTACAGCTGCACGACTTTTAATGGAAACATAGACGGTGAATATGCAGTCTGCTTCAGCCTCAGAAGTATCCAAATTTATATCTCTTCTGAAGCGTCGTCTTCCTCCCGGTCCTGACGATTGCCCAACTACTGTGTCCAACGACGAAAAAGCTTTTATCACTACGGCAAGCGTTCCACCAGATAATGCCGAGGAATTCGTCGCAGCTAGTAAGTTTGGTGGACTTTTTATGAAGGACAGCATACGCCGCACCAAGTACCCGGTGGGGTTCTTTCTTCGAAGCTATAATGACTCCTTGATGTTGACGTCATACCACCTGGAACACAACTATCCAATGAGCAAGTTTCTCTATGATAACCGAGACTCCCCGTCAACCGACGCCTGACATGCGACGAATTAACGGAATGCAGTGATCTCTTGAAGTACATGACTCCGTTACCGGAGGCGCAGCAATACGTTGCAGATAAATTTGAGGTGCTGGCCACCCAAAACACCGCGTTAAGTGCCGACCCCCACCGTTAAGTAGGCAGACGTTTACGTCTTTCTCACTTAGATACATGACGTTTCGGTGGTTCTTGCAAAGCTCTACGAAAGTGGCCGTGTACTGGTAGTGGATACCGACGGTGGCCATTTTCGCCACGTCAAAGGACACCGGGTAAGTCAGCAGTTCAACAATAATGTGCTCTTCGTGAGCTGACTGACGTTCATTCAAACTTGGTGTCACTCCTTCATGTTTGTAACTCAGGAGAATCAGATTCCTGAAAACGACCCCAGAATGCCTGACACTTGCTGGGGACCACCAAGTCCACCAAAATCGCCTCAGAAAAGCTACCGGGTTTGCGGATCAAACCAGCCAGGTGTCAATTGGACGTTCGTGGAGCCAATCAGGGGCGACGTGGACGCTCGAGTTATCAGACCTACCCTAGAAGGGATGGCAACCAATCATTCAACGTCGGTCAGATTGTCTTGATTCAAGGACGAAAATGCGCTTTAAGTAACACGACGATCCTTGTTAATTCGCACTCGTTTGTTTGCAATATGGCTTTTTTGTTTTATCGGGTGAGCCTTTTTACATCGATAAGGTTTTAAAGCTGGGGTTTTCAGCCACTTCCAAGATTTTGAGGGGCACTTTCTGTAAAGGTAAGTATCCTGCCACGGTTTGTGCAGGACGGTTGTTCCTTTTGTAAGCCACGGTATTCACCCGACAGGGACGATCCCAGATAATTATACTTCTCACCTAATCAAGATACCCTCATTTGAAGACAAGTGGTAGTAGGACAGAGAATAACCCGGAGACGCCTCGTGGGTCCGTGGAGATCGTGCACGGATTCACGGATTCACGGATTGATACACAGGATCGAGGCTTTTGCCCAAGTTTCCCGGGTCGGTTTCGTTCTTGTCGTCCAGTGGCTGTCGTACACCTGAAAGGCACAAGCGAAAAAAGTGTGTAGTACTGC
>SJOL01008406.1:962866-975056 GCA_004794785.1 Opisthorchis felineus
CAGCCCTCCCTCGTTTTGAGTCAGCTCGAAAAATGCAGTAGCCGTCTATCGAGATCTCCGCGTCAGGGACATCTGGTGTGAGCCGGGTCTCTGTGAGTGCGATTATGGACGGCTGTTCAAGGCAAACTGACTGTTTAATATCGCAAAGTTTGTTGTAAGGGCCCAGGCAGTTTTTGGACAAGCATTTCAACACCGTCTCTGCTGCACTAAGAATGAGTGTCTGCATGAAACAGAAGCCGTTCATAAACATGGTGTAGATGACCAACGCATGAAATGCTTGCGATCGTCATCGAAAACAGGGAACAAAGTGCGCGTGGATATCAATCCCAATAGTTGGCCTCAAGAAGCTGGCGATACTAACAGCCAGCGATCAGCCTTGGGACAACGTGAACTCAAAAGCACGCCTGCCCAATAGTGTGGAACTTGTCGACAATTCAGTTAAGACAGTATCACTTTCAGCCATAACGGCTGGCGGAGGTTGGCACCACCTCATCTCGTTGTGAAGAAGAAGAGACTACCATAGTCGCGTTTGCCGATGCAAGAGACATCACGAACATGACAAAAATATTCAAGCGGCCTGTGATAAACGAATCTTAGCAAGTAGTGGAGGCAAACACGTTTGTGCACACTAAGGATAGATACTCTGTTGTGGCAGACTAGTTCGGTGACCATTTTGAGTACGAAGCGTATGAGGCAACAGTTAACGAGACAGCCCGAACAGTTTGATGCGTTTCTTATTTGCCAGGCATGGTATTCTCAAACTACCGTATTCAAACGGCTTGGTTGACAGGAGGGATAGTTCGAAAAGTTCACCAAATATTGGTGAGTTAAGCACCCGAAAAGCAGCCCGCATTATGGCAAAAGTGGCAAGATAAATTAGTGGTCAAAATAACACGGCGGCACATGAACTCGGCACGCAACACAGAAAAATGGGTTAACTTGTTCTCCTGGAAAACAAGACAGCGCAGCAGCAAACACCAGAGAGACTTGTCCGAAATCTGTTCAGATGCAGGCTGCTTGCAACACCCCCTTCTTGTTGGACAGGCTCTTATGTCACTGCCGTTATTCAACGCCGCAGGATGTCAAGCAGTAATGGCTAAGGAGGCTAGCTCAGAGAGGTTATATGATCAACGAGCGTACCCAATGTCACTGGAAGAGGAAATAATAGAGGAAATACTTCCTCAGTAACTATTAAGTGAAAGGCAGAAAGAAATAATGTCAAACGGTGGATACTGTTGGTGCAAAACAGAAGGGGACTGTAAGACAAGCGACGGAACCTATTTTGCATGGAAGGAAGCGCACAGCACACTATGTAAAGTGGGGTAGTTCCCCAAAAGCGGTGCTCAGGAAAAATAACCAAATCCTTTTCTTTGAGGGGCCAAATGTCAGGTGTAACCGTACTCACACTGCGATATGTCACTCGCCAGCTGGGATCTTACCAAATCCTTGCCTTCAAAAACCAAAAAAAATTTGCGGCATTGATATAGCTTAATCGTCATTTGAAGCAACCTTATTGAATCTAATTTGAACTCATGATAAGACCCTCACTTATTTGTTTATTCTACCCATGTGATTTTGATAGCCACTTGCTTCGCTTATTCATACTCACCATCTAGCTTGCATCAAAGGCTGCCCGGTCTGGCATTGGTACATTAGCATGTGTGTGTCAGGATACGCGTAGCTGACCTACTTAACCAAGCTTGTTTGTTTCCTGCATAATAAAACTTCCCTGGCCTATTCTGTCGTGAGTTCCGCGTGATTTCACCAACACTTAGAATCAACGGACTGGCCTCGGAAAGGACGACCTTAACCCGCACCGCCGAGTTCACTGACCAGTTTGCTCCTAAGATACTGAGGAAGAGCACCGCTCTAAAGTATTAGAAATATGTACATTCACAATATATTTCTACTCATAGTGACCTGGAGATGAACAATATGCAGATTCTCAACCAGTCTTTTTCATTCTACTGCACAATCACCGGCTTCTGTCGCCAACAAGCCCAAAATTGTGTGCCATCTACGCTTCTCTCATCAACTGACAAGAATTTTGGCGTATTTGGCCAACTCGAAAAAAAACCGACTCTTCTGCAGGCCAAAACAAACAAAAAATTGCTTCCAAAATTATCTACTGACGAGGAAAACACAAGGCTTTATGTAGCTACGACAGCCTTAAGTACAGGAGAACAGGTAATTACTAATCGGCCGCCGTTTGCATTTGTTGGTCCGGTGGGATCATTCTGTGATTCGTGAGAGCCACACGTGTGGGCCACGCGTTTAATCCAAAGCCTCGTAGTTGCATTTTGACGCTTGCTTAGGTGATTGGGTTTGTTCTGGCTATTTTGCTTTTCCAGCCGTTGCAGCCTCAGGTATTGTTAAGAGGACAATTGTAAAACATAGTTCTCGCAACACGCAGTAAACGGTACCCTAATTTCTGAGGCCTGCTTGGCTGGCACCGCCTCAATGCGCAAAAATAAGACGACCCGAGGTGCAGGTAACTAAAGGGTGCGATTTTCAGCCGGCTTCGTTGGCGTAGAAACTGCGTGTGCAGCTTCTTGAAGTTCGTGATACAGAAACCAAATACTTGGATTTTTGTCATCGTTCTACTGAGGGAAGTAGGACCGACACATTTCAATCGAACTTGAATATAGTCGGAACGCCTCGACGCATGTGGACATAATTGACAGCGTTAAAGCAACTTCACTTTATACACCCCTGGATATACACCATGGATATACACCCATAAATATCTTCCAAGGCCACTCTTTCATTCATCAATGGTCGTTGCTGGCTTGTAACTTGCCGGAGCAAGTAATACTCCAAATGCCAATTCTCACAAGTTGCTGTCACTGTATTTTGATAGCCAGCAAAAACGACTTGACAGTGTGGCCGACATACTTCAGCTGCTGGGAACCTGAAAAGCCCGAAACGCTATTAAGCAGCGGATTACCAGTGGTAAATCCTGCTGCGCAGGTGCTCAACGTCTGTGACGAGCACCCTGCGGTTGGTGGTCTAGGATAGTGGGTCTCATCCCAGATGGACTAAGGGGCCGGTTTTTGCGGGCTTTGACCCGCCTACTTTTCTCGCCGGATGCTGGCGTCCCGGAGTTTGCTTTTCCTATCAATCTGGCTGATCAGTAATGGAACTTGCTCGCCGTGCGACCAGGATCTTCAGGTTTGTCTCCAAGGGGAGTGCGCATACAACAACATTGTCGTCTGTCACCACGATCCTTCCAGGAGCACACGGGTGTGGCTGTCGAATTATCTGCAGAGAGGCCCTATGAGGTTTTGACTTAGACCAGAGCACAGAAGCCTAGCGCAGTGCGTCCTGGAAATTCGTATGCGCTCACATATTTGGCTTCATGGATGACCCAACTAAAATGGACAGGCCAATAGCATGATACCAGGGTAACGGTGGGTACTACTGATGACGCATGCGAGTAGTATGTGTGTTCTCGTAACTCCGCCTTGATCCAGTGGAGGGTGGGATTTATTACGGAATTTGTGGAAATACTTTGCAGTTTTTGCTTGCAATTGTGCGATAGTCAATGAATTTCCAGGAGAGTTCAAGAAGACGCGTTCAAGAGAAAGACGGATATTCAGTTTTTAAAAACAACGTGCAAATGAGAGTTCAACTTTCCTGTCCAATAGTCTGTAACTGTTTGGTTGGCGTTTTTTCTAATAAACAACTCCGCGGCGAAGGGATTTCCTCCTTACACCAATACCAGTGCCTTAGTGTGCCAGAAGGAGGCTAGAGGTGATAATGACTTCGTGAAACGCAGGCAAATGGGAACGCTCCCGTCCATTCTTATGATCATCATTCCATGCATCTGCTGCAGCTTTGACGTGTTAATTGACTTTGTGCTTTTCTATGTCCCCGCAGGTTACACTGGTTGGCACGTCGCTTTATTCGGTTGAAATGCTTTGGGAAAACTAACGGAAAGCAGCTAGAACAGTTGCAGAACATACCTTCTTTGTGGCCGCGCCCCTGATTTTCTGGAGAAAAAGGCATTTTCCAATCTGACCGAACGAAAAATTCGTTCAAATTGGCCTCCCTCCTGATAACTGAGCCCATCGGACTTATCAACTCCTTCAGTTGTGACGCCGCCAAAAGAAATGGTTGCTTAAGTTTAATACCACAATAATGAAATTTCTGATCTATTACGCGTCTCAAGTCACATGTCCCTACTTTTCCAGACTTTTTAACAACGGAAGAGATTCAAAATAACCACGCAGCAGGTTTCGTTGTTACATGAAAGAAGTCATAGGCATTAGGGTTTTGAGCATTTTAAGTAATGCTTAGGTTTTTATACTCAATATTTGGTAGATGTCAGCGGCAAGATATAACGCAATGTGAAAATTTATTTGAGTGTCACAGTGTATGCAAGGCCATACTCGAATGCCGACTACAAAATGACCGCTGAGTTATTCCACTTGGGCTGCTTGGACGCCTGATACTAACGCACGTCATCTATATTTTTAGCCGTCCATTATGACCGACCTAAGTTGCATTGCCCAAGTTGTGCTAGGTATCGAAGCACCAAGCCTCATGCCAGTCGTGCACGTGAATTAGGTTTTCAGACTTTACGGCGTGAACAAAGACAGAATCGTCGAGCCATTTAAACTGGTGGCATGAAGGTTCTCTTTGATTTAATGATTATCTGACGTGGAATCATTTGACAGCTCTCCGGCACTGACTCCAGAAAGTCTATCTTCTAGACAGTTTGTAATGGGAATTCCCTGCCAGTGAACATGGTCTATATGCCTTCTTTTTGATACCAAGCAGTTTCTTAGAGAAAACTGCGTCTACGTGTGTAGGCCGCATAGAGGTCATGAGGAAATGAGCGCCTTTTATCCATTTATTGAAGTATGTGAACATACTTTATATGCCGAAGGCATTACGTTATTCCAACCTCGAGTGGATTATTGGAGGTTAGTGTTTACATCATGAATAACGATTCTCCAGGTGCGAGAACGGAAGCCTCCCCATCTATCTATTCAGGAAGAGAATACCACATAAGAAATAATCCTTTCGTGCATTTTGCACAAACGTGTCTATTGCAGGTTTTTGGAACTTCCATAAACGGTTATATCCACAGACCTACTTGCAGCATTTCTCCATTTTAAAGGAACTGGATTTTGTCGAAAGGTGAGAGGTACTTTGTTAGGCGTCGTTTCATAATCCGAGGTAGTTTCTGACCTTGGAAAATAGCGCACTTAAACAAATCACAACTACCAAGTAGTTGCGGAAGAAATTGCATTAATAAGAGGCATTCACACCTATGAAGTGGAAACCTTGGAAACATCAAAGCTTTCGAGAACTCTCTTTATTTCGCCGAATAGTAATCGACACCAGAAAATGTGATTTTCTTAAAATGGAGGCATCTTGTACCTAGCCAGAATAATGCGCGGGATTCATTATGAATTCGCTGATGCAAAAATCGCAGAAGAATTTTCCCTGTGTATAAGTTTGTATGTGATATTGCTTTCTGCTGAATAGACTAACGCATACTCACGCGCTCTGGAAACTCAGGAATCATTATCCGGAGTAATCATCGTGGTAGCGAAGCCCACGTCTGTTGACATGTGTAAGTGTAGATGATCGTACCTCATTGAGGCGTTTTTACGTCTTAGACTCTGGAATTCAACAGCAGCTACTAACTGTGTATGGAATAATTAATGGGCCGAATTTTCCCTGGCAAACTGCTTGATATTACACTGGATAAGGTGTACCGTAGTTATTGGCAACAGTATCGCTGCTTTGAAATAACAGGAAGCACCGGGTGTTCCGCAGCCAGCGCGGGGAGGTTTTCACTGCGAGTTGCTATCTATGAAGCCAGATATCAAGAACTACCATATACCAACAAAAAAACATCAAGCTGTCAGGCAAGTTTTCTGAACGTCACCTATATGGGGTAGAGTGAACAGCGTCGCTCATGCAGCCAAAAGAACAGCCTGCATTCACGAATAACATGCGGCACGGGATCTATTATGCGCAATCAACTTGCGCGAGGTAACCTGCATCGCTCGTACCGGACAGCTAATAAAACCTAGTTCCCGTGCACGGCTGGCGCATGGCTCGAGGTTAGCGGAGTTTAGTTCGCTTGGACAAACCCCAACCTCACTCAGCTAGGAAAGTCGACGGTATAGCTGGAACGAGGTGAAATGTTGCATTTTGTTAGACGTTTTGATGATGACATATATTCTGGCCAGAAAACTTGGTTGTTGTAGGGGTACGTGGTTTTTATAGTGACATTAGCAGCCTGAAATGAGCAAAAGAGGGCAAGTATTTTTAGTTGATACAAAAGCTTCTGATACGCCTGTATGAACGAAAAAGTTGGAGAGCGTCTGTGATAATTAAGTTGAGCACGTATGTCGGTATAACCGGACGAACTAGAAATGCAGAATTCAGCACAGCGTAGCGAAGAGCACGTATGTATTCGAATTGATGTATGTATACAACACTTGGAATATTAAAACAAGAGAATGATGAATAGAGCAATGAATAGAGCATCAATCATGTTCATCACATCCGCCACACCTTGAATGAGCGTGTGGATGTTTGTAGTTCAGTAGTGGTCTTGATCGCAATCTTTCGAATCTTCTCGGATTGGAAACTTCAGGTTCTTCACAGGTAGTACGTTCTTCAGAGATAACGTTGTGATTGGGTACAATGGGATCATTTACAAAGGATTCATTAGTATTTGAAGCAGCAGGAGTGCCGGTAACAGACTGACCTCTGGTATTGAACGTAACCTGATCAATGTGTTTCCGGTGACAAGAGAAATCATTCAAATCGAGAATTGTGACCATACGTTTGCCATTTGATGAAAGTATTATTCCTGTAGCAGGCCGTAACTCATTGCCTTTGAAAAACGTAACAACCGCCGTTTTGGCACAGTCAAGACTTGTGCGCAACGAGCGAGATTTAAAAAGAAATGCGGGACGCTTCCCAGTAACGGAATGGACGGCATTCCTGTGTTGCATTAGGAAATTATCAATTCCACGGTCTAACTCCACAAAAGAAGCAGGATGGATTGAAGTAATGGCAGGTTTCAGTGTTCGGACAAAATTCTCAGCTAGCCCATTTAACTAAGGATGTCGTGGAGCAGTAAACCGATATCGAAATCTAAGGCCTTTTAACCATTCCCCGAGGGATTATGCAGTAAAGTGTGTGCCGTTGTCAGTGACCAAAGCAGTTGGTACACCTTCGTGGCTGAATGTTTTCCTCAATGCTTGTTGTGAGAATTCAGCACTTGGAGAAGTAGTCAGAAAAACCTCAGGCCAACGTGAATATGCGTCAATATCAATTAAAGCATAGTATTTACCGAGAAAAGGACCACAGTAGTCGGCATGAACTCGTTGAAATGTTTCACAAGTAACTGGCCACGGATACCACTGTGAAGATTTGCTATGAATCTTGTGTGCACACTTAACACAATTTTTTACAGTATACTTGATGTCAGCATCCAGTTCCGGCCACCAGCATGACAAGCGTGCAAGAGATTTCATCTTATCAACACCCAGATTACCAGAGTGCAAATCTGCAAGGACAGCCGCCTGCCGAGTCGGTGGAATGACAACTCTATCCTCAAAGCATAAAAAACCATCCGGAGTAATGGACAAACTTTCGCGGCGAGAGTAAAATGCAGGAAATCGACGTCGCTCTTGCTGTGTCCAGCCACGTCGCAGCGCAGAAAATATGGGAGCAAAATATCTTTTAGTATCAGCAACAAGCGTATCCCGCTTGACTGGTAATGGTTGAATCAATAAACAATCTGAATTGTTTGAATCGGAGTCGCATGATGGAATTCTGGACAAGAAATCGGCATGGGGAACCATTTTTGCACTACGATGAACAACTGTGTAGGTATACGAACTCAGTGCAATAATCCATCGTTGCACCATAGCAGCAGATGACTTCGCTAGAGATTTTGTAGGGTGATACAAGAACTTCAAAGCCTCGTGATCAGTAGCAATGGTAAAGTTTGATCCAAAAAGGTACTTATGGAGCCGTTTGACAGCCCAATATACCGCAAGTGCTTCTCGTTGAGTCTGAGAATACCCACGTTCGGCTTTTGAGAGTCGACGAGAAATGCAGATCACCGGTCTGCCACACTGTTCAAGGATTGCTCCTATTCCAGTGGGAGAAGCATCAGTAATGATGGTCGAATGATGTTTGGCGGAAAATGGTTTCAAAACAGCTGAAGTTTGAAGATGACGAAGCAATGCACGCAACGTCTTTTCATGGTTGGACGACCAAGAAAATTTATTGGCAGATATGACATCAAACAAACAACTTGCATGTTTAGCAAAGTTAGGAATGAAACGAGAATAATACTGAAGTGCTCCTAGAACAGAACGCAGTTCTTGTAGATTGGTTGGTGATGGCGCATTTACTAAAGGAGATAAACGGTTTGCATCCGGTTTAAAACAACTACTATGTAGCCAAGGCCTGAAAATGATGAAACACCAAAAGTGCATTTACCAGGACGAATGGCTACGTTGAACTCAGAAAATCGACTTAGCAAAGACAACAGACGCATATCATGGGTAGCCTTATCAGCAGCATGTACTATGACATCATCTTGGTACGTCTCAACACCCTCCAAATCTTTTGTAATAATATTCATAACTTGTTGAAATACAGCTGGTGAAACATTCAGGCCAAAGGGACGGAAATTGTATCGGAATAATTCAAAAGGTGTGTTGATCACGGTAAGACTACTAGAGGCTTCGTCCAGTGGTATTGGAAGATAGGCATCTTTTAGATCAATTTTGGAAAACCTACTTGAACCAGATAAACGATACAGTACATCTTCAGGCTCTTCTGTAGTGCACGTACGTTATAGTAACCGCGTATTTAGCGTTAGCCAATAGTCTCCACAAATTCTCGGAGTAATGCCATCGGCCTTTAGTGGGGTAACCATCGGAGTTGCTTAATTTGATGATTCGACAGGAGTCAATATTCCTTTCTCACACATTGAATTCAATGCTTGACGAACAGGTTCCCGTAAGCCAAACGGAATAATTGGACTCTTAAGAAATATAGGATCTCCTGTAGTTTCGAGTTTCACCTTAGGTATTTGCATGACACCTGTGGCCTGAGAACATTTAAGAATCAGTTGTTTGAGTTCATTCTCACTCACAGAAGTCAATAAGGTGATACAAGTTCGCGGTGAGCGCAAAACTTTGAGTCCTACAATCGATGGTCCCGAGGTTGAAACTAAAAAATAACAATCGATGGGGTTAACTTGGGGCAATCTCACAGGAATCGTGTAACCACTAACTAGAGGTACAGAATGTCCAGTGATACCGCGGATATTAACATATGTAGGCTCTATCACAACACTGGGGTAAGATGCAGTTAGAGCTGACTGTGGAATAATGGACTCAACACTCCCAGTGTCAACAACGAAATCATATTTGTGACCAGAAACGGATATCAAAGTTTTAAAAACGTTTGACGAATTTTGGGGCAAAATAGATAGAGAAAGGGTAGAGATGTCTTCAGATACTGCTTTCACGTCATTATTTGGATCAGAAGTCAAGTGGCACATCTTTTGGACTTACAGACAAGTTGAATGTGTCCCGTTTTACCGCAGATAAAACACTTCGCTTGCCTGTGAGGGCATAAATATCTGGAATGATTTCGTCCACAAGATTCACATTTCCCACATTTTTGAACCTCTGAATTGGAATTACGATCTGTGGAGCGACGTATCGATGAATTTGGAGCCCAAAAATGTGTTCGAGGTTTTAATTTGTTGTCTGTTTGCATCCTTGAATTATTTCTTTCAGAATAATTCAACAACACTGCTTCGTCAGTCTTCGTTATCTGCTTCACATCTTCATACTGCTCGCATATTTTCCGAATAGTTTGAAATTTTGATCTGGACAGAGCAGCAGCTTCTGTTGTAATTCGGACAATTGAATACCAGCAATGAGTCTATCACGCAGTTGATCTTCTAACTGGGCACCGTAGTCACATTTGGCTGCCTGTGTCTGTAACTGCAATACAAAATCCCGAACCGACTGAGAATGGGAGCGGGTCAACATATTGAACCTAGCTCTTTCGGCTGCTACGAAGTTAATCGGTTTGAAGTGTTGCAGAACTTTTTTCTTCAATGTATTATAGGAAATATCGATTGAAGATTCACGGTATACTAAATTCTTGATCAACGTATACGCCCCCTTGCCAACAAAATGTAGAAAATATGCCGTGAGTCTCTTATCATCCATATCGGATTTTGTAAGACACCATATGTCAAACCGTTCCAAATAATCCTCTACATCTCTCGCAGTTGAATTAACATTTATTGGTTCCATGTTGGCAGGCATGATGAATTGTTCCAATCGCGACGCCAAAATGTGGTAATTAAGTTGAGCACGTATATCAGTATAACCGAACGAACTAGAAATGTAGAATTCAGCACAGCGTAACGAGTAGCACGTATGTATTCTAATTGATGTATGTGTACAGCACTTGGAATATTAAAACAAGAGAATGATGAATAGAGCAATGAATAGAGCATCAATCATGTTCATCACAGCGTCCCTCACTTTACTTTAAAAAATGGGAGCTTTAGAGGTGATGCTCTCGACGTGCCTCAGAATTGCGACGTCAATTATAAGTAACCTATGGTGTTTTATACAGTACAGGGCTTTTGCGCGAATAGTCACTGAGTATTGGGCTCCAGAGAATACGAGTCTTAGCTAAAAAACAAAGACCGAATGAATCTTGTGGTAAGTACTTATGTTCCCTTTCGTACAGAGGCAAAGCCTGTTATTTGACTACCGTGATTTCCTTAAGGTTCTTGAGAAGATAGGAATTGAACTCTGATTCTCTCTTACAAAGGCCAAACAAGCAAATATAACCAGCTTTTAGCAGGACCAGCTCTCTTCCGTTCAGAGATTTCTGAACCGCGAACCTGGGATGGAAGAAAGTCATGATTCTAAAACGAAGGTGAAAACAAAGGAAGAGGTTTCCAGCAAGGATCGAATGGTTATTCGATATCTCACAGCCAAGACATCTACCTCTGTTGTACACTCAACCTCATTCTTTTCTGGAAAAACCTCAGTAAACTATAATGATACCTTCTCAATATCTTATTCCAGTTGATAGCAACGAAACTCAGTCGGTCGGTCAAAAAAGCAAGAATGCACACTTAAAACGTATAGAAAACTTGCAAAAACAGAATTCTTGAAACAGCAGCAGTGAATTTTTTCCAATCTTGTCAAAGTGGAATTTGCCTACTTTCAGTGGAGTCCATTGAGCATTGTTGACCGAGTAATTTTAAACTAACTTAGTACAGAGACGACCTCTTTTAATGTGATAAACGAGTATCCCAAAACAGAAATATTTGATGGACATTATTTATCTAAAAGTACGGCCGTAACGATACTGTGGTAGAACCAGGATTACGCATATCGTGAGCAATAGGGATACGTAATAAAATACCCTACAACTTGCCTGATTACGTACTCAAAGTACACAGGGTATCTAAAAATGTAACAGAGTATAGAAAAAGCATGGCATCTGCAAAAGCATGGTGCAAGCCCCATTCCAAAATCAGCAGAAATATCTGAAAGCATTGGATGGAACCGAAATCCTAGAGAAAAGTTTTGGTACAATACTTGGTGAAACAAAAATGCATATGAGCGGATTCATTTTGGTGAGAACCTCAGATCTGCCATTTTGAATGCCTGACTCGAGAAAGCGTAGTAATTAAAGCGTGAGCTTACTAACCAGTAGGCCTGTGGTTCATACCCAACCACGGCATCTCGACTGATCCTCTCTAGATTTGGGAAAATTGGCAGAATCTCAGTATTTGTGTTTTCTTCGAATGGCATGGCGGTTAAGCACTGAAAAGGACGATTATTTTTATGTGTTTACTTACCCATTAGCCGGTGTAAGGGCCAAACAGTATCTTCGAGTGACGCATAATGCCAGAACCTCTGGGAAGGCAAACAAAGTCGGAGCTTGGTTTCTGTACGGTACTATTATTGTAAGACATCAATTCACAAAATATACATACCTCGATAGTAGATACTCGTCCACAACAAATGGACCACTTGGACTATAAGAGTACGAACCAAATGAGCAAACAGGCCTCCACGTGGGACAGTCGCACGTGCATAAGGTCGACCACGAAATGACTGGATGATTTCAATGTGAAATGAGTGAAGTGATA
>SJOL01008406.1:980604-1101868 GCA_004794785.1 Opisthorchis felineus
TAAGTTTGCACCTATACGTTTACTAAATGCTTTTTAATTGGGCAGTACATAACCCTCCCGATTTCTTTTCGGACATTTTCATGTTGTTTACTGGCTACTCCATGTCAGTGTCAGGTATAATCTGAACTTTTTTTAAATACCTAACCATACATATTTACGAAAAACGAAAGTCAGATGACGGCGCTTATTAAAAGAAGAGTGCACCACATGGCTTCGTAGCGGCCAACTAAGGTCCTTGTTGCAACCGCCAAATTTATGTAGCTTGTTTTGCAATCTTCTTCGCCCTGCATATTTGAAATTCTGATTTCCAATTCGATTTGGAGTTTCGTCCTTGATTCTTGCATTGCAAAACAAAAGTGTATTTTTCTGGCTCTTACTTAATCCCTTGTATTTTAACCACCATTGTCTACTCCAACTAGAATCAGCTAGAGAAGCTTGGAATGCAGATCAATCTGTTTTACTTTCTGTAACCTACTCATGGACCCTTTTTCTGCAGCTGCTCAGTGCTGCAATTATGCCACTTTCTACACTCCTATCCTCAGTGTTAGAGACCGAGGTACTCGGATAAACATCACAAACAGTATGAGGTGCTGGGCACCCGTACTACCATTGGCTCCGTGACTACTTTTTATTTGGGTACACCTGCTCCAGAAGCCAAACTGCAATTTCCGCACCCGAAGACTTATCAGGCTCGCCCACCACACCCACAAGCGATCGCGCGAACGTTCACTGTGTCAAGGGTGACATATTTGGTTCTGCCAAGAAGCTTCCTATCAGCGGATGCACAGTAGGGTACCCTTAATTGGATGTGAAGGTACCTACCCTGTTGGTTGATAATGCGACCAAACCGATCGGTCAACTGCGCACTCGTCATCCTATCTATATTGGAAATGGTCACAGCCGCACAGTTTACGTTGCTACGAAACTATGAATGCTCCTCCTTATTCTCACCGGTTATCGATCAGTCGATGTACCCATATTGTAACGTCTGATACAAAGCTAACCACGGGAAACCAGGAGGAATGCACTTGCCACGTTGCCCAACTCTATCAAGTATACCTGTGGAAATATTGGTAGCATATATATACCTTAAACATTCCAGTCATTTGCTGGCCTTAAGACTGGACTTCTTACTGGGATGATACAATCTTCATAATCCTGGACTATCTACAACATCAGTTGTGTTTTCGTAGATCACTGGAGTGCTTACCATAATATGGCATCAGAGAAAATGCTACCAAAGAGGAAACTAAACTTAGTTTTCTCCCCGTCGTTAGTCATATGATGAACTTCTTCACTACACAACAGCTGAAGGATAAGATAACTACTACTTACGTGTTCCCATTAGCCAGGGACGAGGATAATCTTCGGCGCATTTCTGGCCTTTTGAGCAACCGTCGTCACTTTATGCCACAACAATGCCACTTGTTATCACTTCTGATATTCAAACCTTGTCTATTGGCAGGGTTTTTAGGGCTGACTAGAAAGTCTGTGTAATCCTTAGATGTTTTCTTTTGCCGAGGCGTACAAAGCATTGGTCGTTTGTTGGAGGACGACAACCAGCCGTGATGAAATGCAAAACCGAAGGTGCTCCTAAACGTACGTCAGTGTTTGCTTAGGAAGCCAGTACTAATTTTGGCCGTGTGCTATTTTAAGCAAGAAAATTTTGCAAATCTTCCACACTGTATGCGTTTAATGTAACAAGCCAAAGGTAGTTGCTCACCAGTCATTGAGACACTGTTTCGCTTTTTCAGTTGTAATAATGCCTATTTAATTTTGATTTAAACTTTCGATCGGAAGCACATTGAAAGCTACGGTAGCTAGTTGCAAAGCAAATAAGGATAAGGTCATTCTTCGAAGAAACTTGTGGGTATAGTAGTCAAAAAAAGTATAGTCACATTCCATTAGGCTTATTTTAGCCTACGCAAAAGCACTGGGGTGAGTGAAAGCAACATTCCATTCTTCGTGGCGTTAGTTGCTTTATGCATCTATGTGTAACAATAAAATTGCTTTCGGTTGTTCGCTCTCCGTACTGATCCGTTTTTACGAAGTTTTTGATGGAAATCGAACAAATCTGTCATGTGAGTTGTTTTTCTGTGGTTCATTCTGTAGACGACAAAAGTTGATGGACTGCTAAGCAGGCTTTGTGTTCCATTGCATTAAACAATTGCACATGGAATCTGTGTTAACCGCAATAGCACCTCGCAATCCCATGGCGTACTATACTAATAAATCTAATGCTTAAATACGAATGGGCTTGGGTAGACCCATTTAAATTTGAGGATCGCAAGTTTAGTGAAGGTGGAGATACGTAAACATATCTGGTGATCTTAACAAACTTTTTTTGCCTTGGGAGAATATACTTAACGTCAAACAGACTTGATGTCGTTGGCTTGTTTGCTGAGCTGGACAATTTGATTGCGATCAAACTGCCCAGCTCAGCAAAAAAGCCAACGATCATCTACGCTACCTGAGCTACCAACATTTTCCTCTATAGAAGACTTGATGTCGTTGATTGGTTGTTCAAGCTCATTTCGGTCACAAAAAGGAAGGATTTTGCAGACCAGGTAGTTGGGTGTACCCACTGGTCATTGAACGACCAGTGGGTACATGTAATTAGTTAGACGTCAAAAGCGACTAAATTTTTTGTCCGAAACTCAAACGGAGTTGGTGTTTGGAAAAATACACCAACAGGCGACTGAAGAAACTTGGAACCGATCGACATTCCTCCACCGAGTGTTTCGAATGAGCATCACATGTGGAGGAAATCACAGAAGGGCGGACTTGAAAAAGTCTTTGGCAACTCTGGGCATTTTCTTACGCAGACAGAACACATGCTGGTATACTG
Source organism: Opisthorchis felineus (assembly GCA_004794785.1). Taxonomy (NCBI): domain Eukaryota; kingdom Metazoa; phylum Platyhelminthes; class Trematoda; order Opisthorchiida; family Opisthorchiidae; genus Opisthorchis; species Opisthorchis felineus. The sequence goes on from SJOL01008406.1 coordinate 983,453, forward strand.
GTCGAAAATATGTTCACGACACATAAAACTTTCATCCTTATCTTCACTTACAGAAGCGCACAAGGATAGAGGGCACTAAAACGACTAACTGTGGTTACATTTGAACGAAACACCTTGTAGAACTCAGAGTGTAGTTGTAATGCAGAATACACTGTGCTTTTACACTGTGGAGTAGATAGTTCTAAATTCCTCGGATTACTATGGATGGTTGGCTAACTATGAAGACTAACCGGCAATCTCAGTCAATAAAAGCCGAGTCTCAAGCCAAATCTCAAATTTCAAGTTCATTCATTTTCATAGGACGATGGCATAGACCGAAAACGAAGAAGTGGGAAAAATTGAGCCACATCTAGGAGTTTGTCTGGCCTGTTTTTTTCCCCCCATCAAGGCTTTTATAACAGGTCAAGAAAACGGGGCGAAAATGTAAATACTGTGGCAAACGGTTGAATGCAGTCAATCTCTTTTAGTTGAGTGTTGAGGATTTGCAATTTCCCAAGCGCTGAAGTTTCTGGATGTTATTGTGGCATAAATAGGCATCGGCAGATGCGCCCTTTTCTCAGGATAAATTTTCGCGCCACCTGCATATAGTGACTATATCAAAAGCATTATTGTACCCTTCAAATTACAATATTCGCGAAATAAATTTACATGGGCTGTTCTCTGTCGAGATGCACATGAAAGTTGTTTGCAATTTCCTACGCAGGTGTCTAGTCCTCTACTTTATTTGAGCACTTTAGTTAGAGCGATCTGAGAACCTGTCATGTCAGGCAGCTTGTATTTTCACCTCATGGATTTTGAAAACTTCGCAGTAAAGCCATAATATGTTTTGAGCAAACCTTTCGGTCCATGTGCCATTTAATGTCGTACTGACCAAAATGTCAGGCTCCTTAAGGTTATTTCGCAGCTAGATACCGAATCTATGCAAGCAAGGTAGAATACAGCCTCTTTATTGTCACCCGTGAAAGCGGTATTGTTCATCCTGTGCGCAAGTATCCGAAAGGCTAGTGGACTGAGTCGATGAGGAGCGTTGGCACCAGATTTATATATCATAGGCAGCAAGTCCCTGGCTATGTGTTTTAATAAAAGAATGCTCACGAGAGACAACTCTTTGGTAGTAGAGGTCAAAAAGACAGTTGTCAAGGTGATAGATGTTTGATTAAAACACTCAATGCTCATCCAGTCAGCTTCGTGGTGGAGCTGGTTAGGGTAATCAGATATCCAAGCACGGCTCGTAAAAATCGGTCGGGATCGAGGATTCCACGGATATGGTTTTCGCGCTAAGCAACGATTTCGACACATTTCGCTTCATGCTGTTTTCTCAAGCCGTCTAGCTAGTCGAACAACGTATAACTACACTTGGTAAAACCAAGCGACCGAAGCGCACGATAGACACATTTTGCTGCGCTTTGGGCTCCTCAGTTCAAACTTGCAAGCCGCATCACTTGACCAGACCAAAATAAGGCTTCGGAAAATTGGTAACTTAAACAAAACGATAAATTGTACCTCCAGATCACCGTGGGAATAAGTAACCTATTTTCAATTTGGAACCGACGGCGAGCGGTCTACGTGCATTCTAAGCAAATAGCTTGGGTTCCGCTGATAGTGTCGCCGTCGAGACTTGAATTAACACAGCTACCGTTGTGCTTATTTCGATCATTGATGTGGTATTAGGGGATTAATAAACGTTTCCGATCCATTGTATATAAAGATTGAAAAGGAAACCGAGCTTACCAAAGCAAAGTAACGGGGAAATAAAATATCAGGAATAAAGCTTAATTATAAATACTGATTTTGGACACTGTGGGACGAGATTTTCCAGAGTCCTGGTTGTGTGGTCTTCTGTCATATGCAGGGTAACCCCATGGCAGTGAATAGCACACTGAATCGAAGTTACCAGAGTTGCTCTTAGTTATTCTTTGCATCCTCCATTTATCGGAAACTTGGTAAAATAAAGGTTGCTATTTGAGTCACATGGAATGGGCCCTCCGTCAGCCATACAGAATGTTTAATACGTGAGGAGGTACGTGACTGCGTCAGACACAAACGTGAACACAGTTCACACCATGTGCTATAACTGAATTACTAAGGTTGGGCCAATGTCGAATGATGGGTGGTAATATTGGAACCCAACTTCCTATCACACTAATGCACATGTATTAGCAAGCTCATTGTCGTTTGAGTATTGGCATTATTCTCTATAATGGACACGCATTTTCAAGGCAGGGTTTGTTAAACGAGAAAAACAAAAAAATTGGAAAATTTTAACGCAAAATTCCAAACATGGGCTGATAAGATCCAAATTGTCTTTTTGGAAGATACCAAAAGAACCTAAATTTTCCATAAAATTATGTGAAACTTTCGACAGTGTCTGTGTGATAAGATAAGTCAGTCTAGTCACAATTAGCCGTAATGGGTTATATTAAGGTGGAAAAGTTTGTCTTCATTCTAGTGTTAAGTTTCAATCATTTTAACTGAGAGAGAGGTTTGACAGATGCTTAGATCGATTGTTCTAACAAAAGCGTTTAGACTTCTTTGTTGTCCTGTCTGATTACATTTTTCATCTAAAGTCTTTTTGTTGCGAGATAACGAACCAATACGATGTAAGGTGAAACGAAGCTACTGACATTGTCCGGTTTGAAAGTTGTCTTATTACATTCATTTCCCAATTGAATTGATTGGTCTGTAGTCATCCCGCTAAACAGCTCTGTGTAACTGTTGAAATATTCAGTTCGATTTTAGACCGATCTGCGCGATAGTGAAAGCCAAATAGACCTATCTGGTAGGCCTCTTAAATGTGTGATCAGAAGAAATCTGTGTTCAGTTAGTAAAGTCGAATGACAAGAGGGCAACCCAGAAGATTTTAGTAAACTAATGATGTAAGGTAATCTTTGGACCAAAGAGTGAAGAAAAGTGATGGAAATGATTCATATCTAACCTGGTTACCTGTGACCCACCAACTACGACAATGTTCTAAATACGACCAAACTCAGTCAGTACTACTGTTTTGAGAGCCAGATAGTGATTAAGGTCACATTCTACTATACCTCTCATCGATTTAGTTACTTAATATTCTGCAAATTACAGTTAGATGGCAGGGCCAAAAAGCACACAATAACCTCGATCAGCACAATCGGACTCTCACTCTTATGCTCCGAGGGCAGATATAATAGGATGATAGCAAGCATTCATGAAAGTTTCCACTTGAGACAAATAGCAAGGTGGCGACTGGAATCGTCGGACAAAACTTCAGTCCAACTTAATTTCCACGGCAGCTGTTATTTCACTTGTTTGGCGGAAAGTGTATGTACGTGGTTCTTTAAAAGGTTGCTTTGAGTGTGCCAATCAAGCGAGCTTAGCACCCTTACGAACTGATCCAGAAAGCAACGATCAACTGGGTCGAGCTACGTGGAAAGCTTGGCCACCACCACTCCTGATGTGAGCCAGCTGACCAGGAGTCCTCCCACTCAACCGACTGTAAAATCACTTGCACCGACCCTTTTTCGAAATAATCAGTCCAGAAAAAGAATAATTATCAGGTTGGTGTACAAATGACTGGAAACTGATGTAGAAAAATTATGGGCACGTGAAACCGCTAAAATCTACAAGCGGAAGTGTTCTAAAGTTTAAAAAGTTATACCCAAAAGGAATTGGGGCGCGGACCTTAGCGAATAAGTGCATATGGATGACGATTTCGAATTTAAAAAGGTAATGTATGAGGTAGCAACTATCTGACTGGAGAGTTTCGCCTAAAGCATCTCCACAGCAGAGTAGCTGACTGCGCTTGCCGCCATGTTTTTTCTACATCGTACTGCTTTACAGTCGACGAGTGGTAGGAAAATGCACTTAGATAAGGAGAAGAAAAAGCACACAGATCTCAGTTGGGAAATATTGCTTGTTTAAACTGATGGCAGAAGGTGGGAAAACGGAAAGCATCCAGAGTAGTGGCCACGAAAATTAAACAACAAAACAGCTTCTCTAAGCTTCGTTTGAGCACCCAAAGAACAGCTTTTTGCAAGCCAGCTTTCCAGGCACATGTGTTGTTCTGAAAAGCGGCGTCCTTTAGTTGTCCGAGTTTCTGTACAGACATCTACAAAACCAGTTTTGTGGGCACTGTTGTACGTGAAATCGTTACGGGTTCTGTTTTATATGCGTGAACCTGGCGTAGCCCAGTTTCTCAAAAACCACATTTTAGTTAGCTCTGCCTCCAACCATCCTTTCTGTAATGTCTTTGTTGCCAATAAGAGAACTTTTTCTTTTGTCTGTTACACGAGACTTTTCTGTAGAAATGACCTTCGAGAAACTGTATCTATCTAAATAACCCTCTATCGACCATCTAATAGATAATGTTATTCATGCTGGCTAAGTTAATAAGGTCAAACAAAATTCACTGTGCTTTCTGTGAAATATGACCCAACGCTGATCTTAAAAACACAATTAGAGGGAAGTCCACAGATAAACAGCAACCGAAGCAGAAACACCTAGTATGTGTGGGCTGGTTTGTGAAACCATCCTAAGGGCCCAAACAAATATTGGACCAAATACTCTTGCTTGCGCTCTGTTGTTTAGCAAGTTATAAAGCGATTGTGCTAAGTTCAGTCTAACTTGCTGCATCATTTTTGATCGCACTTCAACTGGTTTAGTTGCGAACTGGTTCCATGTAGATGGATTCACGTTTGTCAACGCAAGATCATCAGAGAATAATACCTTCAACCCCATTCATTTTTTCTTAGACTGTAGCGAAAGTCAAGCAAAGTGATGTAACCTACTAAAAGACTTTATGGGTTCCAGGAACTAGGCCTTTTGTTTTGATTTCAGCCTAAAGGTACTGATGAGAAATCGGGTGATGAATTCCATGATCAACACTAGAACATTGGTTAAAAATGAAGTTTTACACCGAAAAGTAAATATATCATCGTATCATCGCCTCAGCAACAGCTTTCCGGACGGATCAAATCTGATTCCATAGTGTTTCGTTTTTCTAAATGTACATGCTTTTCTTCGTCTATTTCATATCTACTGTGATAAGAGTAAATAGTCAAACGAGGTGTCACAAAATTACATGAACTTTAGCAATCCTATAAAAACGTCGTTTGCTCCCCGTGCTTTATTCATAGCAAACCCTCAGAAGTACATAAGAGTTCACTTAGCTCACTACCAAGATCTGTAGTAGTGACTCAGTAAAAAATCAGGAGACACATTTCTAAAATGGATACATGAAAGTGTACTTGGAGAAGGGCTCTAACTGATCTTCTCCGTGGCCTGATGGCAATGTGTTCCGCAAACTAACTACTGCATATGTATTTTTATGCACTTCTATAGATTTTTGCAACCAGTGATAGTGCAACACTAATTTCGACATTATTCTTCAGCAATGAGGAAAGCGTTCTAGCAAATGAACCACGTTTGAGTAGGGGTGCACTGGGTGAACTCAGGAATCTTCTTCGTAGCACAGCCTAGCACCTAAAAGATCAACGTTTATTATATTCTTTCAAACCGTTACTGATCACTTTAGAAATATACAATAGCAACTGTATTCTTGGAACAAGTCATCAACAATATCCACCCCAAACGTCTTTTTAAAGACCTATAGTATGACAGGTTTTCTGTTTATGGTATCGGTACTTCTCCGAATTCTATGCACTAGGGATGAAAACACCCAGATTTCTTTACTTCAACTTAATGGTAATCGACATTCAACTGAACGGCACTCTGACAAACATTCAAAACAAATTATTTTTTACCGGTATTTCTCAGAACAGTGGGGAAGTGGTGAATAGTCTGAAAGAATCAGACGTATCGCAAATTTGCCAATGATTGTCTTTTTTTTAAATTCGGAAGGCCTCAACAAAATGCGGCCTAATCCAATGTCTGCATGTGGCGTCATCCTCATGCATTCACTATTTGAACGCCGTGATATCTAAAGTCATTACGAAGCCGTCGTCACTGTCCCTCGTTTGAGCACAGCGCCTGAGCTGATGGCGTGTGTGTTAGTGGCGTGGTCAGCCTCGGGCTATTCGAGTAGGAAGCGCAACCAACGCACTACACACACCTGACATTCAAAAAAATTCAGGATCAACTTCCCTAACCTTTTGAAAATGTTCCTTGATAAGTAAAAATTGATGGCCTTCAAATCGTTCTTATAAGGATTAGGCTGCTTTAGTTCGGTTTGGGCTTATGTGAAATAGGTAAATACGTTTATTTTTTATCAAAAAGACTACCCCTCATCATTTACAGACACTTGCAGTTTGTCGCTTTCCCGTATGCGTCTCCAGAAACTGCTTCACCGCTCAACGGAGGAAACTTAATCCTGGAAAAGCCTCGTAAAATCTGAACCACATCCACTTTAAAAGTGAAAAAAACGACCGCTTTGAAGTAGGTCTTGTTCCTGGGAAGGGGACACTTTTCATAGTGGCTGTGAATTTAAAATCCTGATGTTTCAAAAAACGCATTTCATCTTGGATTTGTATATGAAATTTCATCAGCTACAAGGTCAGCAACTGCCTATCAGCTACTTAGGCTTTAGATTATATTTTCCTTTACTTAAGCACTGTATTTTCACCACATTAAGTTTGTGTGTCCATATTACAAAAATGAAAATGCACTCTTCTTTTACTGACAGCCAGGTTGGACTGGTTCACTGAAAGCATTTTGTTATTCCTGCCGTGACCTCAATCGGTTGATTAAACAAGACAACATCGTACGTTTTTGTGGCAACCTTATTTTGAACAAAAGTGTAAAACCCGAAAATGGTTTTGCAAATGCAAAGGGTAATTAGTGCACTTTAATGCGAGTGAGGTATGCCACAGAGGTGACTAGCGTGTTGGTATTTTGAAGAACTTGAGTGAGTTCATGATTGCACAAAATAACAGTGCGTTCTTTGCTTTTCACCCTGAAAAACACTAGGTTTCCATTTGTACTTTTCTTAATGCAACCGATGCACGACAAACACCTAGTCTTTTATGAGGGCTTATGGAGGGATTGAAAAGCAATTATCCAGCTGCTCAGATGGATGTTCATTGAGCTGATGAGGTAAAGTGAACGAACGCCAGAAAAGTAAGTTGGTATTAGGCTGTGTAAAACATCACTCGTATCTTATGGAGCAATTCAAAGGATGCCGAAATGTCTCCAATATAAAAACGTCTTTTGTTCGGAATAGTGATTATTTTGGATCGTATGCAACGCCTTCGCAGTTGGCGAAAGTGAACTCAGCTGTAATCAGTCTCTCAAGGTGTGATAATGCCACGGGTTACCTATTTTCAGAAAAGTGGTTATTACTGGGAGCGTGTTTATTGGCACTGTGATTGGGTCGGTCGAAAAGAACAAGTTATGGCAACAAAACCCATTACACATTGAGTGATGTTGAAGGGAGATCCATTTGAAATTCATCTAAATCTCTTCTTTGTACCATTCTTTAACTGAATATCCTGTGCAAAGACCACCGCGTGTTTTCGTTGGAAGGGGACGAGATTGCCCAGTGGTTAGAGCGCAAATTTACTAACCGGAAGGTCCGGGGTTCAAACCCGACCTCTGAATTCCGACTTCTCCTGTCTAGGCTTGGGCAACTTGCAGTATCCCAGTCCTCGTGCTTCTTTCGGGTGGCATGGTAAGGGGTGTTACAGCTGAGCGGTTTCTGTTTTATTTCTTGGGAAAGCTATTTAGGATATTGGGATGTGATTCAATACAACTCATGGGGTCGATGAAAACCCCGGACTTTCGATTTTACCCTTCTTGGAAGCCGCCAAGTAAGATATTTACCCTGACCTGCAACAACCATATTTCCTACTTCAACACCAAAGTGTACGTAGGTTGGCAGGAGACTCTTGAATTTCACTTGAATCTTTAGTTTGTGGAATTCAGATTAGCCTCCCGTCAACACCAGGTTACTTCAAACCGTTGCTTCTAGCAAGATTTATTCGATTGCTCAAATAGGTAATAAAGTGAATACGTCTACCTGATAGCCCAAAAGACTGCAAAATTGGATGTGGACCGTCCAAAGTTTTCATCAACCTTATGTCTAGAATATTCCGCCCGCGAAGGCACCAGAAGGCATCAGAATTCACCACCACTTCTTTTGTGTTTGGAGTTCCTTAGGTAGGCTCAATCCACAGAGGTAAATCAAGCTTATATCCTTCTTGAGCTTTAAATTTGACGTTTGAGCAGCTAGGTTGTGTAAAATGGGATTCAAATGAGCCTCGTATTTGTGCTTTTTCACCGAACTCTGCGCCACATTGACTGAATTAGAGTTACTTAGGGCGGAATTCAAGATAACGGTGCACTTCTGAGCAACTTGTAAATTATAAAACAGTAAGAAGCCTTCCTCTTCTACCGATGTTTAGAAGAGCTGAGTGTTTGGATACTGCTGACGTGAGAAGGGAAGGTTTAGTTATTAGCAGTCGTCAGGTTAATTTCTGGATTGGTACCCTATGAGAATGCTAGTGGCTCATCTAGGAGTTTCCATTCATGTTGCATGTAATGCAGCTTGTTTGGCAAATATAGTTCGGTAGCCCAGATTGCGGCCCAACTAAACATTGTTACATTGTGTACATTGTGTACATATGGCTGAAGGTCATTCCAAAAGAGTTTTATTGGTGTCTCATCTTACCACTCATAAGTTTCCAAGTAAATGACAACACACTACTCACGTTATAGTATGCCCTCTTTCTTAGTTCCCACCACAAACAGCTCAGCAGACGACTCCAGTGGCAACATACCGAGCGGGCTATCCAAGGCAAGTTCAACGCACACTTCGATCTGAACGTTATTCGGTTCATCCACGCCATACAGTCTAGTATGCAACATTAATTTTAACGTGGCCTGACAATATCTCGACTTGTGCGGTGGCTGGACGGCCGATAAAACCATGTGAATACTGGACTTCACGTGATTTGATGGCTCGCTGTACACCTGTGCAACATGTATCCAAATCGGAGAAGTCAACAGTAAGATGAGGTTTTTCATACTGCAACAACAATTTTTGTTTTTTGCAAGTTGGTGATTAACTAGGAAGTTTACCAGCCATAGAAACATGAGAGACCTGGCCAAACTCTGGTGTCCGTATTGGTCCTTGCAGTTGTTTATGGTATAGATAGGGGTATAAAGCGTGATTTGAGCACCTAGTGAAAAAAGCTAAAGGGAAATCACTCAAGCATGATATCTTATGTGCAGACTCAAAGGCAGTATGAATTAAGACGCAACTTGAGGTTCGCTATCGTGATCAAGAATGTACCACAATGCGAGGACGTAATCTATCTAGCTGCTGTTCTCACAGTATTCTACTTTATTTACCCTGGCACAAAGATCCTTTTCCGGGAGGAGTACTTTGATGTAAGAACTACGTTGACTTTTACGGCAACTTCCATGAGGCTTACGTTGGTTAATTCTTGCGTCCTTATATGCCGCCCGAAAAAGTAACAAAAGTTGATAGCCGCTGGTTTGCAGGAAGATCTGCTTTACGTGTTCATGTGGAGTTTCAAAACAATATCTTAGGCTTCAGTGAAGATCTAAAGCGATCTTGCTCTAAAGGGCAATAATAACAACTTAATTTTGCTTAATATGGACATTAAATTGAATCTTTCACGTGCTACTATCAATCCAACTGATACAAGTTACAGCATAATTTCTATCCGCCGACCGCATTATTCATTAGGAATCAGGAAGCCGAAGCAGCACGATTTTACAAAAACCGAAGCAATCTGCATTAAGCCTTGCCAAATCCCTGTTCACCGGCTCTTTAATCATTGTTGCAAAACGAATAGAGAAAAATTATAGCTGTGTCAGCCGCCGAGCTGAGTCAATGAGCCTCAAATACTCAGATTAAGTAAATATCACCTGGAGCTCTTTCTACTATGAGAGTGCGGCACCTAGGTTGTCTGTCGCGATCCTTGATGTGAAATGATTGTTTATGTAGGTACAGTAAAGTATTGGAGCTAGCCAGAATATCCGAGGCAGTGCCATCGGCTGAAAAACTGGTCAATAAAGCGGACGTTCAGAGTACTGTTGATAACCAAGATCTGCTTCATACCAAATTAGTTCAGCATCATGTTATTACATGGGCTTAAATCGAAAAGTGCGGTACATTAGCAAGATGGCAAGGCATGCAGTAACGTGGGTTTGCAGTCGGCTGAAACATAATTTGGACCCACTCTAGTACGCTGAATGATCCTAGTTTCGGAGTACGTATCTTCTAGTGCGGCCAGCTTACTGCAGATCTTTGGTGAAAAAAGGCGAAGTAAAGCATATGTCCAAATGTCGACTCGAAACTCTGTAGGAACGTGCGCTACATCAGTGAACGATCGCCAAAGTGCGTTTCTTTCATAAAAGAGTGTAATTATATCTTTTTCCTTTGGAGTATACACCATAATTGGAAGATCTATTCGGATATTCCTTTTTTTTCGATTACAGCAAAACTTTCTGTGAGCTTTTCCGGTGGGTGGATGTGCAACAAAATAATGAATTTGATGTACGCGACCAGTCTTGTCGGGACTTTCATTCCCTCTTTTCTCTGAGATGTTTCTTGTTACTGCGCATGCTATAAATCTTTTGTAGTAAATCTAAGATAACGGTAAGATTACGACGGCTATTTGCTTAAACTGGGCATTCGTACATTCGATGGGACACATGACTGGGCCTAATAAGCTACGTCGTGCTCTGGATGGTTTAAAACGCCCTTTATATTTGAACGTGGTTCAAATGAGTGTGTTAGTCGAAATCTGTCCAAACTCAGGGACTGCGCCTACCTGATAAGCCCCAAGAAAGGGGAAAACCGGCCGTGGGCTTCCGAAGATTTTTCAGCAACTTGTTAGTAGTTTCCTTTATGGTTCAAGTTATGTTTATTGCTGGACTACCTACAGTAGTCACAGAAGGTGCTAATCAGGGTTATTCTTGCTTGCACGGGAGTGGAACATGTGACGTTCGAATGTAAACACCCACAGCTGCCTGTGCAGTTACTAGCTGGGAACTGCATAAAAAAGGCTGAGTAACGATTATATTGTGTTTGTGTTCCAAATCACTTCCGCCTACTGAGCTAGCCCTCCGAAATCTTGTTCATCCGGTTTCGCCTCATTAAGCACATTTTATTGGAGACAATGCGAGTACCGGAAATAGTCGAATGAGAATGTCAAAGTCAGTACTGTCAGTACCTGGGTAAATCGGTAGACGAACTAATTAGTTATTGCAGAACAACAAGAGCTAAGTAGCTCATATGAAGAATAATTTCACAAGGTGTGTGGAACTTCCATCGGAGAAGTCGTCACTCGAGGATTCAGTCAATACGTGACCACGTGATGTGGTCACCTTGACTGAAGGATGAGTTGCCCAGTATCCTGTCTAAGAGCGGGACAATCACACCTCTGTTCAGCGACTCGTGGCCAAACGGTTAAATGTTGAGACTACTAGCTGGGAGGTAGCGTGCTCAAAACTTTCTTGAGTTTTGTGAGATGCGTACTGCTGATTGTTCTTAATGAGGGTGAAACAGCTTCTCGGCTTTTCAACATGAAATGGTTTCACCTGCAGGAAAAAATCCCACTTGTGAACAGTAAGACATCGTCTCGTTTAATTGCAAAGTAAATCGTGTAGAGACCAATCAGCTGACAGTACAGAATAAACTTATTTCGCAACCGACGCAACAACCCATAAGGTTTCTGTCGGTTAAAATTTCAAACTTCTGACCACAAAAACACAAAATAACCACCACACTTCTCTAAATCTGAAAAACAGTTCCGGACTAATAGGGTGTATTTTCTGAAGGAGAAGTGAGACGCTTATTACGAATGCAGGAAGTTTGATCTTCGCATATAAAAATAACTTTCCGTAAGTTATTCATCAAGCTTGCACTAACAGCACCATTTACAGGGTGATCTAGTGGAATGATCAAACTATAAAGTGCAAAAGATGGGAATGTCTTTGAAGACTCGTAAAATGAAATTCACAGATCAACTTGTCACAAAACTTGAGGTAGCTAAAGTGGCTACCTAAGCTGCCAGGAAATTGTATCCCAGTTCTTCCTGGTCATATTGTGTGCGAGAACAAAAGCCAGTGCGTATAAGTATAACGGTGTTTCTAAAAAATCTGCATTCTGGCGGATCCACGTTACACGTTTGTTGTTGATGTCATCAGCTGTGCGACTCAAAAGCCGAATCAAGGAGCCAGTAAATTTTTCACTGTAAAACACCGGGCAATTTCTTTTGTTTCTGCCAGACGACAGGCCCCGTTTGCAAACATTTTCAGCCACTATTGAACCACTCTCATTCCAACTGATTGCGGATCGCTATTACGCCCGGTTGGCATAATAATCATTAGCCTAACCTGCGGTTGTGTTTTACATTCTGTCTGGTAGGCTTCAACTGCATATCTTTAGGCAGCTAGGATACTGAGAGACATTGAGGAAAGTTCTGGTTTTGATTGCTGGTTAAATTAGGATAAAAAGTCCTTTTTCATGCAGCATTCAGGAAAAGTACCATTCAACTGGATTAGCGTGTAACTGTATGAGTTTCTTACTTTGGTTTTCAAGTTTGTTTCAAAGAGATGGACGAAACCATCAACGCTGCCATTTTTGGAACTTTAAGGACAAGTCCAGACTGCAAGTTAATCTTTTTGGCAGTGTCACAACGAACAGTAGACATATGGACCCTAGCTTTCCAATACTTCCCCGTACTTGTCACGACCACCTTTACACTTTACACTTTCGGATCACTAACTTGAGACTAAGATACCGAGGTCATTTAAATTAAGGCTGGGATTTTTCAGAAGACTATCTTTGAAGGTTTTGATGATGTCGTAAAATGACTTAGATTTTTCCGATTTTTTTCAAGGGGACGCACTGCAACAGTGTCAAAACTGATGTTGACAAACTGATCAAGCAGGCACGGCAAACATAGTTGCCTGGTTGCCCTTCAGTTGGGACGTGCAATTTTAATATAATTTCGACACATATCAAACGGAACAGATAAAATCGACAGAAAGACAAATTCTTCCCACATGTTTGCCATAAACATTAATAATTTATACCTGTGCTTCATTGATTGAAACAACTAAATGAAATACCGTTGTAAAATTGATGGCAAAATGTTTCCCGGAGGAAATTCAACCGAAGATAGGACCTTCAATTTTATTCTTTTCATGGCCCTTTGGAGTTTCCACCTCACTTGTTTTCTTACCACGAGTATCGCTCAATATAAGTTGCTCATCTGTCCATAAGAGAACAGCCAGTCATCCACACAAAACAACCAAACTCAGAATTAGCTGATTTTGATGTGTTCTGTCTGGCACTTAATATTATTGTTACTTGTTCTGACGATCTCCTTTTTACCACTTGCTATACGTATTAGGAGCTGCGTGCCAAACTTGGCTCGGATCTTGTCGAACAGCTTGGTCGTTATGTGGTAGATAATGTGGAAAGGTTGTAGTTCAAACATAGCGTAGTGTAATAAGATGCCGTAATTCGACATTTTGGCTGCCGTGGGCAAAATTTTTTTTTTATGGATTTCTACAAATCAGTTGCCAACGGCAACCGAAACGTCGGATAATAATATCTTATTCAGAATGCGGTGTTTTGACTCCAAAGTTGTCATACGTACCGGTAATGATGAAATCTCCTCAATACCAATGGGGCGCAACACGTGCCGATCGCTTGGAAACTACAATTCTGTTCACTGTTTATGAGTTCAGGAATTTGATTAGTTATTAGGAAATCATTGTACAATCAATGAGGCCAAAAAGGAGGTGCTGTTAGTGAAGTTGTTAAAGTTATGACTTGCAGCTTACAGTAGACTCGCTCACGAGAAGTAGGCTGTCTTAGAAAACAGCAACGAGCGGCGGACTTCAGTTTTGCTTGTTCCAATGTTATGTTCTTTTAACAAGGGTTTACCCTATAAGAAAGTTCCATATGTCCATTGTAAGACCCACCAAATCTCACTGCTGTAGATTCAATAGGTTATAGAATACTTATATGTATTGCATTAGGGTACCAAATAAGGGTGAATAGAAAAAGATGTTACTCATGAGGTCAGATGCACCTGTGAACAACCCACTGCTGATTTCTTTTTCTTATTTCGTTTTAAAGCAGTATGCTGTTTCCTACACAGTGGCGCCTCAGTATATCGCTGGCTAAAGAACGGACCGTTCAGTTTGGCTCCACTTCCATCGGTGTGGAAGCGTAACCAGTGCTATCTAAAAAGTGCGTTTCATTCCTAAAGACGTGGTTATTTCTTAGGCTACAATTATTCTTGAAAATTAAGGTGCATCAAAGTGACAAAGTTCTTATAAGTTCTGTGGATACGCACAAAACAATCCCCGACATTTGGAAGGTCTTTTTTAAGTGCTGTTTGTGTATCTCACTAACGAGTGAGTGGTTCCCCTAAATAATTACACGTCACAAGTACTATGCTTGAAATTTATTTGACGGTATCTGAAAAACGTCCATCTATGCTGATTTCTATCAGGAAAACCATTTGTAATTGTTGGTAACATGAATCTTGATTGAGTTTGATGATAATAAATATGATTGCGGTAAACCGTCCAAAGAATGAGGCTGTTTTTAGTGAATGCAGTTCTTATATTTGGTGGAACGTTACATTTACACGTTAATATGAACTGTCCCAATCGGTTCCCGAAAATTCCTCTCGACCGCAGTCATCTGGGTCGCTTTTCTACTGTGAATTTAGCACTCGACAGTTGATAGGGCATCAATTATAGTTACGCCAATCTGAGTTAAAAGCCTAAAAATCCTATAGAGTTTCAGCCGCTTCGTCTTATGCGGAACTAAGAACAATACAAAAGCTGATTCATAACTGCTTTGTATGCAGGATCTGAGCTGCTGGTAGATTGAGCATAACTATGTTCACCGAACGAAAATCAATCAAGGTAGTATGCCAGCTAGTTGTTCCCCTAGACGATTGAAAAAACAGACGACTATTACAAGTCAAGCAACATATGGCGACAACTCTAAACCAAACGACCAAAAGGTTTATTCAAACAACAACTAACCGACACACTTTTGTCGACTAAAGGATCATTGTGGATAACTTTCTTGCTGAAGTAATGACTGCTAAAAACCATGTAGTACGCTTTACAAGATGCTTGAGAAAGAGTTAGTTGCAATAGGGTTGCAAAACAAGTCACCCCATCTAAAATTATGTAAACTTTAGTCAGATTAGCTAGGTTTCATTGATTACGCTCGGAAGAGAATTTGTTTTCAGGAAACAAGCGAAGATCGGTCACCAGATATGAATCAAGTATTTCTGAATAGCAAATATTCTGCAGTTGTTGAACTATTGATTTTAGCGCATGAAATTCACATTCAAAAGCTGTACGGATTTCGACCTGGTTTCTACTCTGTATCCATGAGTGCAAAGTTCCACTTGGATATCTTATCTCAAACAGTTCAGCTTGGTCTTGGTGAATTTCGGCATGCACCTATTTATAGTTCCAAATCTAAAAGTAAGATCATAAATGTGCAGTGGATGAACTGTTTATTGATGCAGTGGGAAAACAAGTCTTTTAGCCTCTTTCACAAGTGAAGATCACAAATTATTTCTATAGTACGAAGTGTCTTTCGCCCCTACTCATTTTCTGGTTCGGTTGCTCACACTGAGCGAGCCTGAATTAAAAGTCCTATCAGGAAAATGCCATCAAAGTTTCAAACTGAACCGAGAAACTAATTCTTAGGTGAAACTAACAGTGCACTTTCATTGCGTTGTAAGTTTCCCCTCAAACGTGGTATCAATAAACAACCTACAGCAAAAGAAATACACCAGATTAAGCTACGTGTGGATCAGTGTTGTACCTATGAGAATATGTTTTTAACAAACAATGTTAGGCAATTTTTGTAAGGACAAGAAGTGTAAATACAATCTGTATAAAAACCAAAGTATTATCTAGGCAGACTGATATCAAGCGGTTCTTGAGTAACCAGCAGGCTAACCGAGTGGCCTCGCGAAACTCAGTGAATACCACGTGCCAAAGAGATGGTCGGAGACAGAGCTTATATTGCGAACAATATGTACCGCAGTGGGTTATACAAAGCACCAACTGTTGATCAGTTCTGACTGCTGCAAATGTGCAACACACGACAATTCCACCATGTGCACACCCAAAGTTACAGGCAAGCAACGTTCTTAGTACGCAGGCGATGAAGAAGCGCCCTGAAGGGAACACAAGAATATCACAGAATCAATTATGGGGAGATCGGAGAAGGAGGAGTGGAAGCTGATGATTTTAGTAGTAACCTTATCGTCTCCAGAGTTCTTACCGGAAAGGACAGATTTTGTTTCTATTTCATTGAACGCCAATATACGGAATCGAATTCTTCAGTAGTTTTCTTATTATTGGTATACGTATTCGGCCTTTATCTTCTAAAGCGATATAGGCTCATCAACCAACCACCTGCACCTGAATCAACAAAACTGGTTTTGTTTTCTCGTGTTCATACCCAAATAAAATTCCTACAGACTAGGATCTAAAGTACTTAACCTTGCTTCACTTATTGTGTAAAGGTAAGTGAACGGTTCAGTCGTACGTGACTTTAGCCACAGTGGAATGCAGTCAGATGTATTCTAACTGGCTGACGTAGAAATATTGTTAAGCCCACTATGGCAAGTTAAGGAAAGCAGGCAGTCCGATCCGTATTACGAAATAATGAAAGGGCGGTTAGAAGTCACATCGATGAAGTTCAAGGCAGTCGAGAAGTCTCCTGAGCTGCCCACTTTACAAAAACTAGCTGAGTAAGTGGCAGTTTTGAATTTTGGATGACTGACTCATTTTTGGTACGGTAATTTGTGACTCAGAAGGTAGTGATATTATCCAGCTGTATTGCAGGTGAAATAGTCAGTCGTCTGGTGAAGAATCCATATCTTGTGTATGTCTGTGCATTGTCGTGTGTGTGATTAGCTGCTCACACTAGGGCCATCGCACACCAGAAGTAAAAAACGGTGCACCACCAGAAAATCAAAAAGCACACGCATGCGAAAACTTGCAACGGACATATATAGCAGTCCAACTTGAGAACGGTAACCTCAAACAATGTTGTTGTTACTCCTACTGACTATCTGTTTCGTGTCGAAAGCTGTGTTTGCACAGGAACCTGGTAAGATGTGTTCTGAGTTTCGTTGAAGTTAGGAATACTATTTTGGAATATGTTGCACTCATTTGATTGCTACGGTTAACTAATTGCATCAGTAAAATAATCGAACTGATGATTTTGAGCGGAATCGTATGTCTAACCCAGTGGCTTCTAGAAGAATGAATAGGCCGATGTTTCACGAGAAACCTGCCTACCTTTTCGTTTTTTTGAGAGACTGTGAGTATTACGTTTTTGCAAGATCGTTCAAGGCAGCTTCTGGCATGTGTGAAGAAGCAATTAGCCTGTTTGGACAGCGGGCAACAGATTACTTCTAGCGAACATTAAACCGAATAACAGTTCGCAGGTCATCGACACTGACGGCCAACGGCAGGACCACATGTACTGATATTAAGGGGCCTATTTATCCAACTATTTACAAATACACCGATAACAGGAAACATGTTTTGATTGTTAGGGTTTTTCTGCAGGTATGTTCTTTTTAAGTCTGTACTGTTTGGTTTAAAGACCAGTCCAATAAGACAGTGGAACAGACAAGACAGTGAAAAAAGCACCTTCAAATGCGAGGGTCAGTTAACATCAATTACCGAGCTTCTTAAATCATGCAGCCATTTCAGTTTAGGCGTTACTAGTAATCTCACTTCGATTAGCACAGTTGTGCTGACAATTTTTCAACAATACACCAACTTTCACAACTCACCAGTTGCGGTCAGTTTGGAGTCGATTTCATGAATCGGCATCTATCTGGTTTGGAAAAATCGCAGAAATTTATTAATCAACAACTCAGAAACAGGCAAGGTCCACTTTAGTAAAAACGTTGCACTTCCGTTCACTAGTCAAGACAATAATGGCCGAAAATCATAGTTCGATGTGCGTACTCGGAAAAGCCGTTGGATTTCTGTGCATTTCTCAGGAAGTATTCACAAAACGGTACAGATATCAGTTCACCAACAAATCAAAAGATTTTATTCACAAAACAAATGATATTTTGTATCAATGAACTCTACAAAGGTTTGGCAGGGCACTTACACTGTCCCTTAAGAGAAGGATGTTTTCATTGCTAATATATTTCCGTGCCTTGACCAAACGAATAATAACTTATCACCCAAAGAGTCAGTAACCACAAGCTTAATCAGCCAAACCTACGGTCTGCGAAGATGAAAAGCGAATTTTTACTACGTGCAAGGAGCAACGGTTAATACTCTACATAATTTCACCATGAGTATAAGGCTACAAAAATTACTGCCATAGATACGGAACACCGGGCAAAATATATATCAAGTCATAGAAATTTTTGATATTATTTGTAAACTTGAACCAGATTGCCAGAGTCAGGTTGTTCGTATTTGGCACTCGGATAACTCCCTGTCAGTGGTGTTCTAAACCACGCTGTCAAAACAGAAATGGTGCTCGTTGAATGCAGCATCGTTGATTGGTGATTCGTCGCTGTCCACTGTAGGCGGGCGGCACTTTGTTGTCCTCTACCCACATAAAACAATCGTTTATTGATATTTACACTCATGTTGTGATCAGATTGTCCAACACTGATGGTGCAGATTGGGCGATCTTGGTTGGTTGACTTTTCGCTACACAGTCAGACATGTAAGCACCATGTTGCCGTTGCCATTAGGGAGATCGTAGAGAGAAGTGGTCGATTGCTCATGTTGATCTGGCAGCTGAGGGTTGGTCACCGGAATCGTTCTGAGCGTGCACAACACCATGGATTTCATTCTTGATCACGATCAGAAGTCTTAAAGCCTAATTCGATGCCGCCGTTTATTCGTTCAATGGTGTGAATATAAAAATGAAAGAGTCCGGGGTTTGTAACCAGAGTCTCGTATGGTTCATTCACCCATGCACAACAGCGAGGACGTACCGGTGAAAAATTTCCTAGCACGCTTGAGGCGCCAAATTATCCAAGGTTTGTCGTCACCTAAGTCGTATCAGTGAATGTTTGGTCCGTGATACCGGGCGTAGTAAAGTAAACGTTGCTGAAAAAAACCGGTGCGTTCCATGTCGTCCTCGGATAGAGAGCCTAGGATTTCCTTGCGCGCCATTTAATCGTCCGCCACTAATTTCCGATTTCCCTCCACAGCAGAAGAGAAGCCAGGTGAGTCATTTTAGTTTGCGTAATTTACAACGATATATACAAAGTTCGATGGATTGTGTCCATCGTATATTCATGCATCATTAGCTGGATGGTTTAAACCGTACAACAAAACCCACTTCATCAAGAAATTAGTCTAAAATGAATTGCTTTCGCCAAAGGAATCTTTCGACAAATAAGAGAGGTCGTTGGGAATTTGATGGCCAACCGGCTTGGTGAACATAGAAACAGCGGAACAGAAAAGTATTTTCATACCTTGACTGTCGCTCAAAACGAAAGATGAGGCAGTCCCTTTGTCGCTAATTCAACTGAAAAAATTTAAACGAGAATTTAGGCTATGATTCTATTGAATCTCTAATTACAGTATATCGGTAGGCACATGAGGTTCTTTTAAAGGGGCGAGTGGTTGAAAATCGAATTTCCTGTTTATTTCGCAGGACGTAGTAGCATGAATGCGAAAGATAAGCAGCAGTGGAATAAACACCATATTTTCGGAGCACTGATGGTGAATGTCAGTGTTAAGAAATCTTTAGCTGGCAGATTCGTCGGCGACAGTCTTGATCGCAATTTGTTTGCTGAATATTCCTGTATGCTCTCTTTCCTACCATACGATTCGACACGGATATGCGTAATCGATTCTCTCAATCGTTCACTAATTCACCCTATTAACCAGGGCTGCCTAACCCATCACTTACACCCAGTCTAACAAAACGGGCTAAGATACAACGTCTTAAAATCAGAATGCAGTGTCCAAAGCCCGGCAGACCAAGCATTTGGCTTTGTTGTTATTCACTTTGTCAGGGACAGAAAACTATCTAGTCGTGAATGACTCCATCAGCATGAGTTGCCATCGAGTGAGTCACCACTGACCAGCCGAAAAATACCTGGGAGTGCACTATACAGTGCTAAGTAAGGCATGTAGCACGGTTCACATTACTTAATAATAATAGGACATTTGTAAGTGCGTCATGGTAATCACTTCTCATATCACCTTATCACCCGGCAACTTGAAATGTTTCGTGTGGAGATTTCATCCTGTAAGTGAAGCCATTCTATGCTGAAAAGCCGAGAAGCACTGTACAGCTGTTTTATCCTTACTGGGAATCATCCGCAGTGCGCATCTCAAGAGACTCCGGAGATTGTCGAGAAGTCTGAAAAGTCGTTGCTCGAGAAGCCAGTCAACACGTGTGATCGCGTGATGTTGTTCCCGTGATTGAAGGATAAGCGGCGCTATATCCTGTCTAAGTGCGAGTTATTCACACTGCTGATCAGCCACCCGTGGCCGAAAGGTTAGGCGTTCAAACTACTAGCCAGGAGGTCGCGGGTTCAAGGCTCTCCTGATTTTTGAGAAATCCGCACTGTTGATGATTCCCAATAAGGATGAAACAGCTATACAGTGCTTCTCGGCTTTTCAGCATAGAATGGCTTCACTTACAGGACGAAATTTCCACAAAAATTCCCAAATCTCCTCACACTACCAACAACTTGAGATGTGTCGTGTGATACCCGCCAGAGCAATATCAGTTGATTTGAGGGCATGTTCTTAATTCCATTTGTTGGGCTTTTCGGTGACATACGATTGGCTGTGACTTGCTTTGCACCTAAAGCCTAGTGAAATGATGGAGTTCTGTTCGGCGAAAGTGGTCGGTAGCCTAATGGGAATATAAAACCTGTCATTTCTCTGTGCATTGATGTGTATGATCCTCGCATCGTTGGCTCTCACCGAAACCTTGTTTGAAAAGCTACGACTTGCCCATTGATGCTTAGAATCGTCATTGACTGGAGACTTGCTGTAGGCTCCTGACGGGTCACTACTGGCTTGTGGCTGGTGGCTTCTTATCTTCCTCTACCCACGTTCCATGATATTTGCACTCATGGAGGGTTCAAGATTTGGACATCGTAGGGTGCATGTTGTGTGATCTGGGTAACCTGATACGTAGGTAGACCGCTGTGAATGGTGGTCTATTGCTCATTGGGTTTTGGCAACTTCCAGGGGAATGACAACCGCCCGAATGATTTGGGACATGATACAATGGTTGCTCTTGACCGACTCTGAAAGCCTCATTAAATGCTGCCGTTGAATCATTCAAAAATGTAAAGTTCAGAGGTCAGATGCCAGCTCCAACAAATGCAGTCATTTGCATACCAATTTGGTTTTCACAAAAGACTCACCTGATACCCAGCTGAATCTCTCGTTTACGATGTTCTTCTTCAGTAAACTTATGAGTAGTGTGTTATATCAATTAAAATGCCATCCTTTGTTGACCTTCATTGTATACAACTCCGGTTATTTCTACGTTCTTATGCTCATTCCACTAGGAGCTCCTTTTGAATCTTTCTTCTCTGGAAATGTTGTCTTTTGATGGATAACTCCTCTGAAGTTCGTAGCGACTTAGAAGGTTGTAGCAAATTTGTTATTAGTTTTTTCAAGGTTTGGCTTTGGGCGTTCCCTGCGGATAGTGATAAAGTGTAACTTAACTGTGGTAACACTGAATATTGTGTGCAAACTTAGATCCACATATAGTTTCCCCTGCAGGCGCTGCTTTCTAGTTTTCGTTAAATGTTTGATGAAAAGCTGATGCCAATTTCTCCCGCCTGGGCTTTTAGGATTTGTTCTAGGGATCTAATGAAATCTGAGCAGTAATTGTCTGACCCTTCACTTATTGTCACCCAGCAAACAAATTTTACCTACGGGTTGATCAGATCGTCTAGGCAATCCCAAATACATTTACATTTATCCAGATTGCGACATCTATCCATTGTAAGGAAAAGAAGGAAGAAATGCATACGGTTTCGGAGTGCCTTTTCTGATGACTTAATTTATTTTTTTCCACAGCTTTAGTTACAACAACCCCCCCGCCACGTGAGTAGTTTCAGCCTGCATTGTCTGCATAAAAAAACATACAGACCTTTGGTGAGAGATGTCTGCAATTTTTTAGAGATGTGTGAACACCATATTGAAAACAAATCGACCATATATTTAAAATTGCCTCAAATTGCCTTCGATATTTTACCGCCCTAGCGAAGTCCCTGTAATTCTTTAACGTACTAGAACATGTTACATAGCGCTTGATTGGAGATTAACAACGGGATGACGCATATCGCGGTCCTTTATTCAGTTATTCAATTTTGCGCGCACTTATTTTCCACTTTTGGAGCTTAAATTCACCAGCATTTTCAAGGAGCCTCCCTGTTCTAATGATAAAACCACGGTTTTCAAGCGAATTCTGAATCCAATGCGTTAATTTGTAGACCATATTAATAACACTAATTTCTGTGTTTATCAAGCAGAAAAGTATTCCAACCTTGTTTGTTGTCTAGCATTTGGGAGAAGATGCAAAGAAGACTAAACTTTCTGGGCGAGTTTTGATGCGTTAATCATACGTATGCACTCACATCATTGGAGGTAGAAATTCAGAATCACCAATTTCATAGAGCTTCTCAACACCTACTTGCCAGAAGCTGCGGTGACTACCATTTTCAAAGACTACAATTTTCGTTTCAACAAAGGGCCAAAATAAGCTCTTTGGGAATTTTCATTTTGAAGGAGCTCTAATGCGACACAAGAATATCAGAACTATGTCTGGACATGCTTCCACTCCTCCACAGTTGTCAGAAGAATTGTCAAAAGGAATACCTAATTCGCACTCACCCTGTTCTCATTACGTTCTTCACCGTGAGTCAACCAGTAAACAGTAGCCAAAATCCTTTTAAACTTGAAGGATTCCTTTTCCTCCGAATGTATCCCTATCAACTCATAGAATCACTTAATAAGGCAACATTTATATGTCAGCCATATTTGCCTTCACAAAAGCTGTGTCTATTCATGTGTGCTACAACTAGGACAAGGGTTAGCTTGCATCCTGTGCGGCTGTACAGGATGTTGCTGTTTCTCGCAGCTTCTTTATGAGGCAGATTCGTGACATGATGACTAGTATATTAGAATTAGTGTAACGCGGGGTTGGATAGAGTGAAAAACGAATGGACATATATAACGATGCATAGATAGATAGATAGATAGATAGATAGATAGATAGATAGATAGATAGATAGATAGATAGATAGATAGATAGATAGATAGATAGATAGATAGATAGATAGATAGATAGATAGATAGATAGATAGATAGATAGATAGATAGATAGATAGATAGATAGATAGATAGATAGATAGATAGATAGATAGATAGATAGATAGATAGATAGATAGATAGATAGATAGATAGATAGATAGATAGATAGATAGATAGATAGATAGATAGATAGATAGATAGATAGATAGATAGATAGATAGATAGATAGATAGATAGATAGATAGATAGATAGATAGATAGATAGATAGATAGATAGATAGATAGATAGATAGATAGATAGATAGATAGATAGATAGATAGATAGATAGATAGATAGATAGATAGATAGATAGATAGATAGATAGATAGATAGATAGATAGATAGATAGATAGATAGATAGATAGATAGATAGATAGATAGATGGTTGAGGAGATAACTTTAACAGGACATTCTGCATTTATCTTATGTTTAACCTTAGCTGACCTGTGGCTACCATAAATCAGTCCTAGGAACATTGGGGATTGGTAAACCAGTGTATTCAGCACGGTGGGGCAAGTTGTTCACAACGGAACTTATCGGTGTCTGCATCGGTTATGTGGATGACCTGAGTGGTTCGCAGGGCCTCTATGCTAATTCACGCTTTGGTTATTTTTAGCGTCTACAGTCATGGACACTGAAATTCACTTCCAGCACCACCACTATTCTGGCTATCTGCTAACCTCAGGAAGCTGAGTAATGTATGTCATGCCTACATTATCCACTGCCGTTTTGCACTTGATCGTCAGATAAGCAATCACTTTGAGACCGTCAGCCCAAACAAGGCCGCGGGCGCTGTGAATCCAGATTGCTCCGCCTCCGGGTCAAACAGCTCCGACTACGTGGTCGCGTTCTGCACGCTTCAGCCCATTGGTGTGAAGCTGGTGATCGTTAAAATGACGAACGCTAGGTCATATCCTTTCTTTCCATATCGTCCCTTTCTGGGTTTCAGCTTTCTGTTACGCCGGATCCATACGAGTGACTATGATAAATGAGATCGAAGTCCCTGGAGTTTTCTTTCCTTGATATTGCTCGACCGCACAGAAGATGCGTTTAAATACTGTCTTCTTCCATTCGGCAATGGTGTTATGTCCACCATGGATGCTTTAAGATGGTCATGACTTCTATTTCCTTGCAACACACTCACACAGAACCCCTCTGTCTGTCACCCATTTAGTCCAGCTCATAACAGGTATCCACTGCGAGTAATGCAAGTGGAAGCTGCTCAAGTAGCGGATTATAAGCCGGCAGATGGTTAGCGTTTTACAACCATACAAGAAGATTTATAGGACAACTTGCTTGTAGATACACAGTTTGGTCTCCACTGACAGACTCCGGCTCATCCTCATGCATCTCTGAGGTTACACAAATTCACACTAACCACAACAACATTAGACCTCAGCTTAAGGTGATATCTAGACAGTGTGCTATCAAGATAGCAGAAATAAGTACAGAAGTCTACAGAATCCACTTCATTCTTGATACATGGAGGAGTAGTGGAGCCTGATGAGCGATCACAACCTTCTTTTGGCTGGTGCATAGACCTAACAGCCCACTAGGGGTCATAAGTTAGCAACCCAAGGAGCTTCTGTGTAAGCAGTACAGAATCGTCTAGAAACCGAAGGACGTAGGCCTTAGAGGCCTCCAGAAGCCCGAGCTCTGTACGCTTTGAATATAGTCAAAATATAGATTCAGTAAAGAATAACTTATGAAAGTTTAGTTCTACTTGATATAATGCATGCAAGATTAGGTTTAAAGTAGCAGCAAAAATGAGCCCACAACCTAGCAACCTAAACTATGGGATTTCATTGGCGAGCTAATTATGACTCAAATAGGCTTGGACAGTGATACTCATCCGGACGATTGTGTGAGAACGATCATATTACAACTGAAAACCACATCCTAAAGCATCATGTTTGGAACGGGGACAAGACCAGAAAAACACAGCGACGACCGTCACTGACCTCTGGTTAATATACGTAAGTTAACGCCGGCTGCTCGGTGCGGTCAATAAATGAAACCACCGCATCTAGACAAGATAGAGTAAAGGTTCATTAGGCGATTGAAAAGGATATAATACTTTTTAAGAAGATGCAAACGATGAAAATGAAGGCAGTCAAAGGGTCCAACATGTGGCTGGGGGACGATAAATTGGCCAGTGAAGCAGACGAACATCGTCTGGAAAGAATAGAAGGGACTTGGTTATTGTCTTTGCTGACGAAAGTGGAAGGTTTCTCACTCGCCAAAGCCCCGGAGGCAATCAGTTGGGTAAAAAAAAGCAGGAAAAGTTGAGCTTTGAACGTCACTCTTAGCTGAAGCCATGGAAGCAAGTGACAGATCAGATAGGTGCCTCCACACTGCCGCGCAGTAGTAGAGACTTCTCCGGATTCACTGACTTTGTAGTTGAATTTTGTGAGCAGATCGATTTGAGGATCTCAGTTTTCCTCTTTGGGAGAGACTATGGTATTTGAACCGCTTTTGACGACCAACAGCGCAATTCATTTTGCGATCCAAGCTGTATCCATTCGGACGCATGAGAGATTGTGAGGGCACAAATACATACATACATACATACATACATACATACATACATACATACATACATACATACATACATACATACATACATACATACATACATACATACATACATACATACATACATACAAACATGAATGTATACATACTTAAGTACATACAAATTTTCCTATATGCGCATGTCCTCTAGCTCAACTATTGTTCCAAATGCAATATAGTGGATAAAGCAAAGCTCAAAAATGATATGATACAAGCGGTCAAGGTATCTTTTAAAGTACGATTTTACATTTTTTATTCGTTAACTAACGTAAGTACACAATTTTCATGAGGGGTTGAGTAGCCAGTGTGAAGGCCCCGTGATGTCAAAATGCAGGTCCGCGAATGTTGGCCATTTAGTTACCCGGGCCCAGTGGCAGTAAAACTAAGTTCGGCAAAAGTATACCATATTAAAGACAAAGAAGCCTTAGAACCTACTACGGTGGTTTTTTGTCAGCAAATCCGGGCTGATTTTTCAGAGATGCTTACACAAAATAGATGTTTTACTACAATTTGTGACCATTTTTCACAAGTGTACTTGTTTACTTTGGAAGCCAAAAACCGTATAACCAGTTATCGATTGTGTATTCGATATAAAACATTCGTAGGTCTGTGTTTCGAATCTAACCAGATATTTCTGATCAATGACTGCAGGGGTGATACCTCTTCAGAGTAAGTCATTCAGCTTACCTAACCCTTTCAACAAAGAGTGCTTTATAAAAAAAATCCGCTTCGTAAATACCACTCTAGAGGCAAGCATATAAAGCACTATCACAAAGTTCGCACATTTTCAAATACGAAATAATAACCAGCTCAATAAGGGAACTCTTGAATTCTATAGGGATCAAAACGGATAGTTTAATAAAATATGTAATATATATAATGTTTTTACCATCTCTCGTGGACATTTTATGGTAGGCACTCATGATGGCTTATGAACCATATTTTTTCAATGGTCCAAGGGTAGGTTCAAACAGCTGTTTCCTAAATTATGAGTAAAGTTTGTGTGTATTGGCGACTGTACTTCATAACGTGTCAACATTACGATGTATACATATGCTCCAATAGAACTGTTGGGAAAACAAAGTGGTTGCATGTACCAGTGGCTGCGGAATGGCCAAACGTATCTGTGAGGAATTATCCTAAAATAAAACTGACATCAATCACATCCAGAAGGTAAAGTTTGAATGACGAGTACTGTTTCGGCGTCATCCATATAAGTAGCTCACAAATACATTGACATCAGTAGTTACTAGCATTTTTCATGACTCCCAGTCACCAATCAGGTATTACTCAAATCCCAAACAAACTGCATACCCCAATATGTTTCTTCAAGGTAAAATATTATTCAACTGGGAAATTTCGGCCAACAAAATACTGGTCAAAATATTCTGCACAAATCGTCAAAATCCACCTTTCAGTCGTTGGATTAGACAATTATAAATATCCAGATTGACCACAAATAGGCCGCTTGCTTTCAATCCACCATCCTAGGAGTGGACATTTCCGCTGGCCCTGTAAACACATCATAGTATCCAAAATGGTACGCCCAATAGCAGAAGAGTTTCGAACTGCCGTTGCTGTATGATGCTCATCTCAGAAAATATATTAAGGATGAGCTCAAGCAAGCTTGGGAATATTGGATGACCTAACCTCTTGTATAGGAATCGGCTAACGGACCCACGTTAATAAGACCTGTGGACATACCCACTTCTCCGTTTATAAATTATTAACGCTAATGCTAAAGTTTGTTGCTACGGTTTCTACTTCCATTTTAAGCAACCTTGCCCCGTGAGTTAATATTATGCCTACATATGAAACACAAAAATTAAACTTTCACTGATATCTTGAAATAGTCGTTGTAAGAGATGAACAGTTAAATGACAAAAGCGGTTGGCAGTCTGAATGGATGTTTAAAAATGCGATGACATTCGGATCAGTTTCCTTCAGCTTTGATGCAGAGTATAGATGATAAAGAACACAAGTTCTCGGCCCATAATAACTCTTCAGCAAGAAACATTTTTCATTAAAAAACAGTTGGTTGCTCCAGAAGTAAATTGGTAAGACAAAAATTCCGAATAAGTAAAAAGATGGCTGACATCATACTAAATAAAAGCTATGGGAAGTTATCAAAAAATTAGCTTGAGCTTCAAACAAATACTTGTTTGGATAATGAAGACACCAGTTCGGTGCTCAGGTTTCAGTTCGGATTGACGAAAATTAAGAAACCAATCCTACCGGATGAGCTACAAACATGGTCGAATTAACACCTTGCTGTCAGTGGTTTCCCTGAGTGTGATATCGTCAAAAAAGGCAACGTTTTCAACAACCTATTGCGTCATTTGCTTCTAACTTCCTTCTGAAAGCATCAACAAATAATTTCGTTTGCGTCTTCAACTAACACCACCTCAGGTCCCAAATGAGCCTCAACTCCACAAAATACCTGACTCAAAGCAAAACCCCAAGACTACTGAGAAAAGTGAAAAGTAATGAATTCGCTCATCAAATTCAAGGCCAAATGCATAAAAATCTGTATGCATAAGGCCACGTGGGATAGAACGGATAGCTTTGCTTATGTGACTCCTCACAGCAGGGCTGGTCGCATCATTACTTGCGTGGGAATTATCACCTGGCCACGTCAAGTGAAGGTGGATCGGTTAGCAACTCCGTATCAGTTTTCAAGATAAGGAAACTCGTACACATCATTGTGATTAGATTTAGTACCTCATACGGGCATGACCTTCGTGTGAATAAACGTGTACACTATAGTCAGCTTATTTAGAAGCCATAAATATTACTTAGAATATGCTGGTCTGGTCTCTGAGGTTATTTATAGTGAAAACACTTCAACAGTACACCGGTAACTCACTAGATGAATGGGAAGTGACATTTCATTAACCTTTTTGATCCTGTCGTTCACATGGTGTCGCGTACCGGCCTCATCCATCATTTAAGCATGCAAAAATATTTGATGGAAAATTATCTAGTCTGGAAGAGGAGGCACAGTGCGATAGACTTGGTGAGAAAAGGCGAGGCTGTTGCACCATTCCCCGAAATGTGCGGGTAACTGTTCGCCTATTTTTGAGGATAGGCTAAAACGTACAGACTTTAAGGCGCAGGAGAAACCAAGATTTAAATAGCTGCTCAGAAGTCTATGCGCCTAATAGTAGCCACTAGAGACCATTTGTAGAGATCTGAAAGTGACTGGAATACTGGAAGATACTGTCTCGATGTCTACCACACACAGACTTCACTGGAGCACGCGAACGGTCCACAGTATTTTCCGAATCCCATGAGGTTTACAGGCAGCAGAAAACACCTGTTGATCTATTCATATTGTAATAAAACTTAGGATGAATAGACATTTTTGTATTTACAACTCCTTCCCCCTCCCCTCACACAAATGAACAAATAAGACTGTTGATCATCCTGCTCAAGCACACCGTAGGCCTCCCTGCTAAAACTGTAGATAAGCGAAAGCAACCTTCACGTACCACTTTACTAGACACAAGTAGCTGGAAATTCATGGGGAAGTTGTGAAGCGATTTGGTGCAGCCTAAGTGGTCTTGGTATCTTGGCTGACCGCAGTGCTGATAGACCCCGTTGCAAAGAAAACGGAAATAACCCGGTGGCAAATGATCCTTCAATATTAGCGTTTTCAGACAGAAAGACCCAGAATATTAGGTAGAATTATGGGCCTCATGTTTAGAGAATTACAGTGATTCACGCATTTATTAGCATTCATTTTCCGAATACCTAGTTTTGCAGCCAAGCGGTTGGACTGGAGAGCTTGAAGACTGTCACCCAGAACACCAATGCACAAGCCTATATGAGGTTTGAGTATTAATTGGGGTAACTGAAATTTTGCCTGATTACGCGTAAGCCAGTTTGGAGACATATGAAATCAGCCACAATATCTCTTGTAATACATTTAGAGGAAGATATTAAATGCGAGTTCTGTGGTCTAGATATATAGCAATCATTTTAAAACATATACTCAGATAGAAGAACCACTTAAAGTAGCAAAAAGATACACCGATAAATTTGCTGCGCTCGACATGAAGGAGTTGTTAAAAACAGTCAAGGGACGCCCTAAAAGCTCTTTGTGAACAAGGTATATTTTTAAAAAGTTCATGGTTTATGTGAGAAAATAAATCTTATTCAGTCCATTATGTTCACACTAATAAAACCTTTTACTAGGTTGTGTAAGCTTGAAGGCTGGTGAAGCATTTCGTGCATTGTTCATTCGCACCCAAAACCCGGTCACAGCTTCCCAAACAGTTTAGCTGGAGACTTCACGACAATGGGTTTAATGGTCATAGTTCAGCGAATTTGCTAACACGATAGACAATAAATTATGCTGAAAAGAAAAATGGACTGAACTTTTGTCGCTTATTATTTTATGTTTTGATTTGTTTACCGTTCATCAAGAACACTTAGGTTTGTTTGGAACCGTGTGCCGTCGCGCCAACGTGATAATCGTGAGGACCCCTATACAAAAGTGAACCCTCTGCCTATTGTGACACATTGTCATATACGTGGTCACAACGCGTAGTTAGAGAAAGTGGTTCTCTGTGGCCCGACAAACTTGGCGGGGAAAATATTTCATGCATTTTGGTATACATTTCACATGGACCTGCCGTGATTTAAACGCTGGTCCGTATCAGCGCACATTGTATTTCTCTTCCGCTCAAATGCAGTCACACTCTTGAGTGTCTGTGTTTGTAAGACAGCGCCAGTTGACTGTCTTTTATTTGTTTTTGACTGGTCTAGTTGGTTTTTGCAACAATGTTATTATATTTTTTATTCCTTTGTATGCACAACCGTTCAAGCAACAAGATTCATGTTATCGAAATTATCTGCTAGTCATACGTAGTTAAAGCCGTCGATGAGATTATCCGAATGCCACATGCCCGTTTAGGTAGTTTTTGGACGATCCGGCAGAAGGATATGTGCATTCATGTGCCGAGGATATTTTCCCAGTGAGATAACATTACTTCACTCAGTTTACGCAGTTGTCAAGCACAACAAATTTTAGCTTTTTCCCTAAGCCTACATTGTATTTCCGATTATTTTCACAGCGCCCGGCACCGCGAACCGTAAGAAATTGTGGTTAAAGTAACATTTTTATCGCATTTTATCTTGTTTAAACTTGATACAGTATACTTTGCCCTCAACTGCGAGGCTAAACTCTTATTTCGCTGGGTAATCTGAGCTGAACAACTTATGTCATGGTTAAAACAGTGAATGTAAAACACTGCGTAAGACCGTACCTATTTCAAGTACTTTTACTTTCAATTCGGAACAAAACGCCCATGATAGATCACGTAGTGAGGGTGCACCAGAGCATGAGATAGACAAATGCAATCATTGTTTAAGCCGGAACTCTTTTGGACAGGTAAACTCCACAGAAATTGGCAGGACATATCTCGTGAATCCACAAAAGTTTATTCAAATCTAAGAAGGAACAATGACATGGACTTTTAACATGTGGATAGGTTTTCCAGTTTAATTGAAGAACGGCTTATCTCACCGGAATTGTCGCCCAACCCTCTTGTGGCTCTATGAGGAGTACTCTATTTTACTCGCAAGACATATCAGTAAACTGTCATTTGTAGAGTAGGTGGCGTTATAACAAGTTATGGTGAAGGTACTTAAACCAGAAAATAGAACAACCCAGAACAGAATAGTACGCTGTCCGTCGACTTGCTTGCAACCCCCGTGCATTGGTAAAATCCACAATCCCCACACTATTTTTTCCTTCCGTGGTTTCTATCCCATTACGACCACGTTGCATGCAGAGTACAATTCTGAACAAGGTTACAGGCTCCTATGGCTTACTGTTTTCTTGCTTCATGATCAGGTTTCTGCACCATTTTGAAGGGAATTTGAACAAGCACATCATTCTGAAGAAAATTTTTTTTTCTTGAAATGGGTTAGCTACCAGATTGATAACCGATGATGACCAAAGTCACAAAAACATGTTTGTTTCAGCATCATTCTGCTGTTTCGAAACACTAGGAAGCCTCTGCAATCAGAATGATGAGCACAATGCATTTATTAACCTTACAACATGGTACTGAAATGATTGGTCACTCCCCTGAAATGGAGTGACCCGGATCTTTCCAGTTTATATTCCTTTGGGGTTGCCCAAGCTCAAACGAATACGGATCGATTTGATAAGAAATTGCACGTCATGCATTAACAGCTCACCAAGTGAATTTAAGATGGACCCAATACACTGCACATAAGGGTGTTTTCAAGTTACTTAAAAGCAGCATAAACGAAAGATTCAGCTGGGTTCTAGGTGGGTCACCCGTCATAACCAATTTGGTAGGCTAAGGAGTGTATTCCGCAAATTTCGTGCAATTTGGGTTCAAGTAGAACATAAGGCTGACGGAAACTCGGGACTGAGCCAAATGATGAGCCCCAAGAAGGGCAAAAACGGTCGTGGGCTGTCGAAGAGTTTTCAGCAACCTTATGAAATTGTAATACGTCCGTACATGTATCGCAATATCTCAAATATCGTACCATATGAAACATGAGGCGACCTGGTGCAGCACATTCATTTGCTTAAAAACATCATAAACGAGGGATTCAGCTGGGTTCCAGGTGGATCTCTCATCAAAACCAAATTGGTATGCAAATAAGTGTATTTCGCTAATTAAGGTGTACCCAGTAAGCTTACCGTCCTGTTTGGTCGAACAGATAACGCACACCCAGTGTCACTCGGGTGAGGGAGGCTGCAGCCCACTGACAAGTTAGCTGACTGAAACAACTTTTTGTTAAGGTCGAAAGCCATTTGGCACCCCATAATGACCTGCTATGATAGCCAGTATGCGCTATATTGCAAAATTCGGAGATCGTCCCAACGTGGTTCCAAATTCGGCGTTATCGCAGCAAAAGATATGTAAAAAAAGGCCAAGAAATATTGTGGGTCGTTTCATGCCTCGACTAAACTGGTTCCTCTAACTTCATACAGTCGATTGTTGCAACAAACCAATTTGTCCTTTTTCTTTGTGCACATTTACCCGCGAACGCTTGCGAACACCTGACTGTGACAGTTTTCTGAAAGAAATGCGTCGCAATGAGAAAGCAAATGGAATGATATGTGTGATCAGACTTTTTTCTTACTTAGTATACTTCACCTCGATTACGACTGCGGGCTGATGGCCTGCCACCTCGTGGGTCTATTGTATGCGACGGTCAATTATAACTCTACAGGATGATTCCTCTACGTCGGCACAAATGCCTTCTAAATAGTCGTTCTTAAATGATAGCTTTGTTCAAACAATTCCAAAGTGAAAGTAGAGAAAGACAACTTAACACCAGAAGCACAACAGTCACACAAAAGCAGATGTATGCGATAGCCATTTTAACGTGAGGCATATGTTCCAAAAACTTCAAGTCATCTCCTTGCTACCGGACAATTTCATGAAGTATAGCTCCTGTGAACCTTAACTAAAATGTCCAACAACCCTAAAATAAGTTTTTTTTCAGTTGAGGACAACTCAGAATTCAGGTTGAACTAATTGGTCGTAGGTTGTAAGGCTACCAACACACTCATGCAAATGCCCTCCAACAAGCAAAAAGCTGAAAGTTTCCCTCGGATTTTGTTACATTTTCAACGAAAATAGTATCCTACTGGCCTAGTTCAGCATACAGTAGTCTCTCGTAACCCCTTCCATAAAATACCCCTGCAAATGCCGATGAAAGTTTTCAAAATTTGGCTAAACATTCCATTCGCCTTGAACTCAATGATTTATTTGACATCATGAAGGGCAACATCAACCGAGTTAACTGAGTTAATAACGAATCAATTTGTAAACAAATAGTTAAGTATAAAACATGTGATTTTCTATCAGGGTGAAGGATATTGCTGATGGTAATTCGCGGCATGAGTCAAAGAATAAAGACTTCGCGGGGCTGTCAGCTTACTTTCATCAATTCAAAATAGCGTTGTATAGAAGGAAATATTTCAGCATTTTGAATACTGGCTAAACTGTGACGTGACGAGGCGTTTGTACCAGATACTTCCCCGATCAATATCCTAAACAAGGTTAAATGTAATCTGGGATCACAGCAACTGTTAGTTTGTTCTAGGTTGTCATTTGTTCTTATTTTTGTGGTAGAAAAATGGGTTGCAGATCCACAGAACATCATCAGCAGTCGATTTGTAGTGGTTACTGCTACACAGCAGCATAAAATATGCAACGCTGAGACATCTTACTTTCATTTCACTGAAGTCACCTTCTACCAGTGAATATCCT
Organism: Opisthorchis felineus; assembly: GCA_004794785.1. NCBI lineage: Eukaryota > Metazoa > Platyhelminthes > Trematoda > Opisthorchiida > Opisthorchiidae > Opisthorchis > Opisthorchis felineus. The sequence goes on from SJOL01008406.1 coordinate 1,017,587, forward strand.
TAACTCAGTTATTGGGAGGACGGTTGTACAAAGAAACAACTGTAACGTGTGACAGTTGATAGAGGGACATTTCTCCAAGTATCGGTTCTATACCGGTTGTAGAGGTGAAGGCCAATATCCTTGTGCTAGACACTTCTGACAGTCAACCGTCCGTTTCTTATTCAGCCCACAAGTATGCAGGTGAGTAATCCTACATTTGAATAACTAAGCTCATAATTGATGTTCTTCCAATTAACTTGAAAATGCTTCTAATGTCTAACTGGTGATGCCAATTTCGACTGAAAATTGGAATTTTATAGCTGACGATTAAAATGTAGCAGGGGGAATTCATTTGATAATACTGGAATTCGATTTGGCCATTTCCAACTTTGTATCATATCTTTCGAACACAAGTCATGTCTTTTCGTATAGCCGAATGATTGCGTCATCTGTAATGTTTAGTGCTAAAAAATATTGGCGAGAATTGTTGATTACGTACTGTTTGAGCGCATCAGGCAGTCAGAATAAAAATTTCCAGAGATGAGCGGATCAAAAGGCAGCCTCTTAAGGGGCTCACATTTTCTTTGCACCAAAATGCTTGCAGCAGGACAAATGGAGGACTGTTCTACGAGGAATGACGTGAATCTAAATTCCACCACCTACAACCGTGCAGTATTTATTGATAGTGAAGATATTTTGCAGTGCATTCGATTGAAGCCATTTAGGGCACCGTGATTTTTAAGCTCCCTATTTACTGGCAAGCTACCATCGAGCAATATGTATATTTTGAACACATACTGAGGATGTAGCTAGAATACGACTCATTCCAAAGGATCATCCCGGACAACCTGCACCGTCACATTTCAGTCCATTTGATATCCGAAATCGGGACAAATGTAGCTTTACTCCCTAGTTAATACCATCTTGAACTAAAAATATATTTCAATAGCTGATATTTCAGCATTTACTCAGACCTATTTGGGCCGGACTAAGTTCAGTTTTTGTTCTCTTGCAGCACAATGTACTTATCTTCTAGTCAGTTACTAATAAGATTATCACGGAGATGCAACGTAACACAGAGATGGATCTTGGTTGTTGATCAGGTGGCTGTTGATCTGTTCAACATCCACCTGATCAACAACCAATAAACTCATCCGAGCTACCCCTATTTCGACACAGAGATGGATCTATCAAATTAGGTAACCGGAAAAACAGAGCAAGAAACTCACAATATAACGGACTCAGACGAGGCAAATTACATCAAGGTGTTTCATCTCGGAATACCGTTGGCTTATTCTTGTCTCCGAGGATTTCACTGATCCACATTTCTGCTCCCCATTATTGATTGTATAATGGTTTTGTTTCTTTCGTGAGACCTTTCAAAGTGTTCTCATCGGCAGACCAATTTTCATCATATATTCCTTCTACCAGATGTGCCCGCCCACTCAGTATGCTTATTAATGCGGACGGAGAGAAAATGGCCTTGAAAATGTAAAAAATAGGACAATTTGGCACTTCATCTGTGATACGTATGTTGCTGTTTATTGCAATACAACGGAGCTGACAGCGGCAACCTTTCATCGCACTTTATCAACATGACTTGACATTTTGCGGTCTGACTGCTTCATAGTCTTGTGTTTCTAATCTAATACTCATAAATTTTTTTTATCTTTTTCAACGGTGACTTCAGGTTACGTGAATCTGGAAGGCTTGGGTAAGTAGAAATCGGTCCAAAATGCGCCTTTCATATTATGAAGATGCTCGTAAACTCTTTTTCCAACTCCTAATCCTGTAGTCACTGTTTTAGCACAAACCGATCAGATTAAAATTTAGACACTTTCCGTTAAAGCTGTCGCTTTGACTTATTGTCAGTGTCATCGGTGGAAGGAAGCGCGCCTCCGAGTGAAGAGATGCTCACTGACGAATTAACTGAGCGGTTGCAAGCTATCAGGCACGAAAGGAAAAAACCTCACTTGCACAGATTTTTTAAAAGAACATTCCCAAGTCTCCTCTCGAACTTTACTGAGTGTTGTTTGAATAATATTTTAATAAAAAACACTGCGGAGCGGTTCAATGTTGTTCATAGTAATGCTCTATCAGATGTTGGGAGGGGCATTGATACCCGACCAGACACTACTCGCGTGCATCATCAGTAGTGTACACCTTTATATTGGTACCCATTTGGCGCCACTCCTTCAAATAAGGTTACACCAAGTTTTATTTCCATATAAAAAGTTGAGTGTTCCCTTAAAAATAAGACAAAAACTACTGGTGGCTATTATGGAGTGAAAAATTTAACCTTTTAGGGGGTTTGACGTGCTCCTGTATTTCAGCCTGCCGATTTTTTCAACATGTTTGTTGAACTGCTTCAGTGAAACGTACTTCAGGTTTTTAACATGAAATTTTGTCCAAACGACTGAACACCCCTCAGTTTTGATATGGATTTTGACTTGACAAACAACTAGTGTATAACTACTCGGAAGTTTTGCTCAACTAACTGTCACACGAAATTTAATCTGGAGTGTGAGTTCAGGTGTATCCTAAAAATAGAGACAAAAACAAGTTCGTTTTACAGACTAGAAAGTGCAAATGGGTGTGCCAGGGAACATCAAATTTAGATCATTTATCTTGTCCCCGATACTGAAGACAAACTGTTTTGGCAGTGTCTTCAGAGTCCAGTTGATGAAAACCTGAATACGAGGTGGGCTACTCAAACGATCTTTGCATTATGAGATTTGGATTATGAGATGTGGATTCAGTCAAGCTCACTTCTAAACCGCAGCGGCAATCGTAGCGAGAGTATGCGGCTCTCAGTCGCCTCATCAGTAGACATTTCGCTCTAAAACAGTTGCTTGGAACTCATTTCTGTTTGGACGGGCAAGAGACTGTCTACAGTTTTTGATCGGTTTTCGAATTTCGGTAATTTCCCTCCTTTTGATAAGTAGAATTGTGTTACGATGATAGCCAACGCGTGTTAAGGTACTAAGTTGTTACCAGTTAAGCTAATTTTGCCCATAATACAAAGTTGATTTAGCTTTCATTCGGCCTACACGATTACAACGTTCCGGCCAATCCTTCCGTTTTCAAGTGGCATTCAAACACATAAGCATGACGATCGACAGGCATTCTAGAACTAGCATATCGAGGAATCTGGCACTGACTGTAGATAATTTGTTGGTGAGGCACTGTTGTTCCCAACATTCACAACGTTCAGAAAGGTATGGGTCATTGGATAACAAGCGGAAATATGGTGGTCACATGGTCGTTGCTTGTGCCCAAAGTTATGGGCCTCTGCAAGACAATTAACATTTCTGCCCATTATTGTTTAGGTGTCATTGTGAAGTAGTTCTATTTCAACCGAAGAAAGTTGAACAAACAATACCCTAATAGATGACAGATTTATTCGGCAATGGACTAGGCAAATCAAAGGATGATGGCATGCCAGAGTAAAACTAAGATGTGCCTTGTTGCCTTTTGTAGCTGAAGCCATTATACAAGGAACCGATTTAGCCAAATTCTGCGGGATGTCCCTAATCAAAGAAAACAAAATATTGCAATTCTGTATAAAGTAGTTCTTTCTCCAAAAAAAAATCCATTTTTTTGTGAGAAGCTTCTACTTACCTTTAAGGCAAGTTGGTTTCTGAACACTTATCTTATAAACTCGCTTTAAAATGTTCATGTGCTCAAATTGTTCCAACTTCTGTCTGTCTGTTTTCCTAAAATATCACGTCCTTCGCAGTGATCAGTTCTTGTGTCGTAGTAACTGAGTACTGGTGCAAAAAATAGGCCTGATTGTCAAGGCTAACTCACTTTTTACGGAGTACTAGATCTAATGATGATTTCGTCAGCTTTTATTTTTTGTTCATTATCTGGTCAGAGGAATGTTCTCTACATCTTCAGTCTGCATGTAACTGAGTTAAACGCAGAGTTAAACGAGCTCCATTTGAACTTGAGAAAAGTAAAGAAACCTATTTTTATCTTGAATATGGCACAGAATTCTCTCATAGGTAACGTAATAGACCCACTCAACTGCGTACTGACGATGTCTGCTCGACTGAGGACGAAACGATTGCAATCCAATTGCCAAGCTCAGCGAACAGTTCAATGACCATATGATCAATCACCAGTAAACACACCCAAGCTACCAATATTTTGACACACCGACAACGAAGTTTCTTGAAAAAAGGACCTACTTATGCCCGTCGATAACTTCCTTGAATTGCCTTGTTACAAAACACACTAAGACATGTTTTACATCAAATATGGGTTATGTATTTCCTCTTAGCACATCTTGTCTCGTCTTTGAAAACCATGAGTAGCTTATGGCGAATACTGGAAAAGAACGCTCATAGGCGAGCTGCACTGTTCCCAAGCATACGTTCCTATAGGTCAGATATTTCCTAAATACATCTTTTGAGTTGTGGAAGGGAGTACTTTTTTCTGCTGCAACTGTATTACTCAGTGATAAAATAAATAAAAACTTTACAAGTTTCCACACTATATGCGTAATCCTCATGCAGATCCAAAGGCGTTTGATGGTCTACGTGAGTTATTTCTTCTCATCGCTAAGATAATACATCGTTTTTCACTCTGATTCGCATGACTAATAGAATGTCTCACAATAAGTGCCCGCACATGTAGCCGCCTTCCAGGCGAAAGCACGGACAGATCCCGGAAATTTCAAATGATATATCTTTTATACCATGCCTCCTATTCTAAAAAAATTAGGCCGGTCTCCCCCCAGGTATATAAATTATCCTTCCAAAAATGGCGGAATTCAGAAAATATGTAGTCTATTTTTCCAGAACAAGTACTTATCAGACTGTGTCCTGCAGCTACTACGCAAATCTAAATGATTTAATCGGTTAACTCTGGATTACCGGATGTGAACTTCTCCAAGAAGGGTGATTATTTATAGTTAGCATTTCGTGAGGAGTGTAAGATTCAGGGACTACACAGAAACACCCTCTGCATCTGATATTTTACTCGTCTTACTCATTCAGGCCCTACCGACGACATTTTTGTGATCCTGTCACCCAGATTATACTGAAGTTATCCAGACCAGTGAACTTTCAGGATTATTGTGTCCCAATAACATAGCATAAAGTCAAATAACATGATTTTCTTCGATGATCAACATATCTAGCTGTCTCTCTGGATCATCTTCAACTTTCAAGGGGTTGTATGCAACCAGTTCAGGTTTATTAAAGTGTGGCATAAGGAATGTATGAAGCCGTGATTATTCAAGCACTTGAAACGGAATAGCGTTCAAACCTTCCCGCGCTACTGTTTGACATTCAAACTCTGTAAATCATCGTTACATTTCACCCAAGCTCTCTAAAGGGCTGCTCTAAACTTGGTGCTATGGATACGAGCTTTAAAATATATGCTTACTTGTTATCTTATGCAGTAAGAGACTGCTGTTACACTGTTTGAGGATAATATTTTCATGACTATTAGGACTCGTGGATTTATTTTACTTCTAATAATAAATTTGGAAGTAATAGTGAGAAAGTGCAGGTTGTAAACATTGCATATGGAAAGGAACCAGAGGTGATTTTCCGCTGACTACCCCAGGTTTTGTATTTTATGCATTGAAGTTTAAAGACACTACGTGACGAAAATCAAATAGGCATTGTATATGTTCTTCATCCTGGTGGTGAATCAGCTGTGCCTACGCTGCCTCTAAACCGCAACCTTCAGGTCAATGCCTGAACCACTTGATTGGAGAGCAGTGATGCAATGCCCTATCCGGATGCATTTCAGTCGTACGGTTGATCAGATGATCCCGACAAAATTTGGCCGCTACATTGTGCTAATTTTGAGGCAAATTACTTATGGCTCCTAGGTGACTAGGGTTTGAGGTAACAGTAGTAGCTAAATACCTCTTGTAGGGCACTGCTTCGTGGTGATAATTCTGCCAAATGACCACGGTTTTATAAGAACACCTTATGAGTTAAAACACTGCAGGAAGAAGTGCCCCCAACACATTTTTGGTGCTCAATTCAGCTAATTCAGTCACTTTGGCGGTATGTGGAGTTTTGGCTTAAAAATTCAACAGATACAACAAAACTGATGGCAAAATTGGAGTAATATTCAAACTGATCAGAATAATGAACACCTAGTTCGTAATGTATGCTGACAATATGTTTGGTACTTCGCTGTTGACCGAGAGCATAAACCCTACTCCAAGATTTGAAAGCATTCTTTGTTTTATAAAGAATGTGGGATAATACTGGCTCCACTAATACCGAAACGATGTAGGTTTCTTGCCACTCGGTTTGCATGCAACTTGAGGGCTCAGCGGCTGCTGTATCAGTAAGAGCGTATCAAGCATTGAATGGTTGGGCAAAAGGTATTTTATTTACAGTGTTAATTGCTCCTTCCGAGGGGTGTCTGATGTGTTTGAGCAATATTCCAACACGGACCAAATGAAAGCGCGTTTCTTTTAGTCACCCCAGTGGCGTAAGACAAAGTCGAATTCACTTAAGCGGCCTACTTCTACAAAATCACACAATATCTCAAGAGCTAACAAAAAGCATACTTGATAGGAAAGCATTGAGTTTTCAATACTTCTTACGTGAATGCTCGTGCCGGCCACTTCAAACGTTTTTCTCCTGTCCCGAAAATCAAACCTGTCGATGCTGACAACACATCTTTCCAAGAACAAAGTACACAAAAGCCAGAATTTGGACAGTCTTATTAAGGACCTGGTGTCTGTCGCATTTTAAAGCGGTTTTTCCTTCCATACAGAAACTGATGATTGTATTATTTGGAATTGATCTATTCTGGGAGATATGGTCTCTAGATAAACATCAGGATACTAGTCTAATGTGATTGGTGTCTGCAGGTGTTCTACTCCGAAGGCATAGCAATTGGATTTTGAGTTGCCGTGGTGATGTTTGTGTAGTGACCTGATGGTTTTGTTTTGAAAAAATCATCTGAGTCATTTCATAACAAAATTACGTCATCCGATGTTTTCCTTAATGCTTTAGTTTTCAAAGTTACTCTCAAAACGGATGCCAAATCAAACACTGCAGTAAACGGACGAACTATCAGCATTTTTGAATCCCAATCGAGATGCGGAGATGTGAGTAACTCGTTCCATTAAAATGGGTCACTCAAGCCTACACACTATTTTACAGCACCCTTTAAAAGATCTACAGAATAATCTTGATTAAGGGTTTGAATTCACAGTACAAACACACCATTCAATATGGGTCAATGATTCCGACATAAAGTGTACTTTTTTATCTAATTAAACTCATCACATACGTTCCTGAGAACAGAAAATTTATTATTATTATTTATTCTTTCTACTATTATTAGTTTGTTTTTACTATTTATCATTATTGTTTTTTAACAATTCTAAAAAACGTTTAGAAATTGGTACGTTAGTTAGTAGTGCGTTAGTAATTAGTACGTTGCCACAAATCACAAATTAGGGGTCGCACATCCCCGTTTCCCACTGCTCGTTCCTCTGAACTGAAAGAAAGTGTGACCAGTTTGAGACAACCGCTGACAGAGCATGTCGTTTTTGCGCAGCCGCTAGTTTTTTCCGGCTGCGCTGGTTTCCTTGGTTGCCAAGATGGCATGATTGGTGTTGAAGCGTTTTTAGCATATAAAGTTAACTAGAGGGAACTGACCGGCCTATGGTAACGGATCAGATCATTTGGACAAGTCCACACAAAAGCGTCGCTCGCACTGGCAGGAAGAAACTCTTCAGTGTTCTTTTTCTTGATAGAACTACTGGTTGCAGTCTTTTGTCTTGTCCTACCAGCAAGCGTTCTACTTACGCATACGTAAAAAAACAAACCGATTTTCAATGATGTTATTGGACTCCAAAAATTGGACTCCAGTAGGATGTAAAAGCACTTTTACTGCGAACAGCTAGCAAAGTTTTCAATGTTGTGTTGTTGTATACGAGTACGTTTCGTTTCCTGTTCTTTAAGAATTACTTAGACGTCGAATGCAAATTCTAACTACCTACAGACTAAGGTTTGTTATTTGTTCAAGAGAAGAATCAGACTTGTCATTTATTTACATTGTGTCTGATTTCTTCATTCTAGCTCCAGGGACACTTGGTGTCGGTTAGATGGAATGCGGGATCGCTCATGTATTGTGTCGATAAATTGGCGAATGAAGAAAGTTCTAACGATATCAATATATTTTTGGAACATCGTAATCTGCAAATGGAAAGTTTGACCGACGAATGTTTAACCAGTCTTGCAGAAAGCCTACCTGAAATTTTGGACCTAAAAGGAGTGGATGTCAAAGGTGCGTTCAGTTCCAGATTTTCGCATGAACGATATCTTGCCCACAATTCTTTGCATGATTCGGTAATAGCAATTTTTGTACCAAATGTTACTGACAGTTTTTTAACCAACCAGCAGCCGAAATTTGACTACAGAATTTTATTCTGACAGAGACTTCGATTTAAATGTGTCCAGTGTATATGTATACTCGGTTCTGGCGAAGGTATATCGGAAAGGTATCATTAACTTGGTCCATGTTGTGATAATCAGTCCAGGTACAGTTATGAAATATCTTTTATTCTCCTATTCACCTCTATATACCCGGCTTGAATAAACTATTCCCTACAAATGCCTACATCAACAGCCAATCATTTACTCGACTGAGTGTGTACTTATATTTTAATATCACCTGGGCTGAAAGTGTGAAACAGTAGAATTTTCAACCGAAGGATCTCACTGTGTAGCAATGTGTATAACGCCATAGTTCAGCTATCTATTTCCGACCAAGCAATCTGTGTGAGCAAAATGAATACCTCTGATGCTGAAATGTATGGCAAGCAAACGAGTGGACAGAGTTTAGTATCGACCAATGTGGAATGAACAAACTTAAATGGAGTTTATTCCTGGCGAAGGAGCCTGACTTCGTTACAAATATAAAAGGGATTAAGGTGGACAACCCGATGGTTTCGGTAAATCAGCGGAAATGACGTAAAAGCTTAGGTCACTGAACCGGTAATGACGGCTTCTGAGATGACAGACATAACACAAACGAACACAGTCTTTCCCTGGAGTCCAGTTGCTAACCTGGAGGTTTCATGGATATCCGCATTCACGCCTGCCTCAACGTCGATCGTACGCTTGGCAGTTTAATGGCCAAGGTTTCGACCTCATTCTTCGCTGAACTATTACGGACTAGTCGTAAATAAACAATCATAACTAAGAGACTCAACGTTCACTTATGTTGAAACAATCGATTGAAGGGCATCATGGCATTTCACAGTAGGCACAGTCTGACAGTACATGTTTGATAAATCTTGCAGGGCGTTCCAGAAAGACAGCATGCAATATACGTCATCAGGCAGCCCTAGAGTACCCGTACGGGCGTGCAGTCTCAAACCGGTGCCCTTTACTGCATTCAAAATTTAATTGGAAAGCATAAAGTATAATTCGAAACATCACTGTTGATCATGCCGGACTCACGTGTTAAATCCTGAACAGAACAATATCTATATATAGATAAAGCCACTGAGATGAAATGGCGCTCTGTGGTTTTCCGTGAAAACTGGTGTAGTTATTTGCACAGTGCACATTTTTATTTACAGTTATTACGCAGAAAAACATACTATAACTAAAAACAGGAGTTGTGCAGCTGTTACAATTCAGAAAAAAATCTGCCGGGGTAAACCCGTAGATACTGCTTTCTCTTCAAACGAGACATCACTCTTTTGGTCCCTCAAAGCTGTCCATTTGATTCCGATTATCCACTTAGTCTGGTAAACAATGATAGAACCAGGCATTTACACATCTCAAACAGTCCTTTCTGAAAGATATCCTAATAGGTTCAGGATTAGGATAACCGCAGGGCATTCAAAACATTGAAAAACTTGTTTGATGAAGGAAACAACACAAGTCATGTGCACTTTGCTGAATAAAGCGAACTGTTTTGGACTCGCCCTACATCTAAATAATCTTCAGAGGTCGTATAAGGAAAGATAACCTCATATTCATATGTCAAAACACTATAGAAGAATTGAATAGACCGACCTACCCGTAGTTGTCAATAATTGAAAATTGTTGCTTATAATTAGTAAAACTCATCAGTGGGATACAGACAAAATGGGAAAGCAAACAGTCTCTTTTGAGCATCTTTTTGAGAAAACGCACAACTTAAATCGATTGAAAGGTGCAAAAATTCTGCTACATAAATTCCTCTAGGTTCCCATGACAGAACATAAGGAGAGCATAATCAATGTGATAATGAAAAATACCTTTGTGGCTAGAGGTTCTCAGGTCACTGGAGTTGATTAGGAGGCTGTTGATCTTTTCGCCGAGCTTGGCAACTTACTTGTAACAACAATACGGCACTGGTTCTAAAATTACATATGTACTAGTTGAGGTGACACAACTACGCCTTGTAATGCATCACTTTAATGGGAGAATGTAGATGACTGTCGCAACAGTTCTGTCTACAGTGTGTAAGACCCAAATTATTGCCTAGCCAGCCGTTGCATAAAGAATAATCCTAAAATGCAGTACACAATTGAAAAATAATACTGTAATCAGCACTTAAACTAAAATTGGAATGTTAAAAATCGTTGTCGTGCATTGTCTAGTTACTCGGTCTCTTTATGGAGACCTCATTCTTGTCTGAATGAGGTATAACACAGAGATACCCATGTGTACTTCCGTGATCAGTGGGAAGCGTAAATTAACTTCTCCGATTTATTGACATCTAGATTTAAGCACGGGTCTACGTACGTTCAGATAGGTGATGCAAAGAAAATTCTTCTGAAGAACGAAAACGGTCAAAGTATTCCAGAATTCCATGTAATAGAGCGAAATATTTATTTACTACGTGGCTGGTCGTTGTTGTTGTGTAGATGCCTCGAAATCATTGTTGAACTAAACAGGACTACATCCTGTTGCCGCACGGAGAACAACTATGTTTTCCACGCATGTTCTTTCAGAAGGCATAAGATCTTTCACGAAAAATTAAACAGCAGTATGCTGCAAGGGAATTTGACTCTGCAACATCATACATTGTGTCTCATATCAGATGAACTTATGTCAACTACAGTTAGAGAGTGAAGATACCAATCCGATTCTCAGTTTGCATTGTTATCACAAATGAAGAAATCGCTAGCAACAGAACAGTGTTGAGATATGGAATCATAAGAGGAAATAGCACAGGTTTACTTCAGTTTATTGTTGTATCAAGCTGTGTATCAATCACACGAAATAGTATCTCACCGTTAATCTTCATTTTAAAAGTGCAATAAAGCAATCGACCGGGAGTAATGAACTTCGCAACAAGACCACTGTGCACGAGAATAAAGATAACGTTTGTTACATAGAGATTAGATTAATTTAGTGTTTCAAATCGAGTTTCCTCGCGCCTTGGTGCAAACTGATTACAGAAAACGGATAAAAAACTTTTCGAATACTCAATCGCGATGGACAATGAAATGCTCATGTGAAAACAGCTAACTATTTTCTGACATGAGATGCTAGTCGAAAGGTTGTTGAAACTTCTTCAAATGCCTACTACGTATTCAATCTTTATTGTGGTTGTTCATCAGATATACGTAGTCGGCAAGATTCCGTCAACTTTGTGTTCTACTTAAAAGCCAAACTTTATGCATTGGGCGAAATACCGATGAATGCAGTTGAGATATCTGTAGCAACCTTACAGGTGTCATTTTATATAAAAATATACACCGCACTACCTCGGGTATCCTGCAAACTGAAACGACAGACGGCCTTCGTGCAGCACATTTGGTTAAGGAATGTCTCTCGTTAATAGCAGTGTGATTTTAAAATGAGCGTGCCTGGCCAACTCGTTATCTTAATATAGGTAAGTTGCATTTCGACAAATGGTTACTCTTACTCTCGGTAGATTCTTCCTCCACCGAGCAAAGTCAAATGAAATGCGAATAAAACCGTTAGAGATACTCTATTTGTAAGGTCTATCTTTTACGACACTTTTCTGCAATTCTATTGACGTGCGTTGGGTGTAAAATATCTTACACTTTCGATTCATTTGTCCCTCTAGTGGTAGACCAGAAATACGACTTGACGAGTAAGTTGTAACTGTTTTTTTCTTCAGATATTGGGTGGCCTGTTTTTAGTAGCTGAGGCTGATTGAACCCGTTCTAAGAAATTTTCCTGAAAATGTCTTCCACAATCAGTGGCTTGCGAAACTGAAGAGATTCAGATACATTTCTTGACGAAACTAACGATATCCTACATTTTAGTGCATCAAGTGAACAAACGGTGACTTATGGACTTTCTTAAGTATTAATTTGCAAGGTATTCTCCACTCATCCAATTCGCTTTTCTGTATTCCATTGGGATTAAATGTTTTTAAGTTGACAGTGGATCATATTGTGATTCACTACACTAGCATTATATCAGTGTATTATTTTTGGAGAAACTTCTATTGCATGAATTTCTGGTTCCCTCAAGGAAACTTATCGGTAATCAGTTAGTCAGATTCACGTGGAAAACAGCCTTTCTTTTTTCACACAAAATTGGGTAACGCATCCACAGTAACGGTCTCGCAAATTTTGCCAGCTACCAGTAACACGTGATGGCTATGTACTATGTACTGTATATCTATTCAGAATGTACATAATATGGTAAAACCGGTGGTCCTGAAATCTACTGAGCATGTGAGGTAGTCAGTTTGTTGGTTGTTTTGCGCTTACTCGAAGGGATGCAAATAGTAGCCGTGATGCCTTGTAATATGTGTCCGCTGCCAGAAAAGAACACACATTTAGCCAAACTTCTGTAAGCTTGATTTAAATATTTAAGCCGTACAAAACGATGCATTCAAGCCACTTCTGACGAGGATCTCGTTCCGTGAATGGCTACGCTCACCTCAGATGTGACCAGAATGATAGATATGGTGATAGAGTGGTGCACTAAATTACGAGAAAATAGAGCTGTGTTGCTCAAAACGTGTTTAGAGATGTTCATAACTACGGTTGTATAAATGGTCACAAATTTTTCCCTGCGTTGGACAATCTCACTTCAAGCTTTTCACTACCTACCGTTTTAATATCATCAATTTCGTGTGCTGCTGTTGCTAGGTGGCTTGCATGAGTTCAAAATGTAGTAACATCGTGGTCTTCATGTCTCTTGATTGTAAGATTCTGTGGATAGCCGCACTCACGGTGGGGCTAGATAAACATCATCGCATAGAAACACTATGAAAGCCGAGACACAATTAGCAAACATGGGCATGTTTCCTGCACAGGGGCAGGTGCCGGAGTACTAAAAATAATCAAGCGGCTGAAAAAGAGTAGTTCAGACAAATAGCTACCATTCAGCGAGTCAAAAGGGAGACGTTTCGTGTTCGTATGTGGATACGTCTGGTTTACTTTATTACTACAACACACAGACTAATCTTGACATATCCTTCATAGCCTTTTGAAAATTTCTGTTGATTTTTTGGGTAAACTGTGTTCTGGCTGATAAGTTGATAGGTCATTTAGCATTTTCAACCCGTCAGCAGTAAACGACATCCTGTTTTTTCATCGTAGATCCTTGTCCGATGTCAGCTTCTTGAATGCTTATTCTCGGCTAAGTTTTTTCAGCGGTTCTTTGGCCATTTTCCTCACTGCTGAGTCTATCAAGTCTTTTTCCCAATATCAACTGATGAAATGCATAATTTTGTACGAGTTCACCGGGAAGTACCATGCTTATCTGATGTTTTATAGCCAATATTCTAGGTATTCTAAATGAAATTCGGATTTGAGGCATTGTCCTTCCCTTATCATATTTACTGGCACAAACAAACGAATCAATCAGTGCACGAAATTGAAATTTTCCATTTTTCTTGGATGAAAGACGTAAAACCTAAATACCATGTCTAAAGGAGTGAAAATAGTGTCCCCAGCTTTATTAATATAAGCCTACATGTCATCTGAGTTTCATGCCAAATCCACTTTTTGTCCAGAGATATTTTTAAATATGAACGCTATCAGTTGGTTTCAGCGTCCAACATTCCGCCAGTAAAACAAAAGGCCAATGTCCAAATTTGTCTAGCCTTTCAATAATTTTCCACTAATTTCCTCTCTTAGGTGATTGGGCTGAAGGTACATCAGGGTATGTCTATATGACAATAGCAATACTGACCCCAAAACGTTGAACGTCAGCTCGTGGTCCAGCATTCTTTCTCCTCAAGTACCACCTTCTGGTAATCAAATGGATCCGAAAAGCTAGTTCCGTATGGCGTCCTGACACCGGAGCCCCCAGCGCCTGTCCATGCACAAGGATTTTTGCATTGGTGTTGACCAGCCAGCTCCTTGCATAAATTGCCGACATAAAACGTCTTGCTGCGATGGTTCTTATTAAGTAATTCTGGTAGTCCGATGATTGGCTGTTCTTTCCACTTTGTTACTTAAGACTTCCCATACGTTCCATGTCTTATCAGAGTAAACGAAATGATAACATATAACCTATTTCTACAAGTGAATTGGCCAGTCACGTTCAAAACCAGCAGCTGTGATTTGTATTGTACTCCAGGCAGATGACGAAGCCTCAAAGTACAAACCGCTGGCCCAATTCGACCGCACTGTTATCTCATCTGACCTGCTTTTGGAATATAATGCAGAAATCACGTTTGGACATTCATGGAATAAATACTTCCAGTCGGTTCCGAGATTTTTTCAGTTAAGTTCAGAACGATAAGCTTTTTGGTAGAGAAACACTTGTCCATTATAAATTGTCTGAAGGGACGATAAGTTCATCGGGGTACTGGACGGTTAAACAGTTAGATACATACACTTTATGGGACTTGGATGCGACAGATTGTCACCAGAATAACTAGGCAACGTTCAAATTACATTTTAAACCAACTGTCTGTTGATAAGTCTTTCAGAGTGCGCAAAAAAGCAGCTTGTTGACCGAACAGTGTCAGGATTGACACACCACAGATTGCGACGAGGCCGCAAGAATGAGTTCTAAAAAGTGGATGCGCAGTGGAAGAATTGATTTGAGTCTGCTAGTAAACATTGCCTTGGATGCAAAATTAACAAGCCTGAGATTTACAAGAAGCCATTTCCTAGCGAAACAGGAGGAAAATTGACGGATAAACCATTGGCTGCCTATTCTTTGCTGAAATGACGTTCGGAAACCTCTCTTCTTTTCAAAACAAACGTTCACTAATTTCGAAATGCAAAGTGCCCATTTATGATGTTTATAAACATTGTAAACAGACCGAAACTCTTACGAACCACGTGAACAAACAAACGAGTTGGTGAATACGGTTAAAAATTGTAGCAACACTACATTTATGTCGTAGTATAGTATACTTCACTAAAATCAGCAGTTATTAATGGAAGAAAGTGTTCTGACAAGAGTTAATCATAATAAGCCGGATGAACAGCGCACCCCTCTGCGAAAAAATACGTAGTGGATGATAACGTTGAGTGGTAACGCTAAACAGGATCTGCATTGAGGATGCGTACGGAAGATCCTCAAACAAACATCTTTTGTCCAAAAGACGTAGTATGAGACGATCACTCAAATTGGCAAGTATCGCGTGGTTACTCCTTTTGATTGGAGAATCAATAAGATATCTCCTTGAGGAGATGTTTTAGTGAAAACCATTACGAGCATAATACACAGTCCGCCGTAATTTGTTTTTTTCGCTACCATAATCTAGCTCACCCAGCGTCGTGAACAGGAGGTTATAATTCTAAAAAGTGCTCTATTTAGACACCAGCAAACGCATTGCGTCATCTTCCAGGGGACTGTAAGAGTTGGGTGCCAGCCTTCTATGAGAATATCGCAACATTTGTACAGTGATGAAATTAAAATGTTGACTTTTACATTGAACTTCCCCAACAACATGATTTTTCCGTATGGTCCTTTTTGGCCAAAAAGGCCTCAGTTGCCTTGGTGACCCTTGTTGACTTTTCAGTTGTCCCTCCTGTCTTTTCACTGATTTTCAGCCCTATCATGGGTTCCACCCACGTTCCCAGGTGAGGTACTAAAAGCTGTCCATGAAAAATTGAGTAATGCTTGTTAGGACAGTTCGTACCTCGTGCGAGCATAATGATACAAACATGCTGACTTCCGGTCACTTTTGAATTAAATACTGTCTTTCTGGTTCTGTTTTTCTTATTTTCGTTTTATCAATTTAACAGGCCAATTCATGATTGCGCTGGACGCATGCAAGAAAGAGGCTCCAATAGAAGTCAAAAGTGAGTGCTGCAGTTTGGAAAAGATTCGTGGTGGTTAAATGGTACACAAACTCTGGAATACAGAAAGGACCCCCTCATGTCCAGTCAGTGGGGGATCGCTTCGAAACAACTGAGAAATCATCAGTTTCGGAAACGTTTTGTAACGTTTTGTAACGTTTTGTATTTATAGCTGGGCAGGGTTCGCTTTTGACACAAAAGCTTCGTCAGGCCAAGTGACTAGGTTACGAAGTTTGTTGAGATTTAAGGGGGAAGCAGAACCAATCAGCTGTCAGGCTAAATCGGTGTTAGTTGTCTGCTAAAGGATTTTATTTGTTAGGGTGGGTCAGCAAGTATTAAAACCGATGGGGCACCTATATGGATTTGGATTCAGCTTAGGGTCTAGTTCTTCCGGTTCGTTTCACGTGAAGATTCCTCTTGAACGTCGTTTACACTTTTTCTCCGTCTGTATGGATGAGCTAGTGCTACGACGGTTGTGTAAGATATAGGGATTCTGTGAACTTTCGTCGGGTTGGGATTTCATACACCCCTTTGATTGCTAATATTTCTACATTTATTGACAACCCCACACTGTCACTTGTCAACTCAGCTAATCTAAGACCGCACTCCACACTTCCACTCCCTGGATTCCATTCGCGCTGTGATGCTAGGTGGTTTCCATCACCTCAACCATCAGCCACTGTGGTGTGAAAAACAGTCCCCGTCTTGGGACCTCTAGACGATCCAGATCTGCTCTATGTCCTGTGTCTAACACATGTACCGCCATCGTTGAGTCTTTGACCACCGCTTAGTATTCATCCGCATCCACTGGTGGTTTGTTTATCCTTTTCTTATGCTCATCAATTCTGGTGTGTAGTTCCCCAGCTGTTTGTCCTGCGTAAACCTTAGTTCAATCGTTGCACTTCAACCGGAAGGGGATCCTTCAGTTGCACCATAACTGAGTGGAGTGTTATTTTCCTTCTGGAACTCTAATTCGACTGAAATTGATGAGACCATACTGGCGTACACGGACTTTTGGTGTGCTGATGAATAGTTTAAAATGGTTCCTGTGACCGCTGGTTTATGGTAGATAGTAGTTTTTAATTTTCCACCATTCTTACGTGTCATACGGAGCGCTGTGCACAGATTAGGTTGACCGAACAGCAGCACAAATTGAGACTACAAACAGACTTCGTCGTTTATAAGAGGTGCAAAAATAAACCTGCTGTTTATCACGTTACTGATTCTCCCATATGCAGTTTATCATCCAAACGTCAAAAAGGCATCTAGCGAAGTCCCGGTGCTATTAGATAACACATTCTTCCCTCACACTTGGTTTCATTTTCTTTCAGTTGTTCGAATACTAGCTATGGCCGCAGGAATGCCTCGCAAATTTGAAGACTTTCTACAACCAGCGGTCAGTTGATCCACATACTATCTATATACAATTATTAGTAATTTCAAGAAGAAAACACGGCCGGAGGACACCGAAGTGTTTCTTACTACTGATTCTTCCAAAAGGGGTAAATTACACAAACCGTCTGATGAGGACATTTCAACTAAATTCCTCAGGGTCAGATAGAATATTTTACTTTGATTAGATATTCTCTGGTATTAAATGTGCGCAAATGGAATTAAGTTAAACAATAAAATGACCGGTATACATTGCTCCTGTCACCTGCTGCCTTAGGCAACTGCATTGTGTATTCTGATCATCCATGCGTTAGTTATAAACCTAAAACGTAACGATTATATGAGGTGAATTAATTACAATACGGAAAAGTAACTTTTCGAATATTAGTGAACAAAAATATGCACTCTTAGACCCATCACATTGCTTGGAAACCATTTTTAACTTTAGATTTTGGGTTGGATAATGAACGTGTCACATATTTTGAACTGCTAACACTCTAACTCACTGACTGATTCAAGTCAAGAAGAGCCAGCTACTAGTGTGGGATAGTTTGGCAATAATGGTCATATTATGCTCCTTTGCATTAGGGTCAAGGTCATTACCATTATACTTCTTCCTCAAGTTCAAATAGGTCATTTCGTAAACCATGATTTTTTCCGTGGTTGGTTTCGGAAGAATGCTGCTCCTTGGAAAATGGATTGTGTTTCAGCGCCACAAGTCCTGCCTGCAAGACCTGTGTCCTAGAAAAATGCAGTCCCTCTGATGAATTTTCACCCTGTATAATCACTAAGCTGATTTGTGGTGGGCGGCGAGAGCTATAAAGACGTAAATGACACTGTCTATTATTACCCGAGTTCTAGCAGCCTTAAGGCGTGTGTTAACTATGACATAAATGCTCCATGGCTAATCCATCTTGATCAAGCACATTTATTATATATCATTGCGTGGAAAAGCTAGGAAAACTCGGATGTGAAATATGCTTGCTCTGCCTCACCACTTTATCTAAGTGTCATTGTAAAATATGACAGATGCTGAAAGTATCTAAATGAGAAGGTTGCTGGTTACCCACCTTTATATGTAGATAGAAGTGCGAGGTTATTACTAAACCAACAAAGACTGGCGGACAAATTTGACTTTATTGACTTTTTCTGAGGCTGAAAATCTGTTCACAAAGAGAAAAGCAGTGAGGGGAGCACAGCTCGTTCCCAACGGTTGTCACGAAGTTAGGAAGAAACCGTCTCTGAATACCATGATAATGAATACAGCATTGAACACACTATTCAAATGCGGAAAGTTTGGTTAAAAGCGCAACAGGGATCTCGGGCACTTAGATATTAATTTCTATCTCAAACACTAGCGGTTATGTGTCGTAACCTTCTCCTAAAACTGCCGAGTCCTTGGCAATCAATAAGTGTTTTTCAAATAAGTCACCTTGTCAATATGCCTTAGGTCGTACACTTAGAGCTGAAAGTGTCTCGGGTTCCTGTTCTGCTCTATGATGATTTCACCACGGTTGATGTTGAGTTCATTTCCCTCGTTTAAAACACGCGAGGTATTTCTTAATTTCTAGTGTCCAGCGTCCCATTCAGGCAAGCAACCCAGATTACATCGTTTCGGATGGTATGGTACGGTCCTTCATTAAGCTGCGATTACTGCCTAAGCAGACGAAGGAAAAACGCAGCACTGTCCGCTATCATAGAAAGTGTTAAACAGGTACATGACGATGAATAATTTTGTCAGCTAAGTGCCATAATATGCATCCAAAACCCAATCGCTGGCGTTGCCCGTACTGTAGATTTTGATTATGTACTTATTTTTTCTCGAAGCTGTAGGACTCGGATGTCCTAGACAAATATTAGCGGTCATGGTCTTTGAATTCTATCCAACAAGTGCCACCACCGTAGGAAGTTGACGACAGTGCACACGATCCAACAGTTTTTTATTATTTCCGGACAATTCTCAAAACTGTGATCAAGGGAACTAACAAACACTCGTATTGTCTGCACCGAGAGGCGAGGGGAGGCTACAACTGAATGAGTTTCATATCGTTGGGTTCTGTGAAAGGTTGTTTGATAAGACCTATCCATCACTTCAACAAATCGAAGAATAGCAACATGTGTTGGTATACGCCATTTCAGTTCTGGTTTGAGTCGAGCATTTTTGGACACCCTGTTGTCGTGTCATCACATTAACAAGATTTAACTTCTTTTGGACCTTTCATTTGGTCATGGCTCTGTCGACACGAACTGACTCAGTTTCGAATTGGGAACAAAATATAGATTGATTTTTTGAAATAGATATTTTCTTTGATATTTTTGGCAAAGTTTTCGCGAACGCCAAATTCGCGTAGTGGCAAGGACTAAGTCAACGGTGCGGTTTTTTCTAACAGCCATTGATGCTGAAAATCTAGTTTAAGATAAATGCACATAAATCCACACATAAATGCAAATTGGAGCAAATTTTTTAGACCTGGTGTAACCCAATATAAAAAGAAACCTAAATCTGATGAAAACTTACCTTTAGAGGGTTATTCTCCTGAGCAAGGTAGTTATTATCTAAACAGAATAGTACGATTAGTCAAATCCGCATGCAGATCACTTTTTCCATGTGTGAGGTAACCCCTGGATCTTAGCGGGCATTTCGTCGTACTATCCCCAAAGATTACCTGGGACACTATTGGGATAACTTCATAACCATGTCCAAACTCTTTGTGGTTCAAGTCTAACGCTGCAGTTTCAGTTACTTCTCTCTAGTCGTGGCCGGTCTTATAATTTTATCCATTGTGCTTCCTTCAGTTTGTAATCAACTAGGGTCCACAGAATGCTATAGCTCAAGTTCAAAATGAATGCTCGTAACACTGGAGCAAGCTTCAAATAGGGCACCACTCAGTCCAACGCTGAAACTTCTCTGACAGTGCATCTTTTTAGCCCACACATTAGAGTGCATGACATTCCCTCGGCCGTTCCTACTGGGTTTATCCGCGGATGAATGCTGAAGAGAAACTTCCACCTGGTTTTTCAGGGTAAAAGCATAGCATGCGTGTCGGCTTGTCCTATGAAGGCAAGGCTATTATGATAATCCCATGTCAACTTTTCATCCTTTTGCTAACGCGTAGAGACGTTTTGGCCTGTTATCCAGATTGGATGTCCTGACACGTGAATCCCACCATACACCTGCTGGGAACCGCATTCATTCTGATAAGGAGTAATTTGTCAACTGTGGCCAGCTTACTGAACTTGTCAGCGTGGGTCGGATGCCGCAAACAGAATGCACAGATGTGCTAGTGTCTACACTAAAAGTAAATCCGACCATGTTGGCGGACCAACACTCAACTATAGAAAACATAGGCTAACCAAAAGTATTCTTCAAATCATGAAACTCTTTTTCCACCAGGCTCTCTAGTGTCTCCAGACGTCCAATTTCTAAAAATCACGAAAATGTCACCAATTTTTTCATTCTATTTCAAGGTTATCGTATTGCATACTTTGTTCGACGGAATGAATGACCTGCTTCAGGTAGAACAAGGCGGTACTGTCGAGGTCAGCGGCGTCCACGTCATTCCCTTTTATTTCTACTTCAAAGCAGCCTCTGTGGAAGCAGATCAGCTTATAGTATTGGTGAAGAAAATCCTGGAACTCGCTAGCGGCCTCTCAGATAGCATACAAGCGCTTCTTGTCCCTACAGGTAACTCCAACTAACGTTTGGTTGTGCGTTGTTTTGCGTTATAGCCAGTGTGAGATATAGTCTAACATGTCGCTGATCTCCGTAAGTGTACGTATAAATGCGGAAGAGCTGGGATTACACGACGCCATTACTGCCCTGGTTGAGTACAGTTGAGTTGTAACGTCGATTTCAACTTATTTTGCCACACGCACCAGCTACCATTGAGTTCCTTTTAACAAAGGAAAAGCGGAATACTGAGGCAATAGTTTACTAGCTTAGTCAAATCCTGGTTTTGTGTTTGCCATTGTCACCCGGTACCATTTTTGAATACTTTAAAATTATCGTGATGCCCCTGTAACTTGTGATAAGATCCATAACCGTATAATAGCCTAGCTAACTTCAGTTACCGAAAGTGTTGCTTGGCGGTTTTTTTTTCACGCTCACATGGCAGCAGCAGTTAGTTTGTTGCACGCTTTGACGAACTGAAACTTCACCAGCATTCAGTACACATTATTTACTATGAGAGAAAGGCACATCTAGTTCTTTGGTCAATTCGATAAAAGAACGCCACTTGGGAAGCCAATACGCGGTCTTTCTGGATCTACGCTGTCAGGAATAAGAACTACTGCCTTATGTGTTGAGTCCATGTTACCAAAAACCAGAAAACAGTAGCTCACAAGAAACGTTCATATCATAGGCCAACTTCCTCCTCTAAATTCTCGAAAAAATTCAAGGCGCGTGAACTAGTGATGATTGTCAGGATATACATACATACACTGTCCCACTGTTTTCCACCCATTCGACATGTCTACCCAAATCTACCTAATGACGTCACAAACTGGACTCAACAACATTCATTAATTCGTTTTTTAGATGCCGGCGTTAATTCACAGATGGGAAGAGAGAAAAATAAGTACAGATTGGCAACTCATATATGAAACAAACCAAATACGTCCCTGAATCCGAGTGTATTCATCATAACTGTGTGCTATTGCTCCAAACTCCGGTTCAGGGTATTTTTGAATGCCAGAGAAAGTTGGTAAATCAGGCGGGTTAATTTACTTTCCGGAGTCGGCATGTAGCTAGATTGGGCTGAAAATTTAAACCGTTAATCGGCTGAATCTTAAGATGACATTGGAAGCTAGTCGGTACACAAAGACATCAAATATAAGACATGATTCAGCAGTGTTGTGTTGGCAGTAAGCTGCAAAATTAATAGATTGAGTATGTTTATTGACTGTTGGGCAGATGGCTGTTGATCTCTGCACCACGCTTGGTAGTTGGTTTGCAAGCGTTTCATCACAGTCGGAAGGACAGCCTCAGTGTGTGGGGACCACTTTCAGACCAGTTTGAGTTCACATAGTTTTCAGTGAGTATCTGAGCTAACTTTTTGAACCTGGCTAATCGTACGATAGCTTGACCGTGACATCAATGGACCGTTTTTGTGCTCCGAAGTAATCTGTAATTGCTTCTTTCGGTTAGCTTGCTGAAGAACTTCCTTTGGACGGCTTATTTGGCCGTTTGCCAGACCGGTGACTAAAAGTCCGTTAGCCGACTGCCATGCTCGGCGAACATATCAGCGGCGATCTGAACAGCAATCAATAAACGCTTCCGAGCCAACAGTATTCCGGCATATTTCCAAAAACTGTACGCCCAAATCATCTAGATTGGAGAATTCCATCTTCCGATTGATAATTATAGGATAACCCCTCCATTTCCTCCATCATGGCTGCAAAAATATCTCCTTCCACATACAGTAACTTCTTTATCACCATCAAGTTTTCCCTAAACATAAAAGCTAGCCACACGAAATGGTTGACGGATAATAATTCTGATGATCACAAATGCATACAAGCGCATTAGGAAGTAATACAGAATACCCGATCATCATAGATAAATCGGTTTGGAAACAACAGGGCCGGAGATTTCGTGAGAACCTGGTATTACAACAGAACGATGAGTTAAAAGTGACACTGAGTAGGCTCACCTAAAAAGTAAGATTTCTGTGCTGATTGGAAATCGGGAGGACATGATTAACCAGAAATGAAACCCACAGAGAAGAAACAAAAAGTTCACATATACTGGTCATACTTGAGTAAGGACGCTACAAGCCTCAAGGACTTAGCCAGCCTAAAAAGAAAATCACTAAAGGCAAATCCCTCAAACGCAAGGGAGTCAGTCATGATAAAGAGGAATGTAACAAATTACAACCAGCCAATCGGTTTCAACAAAACTGCAATGCAAACTGGTAGCCAGCCAACCAGTATGCGGAAAAAAACTAATAAAAATGGTTACCTAACAAAGTGTACAAAATTTATAATGGCCATCCTACAAGTCAGCCCAAATTGTGAACGGACCAAACAAGACCGTAAACTGTACCCCTGGAAATAATTCAGAAATTACTACCTCGTTAAAGCAGGAATCATGAACGGACCAAGCAGATTACGAACAAGTTATTTTTTAATTAGACAGACATGTAAAGCGATATCTGATACTCTTTAAAATAGGTAAACGCTTAAGCAGATACGGTGGATGTACCCGACTAGATGCATATTAATGATTCTGCTAGGTTGGTGACGAAGAGTTTGCAGGTTATTTACGCATTTCAACCAGTAGACCTAACACCCGTCTCATCAGTAACCAAGAGGATGGTGCGTTTTTGCTGACACAGGCTGCTGCAACAGACATTGTAGGAGACTAGTCGGTTTAAATACACAGTATGGCTAAGTCAAGTTGCTTAATAGATGAACCCCGATATATTTACACAGAAAATGTTGTAAAATTCTAAACTGATAAGCTATACTTACAATGAAATTAATAATCACGGTGGAATCAGAAGAGATTCTTAATGGGGCATAAATATGCGTTTGACCTGCATAGAAACAGTCTGAAGCGGGTTACCAAAGGGTCACGCGTCCAATTGATCTACGGCCGCCTGATGGTAGATATCGAACGTGTAGCCGAACTTTACGGACCTGACCAAATCCCCAACAAACCATCCAGTAAAGCTCGAAGTCCAGTGATTGGCCATTTTCAATTCTTCCGCTGGGATGGATGACTATTCTGGCGAAATTTCGCACAACTTAACGGTGGTCAGCTGAGTTTATGAATATCTCAAGGTCTAGTTACGACCCAAACGTTTCACAAGTTAAACTATTTTTACACAATTAAAGAAACCGCTCAAATACTTTTGCAACCAGGAAAACATTCCGTAAGTCACGCTGGCGTGCATTACAAAAGTCGCCAATCTAAGAGGTTGTTTACCTCGTTTCAAACCGTGTTCTTTTAATGAACTGTGCCATTTCCGCCTAAACGCGCTGCTAATCGACTGAGAGCATCAAGGTAGTAACCACTACAACTGTGCACAATAAGCAGGTCTGATAAATTCTCACCTAAACATGTTCACTCATCCATCCAAAAACGGCGTGCAAACTCCTGACTTTCTGGCTGATCCTTCCCAAGCTTGTGTACCACCGAACGATGTTAACTTGCCTGATGCATTTGAACCGAACAAACCGAAAGTGCACAACAAAAACAGCACGTTCACTTTAGACCGAATTCGGCCATTACTTGCTAGGCAACTAACCAATCCCATGAATAGGTCTTTGAGAGCACGGTAGCACGGTAGTTGAATCGCTATATATATATATATATATATATATATATATATATATATATATATCTTGTTCATGTATTCTTCGTGGTTATCTTTGCATGATAGGTCAAGATATACTGATAAGCTTTGTCTTCGTTTTAAATTTCAGTGTATGTGCAACAATGCGAGGATAGTGTGGATGCGTATCCTCTTGAAGGTACTTTTACATAAATTGACTTATGTATCTAAGTAAATTTTCATATTTTACAGATCCAGTTTACACCGTCCAAAGATTTATTTATTTTGGCTGTCACGTGATTGCGTTGCACTACAAGATGGAGTTAGAACATCATGATATCGATAGAATACCGAACCATCCTAGCAGTGTTCAGTAAGACATCCTATCAACTAGGCAGCTGCTGCTTACTGAATTAAGGTGGTTCAGCCTGGTTCTCCATCAAGCACATGTGAGGTTTTGTAGTTTATAAGATATAAGCTCACCTGTAGGGTCTCTTCTAAGAGGCAGTTTTTAAGGCAACTAATTCGGTTAACTGTTTAAGGAAATAATAAGCCGCACACTTCGACTTTAGATGGCAATACATTAAAGCACTCTGTTCTATGGTGATCCTACTAAGAGTCGATTTGGTGGATGATATCGGTTATTTCACTCCTGAAATTGATGTTGTGTGTGCTTCCATGTTTAAGCGATCAACATTCTGTAACAATCATCAAGCAATATAACACTGATTCGCATTCAAGTTTAACCGCTGACCAGTCATACATTTTTATTATCAAGTTCACTGCTAATTTTGACAGCTTTCTTCGTATTTGTCGCAATTAATATTATTATAACTAATAACCGAAGAAATTAACGTCCATGAAGAGCTTCAGAGGAGGTAGGTTTGTTCAGGTTGTCTTAAAGCAACCGCCAGGACGCACCACGTACTTACACACATATCCATAAACTCATGGACATGCAGAGCAAAGCATCATTCGTCCACAAATTAACTAGCCCGGTTTTGGAGACCGAACTTCAATCATGGAACATGAGGTTATCATCCATATGATCATCCTTACTACCACCACTATTGCTATCATGAGCACTGTTTTTATCATGGTACTCAGTAGTGACGTCACCAAGGGAATAGCTATGGTGAATTACTTGTGGGTCTTAGGAATGTTTATTTAGTTTCGCTTGCCACTTACGGTCCACTTTCTTACACTTAGCTACAGGGGCTCAAAGTGGCTTTCGTCTATACAATAATCACTAATATTTATGGAAATGTTAGGTCCTTCTCGGAGATACCGTTGTCACTTAACCTTCCTGTCTGCCGGGGACAGTGTGATTTCACTTCCAACCCCCCCTCCCCTAATGGTATTGGCAACTACTTCGTATACTACCCGGTATCCTGAACTGGGTGAATTGTGACTGTCTACCACTTCAATGTGTCAGGTAGAATCAAATTCCTTAAAAAACAATCCAATAAAAATTCAACAGCATCTGAACTCATTGTACACTATACACTACCAGCACCGATTTTTGGTTCAGATCTGTCAGGATTAACTAACCACCTCAGGTTGACGTTTGGTGCCACAGACACACTCGTAACTTTTAGTGACTGAGATATAAAGGTCAAACATTCCGCACCATGGACCGTTCAAGTCTTTGGCCGTCAAGTTAGGACAGAGTAAACAACGCTTTGGATATACCATCATCTGAAGTGTTGGGAATTAAGAAAGCATTTTGCAGACACCCAGCTATAAAGCAGAAACTCACAAAATTGAAACTGACGTGGAACTCAAAGCGCATAATCGTTCAGGGATAAACACTATTTGTGTTGCACGTGAACGGTGTTTTGACCTTCCCTAATGTATGCTTTGTTTGTAACATTTATCCCTTCTTATGAAGCACAGTAACCCGATTATTCACCTGATCCTAACCATGTCATTTTTTACCAGTTTAGCTGACTTACCCAACTAACTCCTCACAAAAACGGAATTTTCTTCTAAACAGATACAGAATAACCTATTTGTCTTTTTTAGTTGCCAATTTTAAAGCTGAACTGAAGACTACACCAGAAATGGCAAGATTGCTTAATGCTGAAGAAAAGCCAAACAAGGACTTGGAAGCAAAGCTCCGATCAGATGTGAGTGCTGGTTTGTTACAACCACATCATAATTAGAAAATCCTCACATCTGGCAGAACGGCCGTGCGATCCGTTCAGAAGGCTGGAAATCTTTAACCAGCTGTTTTAGTATCATCAAAATTCCACAGCATATGAACTCTTGAATGAGCTAATACGTGGTCTGAGACACCAAAAAAGGGTATCACTCACCAACTGGAGTCGTGATTGTTGCAACGACAAATTGCCTTTTCGCTGGAAGCGTTTGTGCATAACTGAAGCAAGCCTTAGAGGTAAACTTGAATATGGACACAAACATGTGGTTATAGTCAGTTTGCAGCTTATATGTAGCGCCTCACATGATTTATGTTCACAACTTTCGAGCCATCGTAACTAGACGCTGACTGGCAATTTACATTGTGTTTTTTGCCAGGTCTGCTAAAAAAATTAATCGGGTAGCCGCTAGCTTTTCATTTGTAGGTTCGTTACCATTTCGCCTGCACATAGAAAAAACATGGACTGTTCGTCTTTTTGACTTGAACACAGAGTAGCTCGTGGAGAGCGGAAAAACAACTTAAAAGCAACTACGTGGACGCGTTAGTCTAACGAAATCTATTGTGGTAGCGGGAAGGTCCACTTACCGCTCTGTGCAGGATTTATAGGACTGTACCTTCAGAAAATGATCTTTCCAGTATGGCCTCAGTTACTACTTGCTATTCTTGGGGGCTCTTCCCAACCGAAATTCCAGTGCCGTATAGTTGAGTTGGAATTGTAACAAATCCCCAATGGGACTCAGATATGAAGAGCGTAGTCATTGTTTTCGAGCTCTTAATTCTGGAGACAGAATACTGTTCCAGAAAGGCGGATGTTTATGTCGATATCTACCTCTCCTGGAATCCGGTAGGCAGCCCATATTCTGTGCTTCGTCATCATTAGGGGTTGTGTGTGGCCAAGACTGTCCTCTCCGGTATAGGTGTTTCTTCTGAAAAAATGTGGCGTTTTGTTATTATGAACGTGTCTAAAAGCCCAACAATGATTCCAGAGTTATTTTCCTGAGTGCTCAGTAGTTTTTGAATTCTGTTGACCTCGTTTCATTCGTTTCGCACCGACTTAATTCATCAAAACGAATTAAATGAGAACATTCTTACGTACTACATTGCTAAACTTCCGGTCCGGCTAGTCTGATGTGTCTTCGCTGCTGACTTTTTTAGACCCATGACCATGGTCTGCTAACGAAACTGATGGATTGGTGTGAACGTACAAGGCATGACGTTTCAGAGACCTCCTAGTTGCATTCGACGTCAGCTAACTCGCAAAACACATAAATAATACTGGTAGTTAATATTCTAATTTAGGCATAGGTTTTGTTAGTCCGCAGTCGTACCTCGTGTAGATGAACAAAGACCACCGTAATGCGGTGTTTACCGGGTGCTGTGAAACCAGGTCTTGCCTCGAAAGATTACTGTGAAAGATTCACTACCGATTTAACTAAATCCGGGTAACTGGGTCAGGTTCAGGTTTCCTCTCTACTCAGTATTTTTTGCCAAGTAGAGCTCGTTGCCTTGTCTATTTAATCCGATGGAATCGAGCTATTTTTGTCGCAATCGTTTTTGAAATCTGTTGACGAGAATATGCGCTTTGAATAATTTCTCCACCGTCATAAATTGCCGTTCGAAGTAAAAAGCCATCAATTAATGTTTCAAGTGACTTGGTGGTGGGTTCCGATTTCGTACTTTGCTCACTTGTGAATATGGAGATTCTGTGGCGCCGATTTTCACTATACACCTGTTATATTGTGGGTTAATTCTCCACCCTAGTTGTTTAGCGCAGCGTTTGTGCACAATAGATTAGGCTTGATAAGCACCGTACTGTGGTGTTGAAGCTGCGTGTTCGGCTAAACTTTGACCGAATTGGTGGAGGTTTAACTAGCGGTGATTAATTTTGGGCACTGGTTGCAACCTTTTTTAGGCCGCGCAAATCTGTGGGGCATCTGACAACAAGCTGCTGCTGATACCCCTTGCGATGCTAAATAAGACAGCTTTCACATCTAGAACATGGACACCTGAGGTGACACTAACCGACTGACGGCCTGCCGGAACGGTATACATTTTTGTTGCAGGATTTAAAAGTTACGACTAAAGACGCAGAGCATTCTGACTAGTTTATTAGTGTAAAATTAGAATGCTGTTCCTAATTCATAAAGCACAGGGCTTACATTGGGAGGAAATCCTTCGATCGTTTACATTTTATGAGCAGAGCCACTGCACTGCACTGCCCTGGGGATCCTGCGTGAAGCTGAACTTGGAATAGTGTCATTAAATTCTACTGAATTCATCGCTTTTTGTTGTCGTGGTCCAGTGAAAAAATGTCTAAACTTGACTGTATACTTTATTCAGTTTCATGTGCTGACTGCATGAGACACCAGGTTCGACATCACTGGCTGAAGTCTTGACGCCAAAATCGGTTTGCATACCCCACTAGCCTTTTGAGCCATGGTGAAGCGCATGTACCATACACACGGCACATAGCGCTTGATCCTATAGTTGATTTGAGTCACTTTGTTTGTGCATCTGTTTATCAAGAATTGTGAGAAATTCTGTGCCACACTGGTAGTTGACTTGGTTATTTTGACTTTTAGACAGTGCAGGGTTTTCCAGTTCTATGTTCACCGATAAACACTAGTAGTCGCGGATGTGTAAAGATATCTGGTGCTTTCACTCCATAATTTATCTACCCTCTTTTATTGAGTCTTTTGGATCTTACTGAACCTGGGACATTGACTACTTCAGCCTGTTTCATAAGTCTTGGTCATCACTAAGTTTACGGTTCACATTCACTTTCCCGTGAGGACCAAATTGGCATGCAAGTGGGTGCATTTGTCGAATTTCGTGCATTTTGGGTTCAGGTAGAACATAAAATTGACGGAGACGCGGACATCATGCCTACCTGATGAGCCGCAAGAAAGACGGAACCGATCGTCGGCTGTCGAAGAGTTTTCAGCAACCTAATGAGTAGTACGTTGCGTCCAAGCCAACTCCATTCATTTACGACTCCGTAAGGCGTAAACTTCTGATCACTCGTGCCTTTCCTGTATGTGCTTTCAGCCAGCATTAGAGTCCTGTTCATTTTTTCAGAGTTTAAACGTTAGGAATCTTGGAGCTAAACATGCCTCAGAATAAAATCTGAATTGAGACCACTTTATATTTGAAGCACTGCATATACAGTCGTCATGACTTGCCACCTCTCTGACGTCAAGCTCTACAACCACTGCTTAATGGCAGCCACGACTGAAAACATGGCGTCCAAGATCTTGAGGCATTATTTATAGAATCTGTAGGCATATCTTCAATACGCTCGTTTGGATAACATATCGGCCTTAAAAATATTTCATACTCCTTCGGTTAGTGCCATAATATTTTTCGCACCTCATACGTATCACAACGGAGTTAACCGGAAAATTTGGGAAGCAACTTTCTCAAGTTAATCTTTTTGTAAATTTGAAAGTTTCAATTTGAGCGGGACCAGGTCGACCTGATTGTGCTTCACGCACCCCACTCGTTGTTCTAAGTAGACCTGTAAACCTTGGCAATGCCAATTCGTTATACCCTACTGGAATACTTTTTCGGTAGCTTACCACTACTAAGGAATTTGACAGTCTCTTTCCGAACAGCTAGAAATGGTAGACGGAATTCTTTTGTGTAAAACGCTAAACACATCTGTCTTATGTACTTTAAAATTACCCGAAAAAGTTTCAGACGCATTCGAAATTCAAACGGTTAACGCAGATTTTGCTCTCATTTTGACTCCACAACACTGACTTTTCTTTATATTTCCCTCCAAACAGATCAAGACGCTAATGAAAGGGAAATTTTCAGATGAACGTGTTTACAAATCAGCAACTGTGGATTACTTGGTGTCCGAGGGACAGAAGCTTAGTGTAGCGTTCCACGTTAACTTTGATGGCTATCGCATTGATACCAACCAGTTAGATGAGTGGGAGGATGCCCCCATTGAAAGTACACTTCTGACAAGCGTTACGACTCAAGGTAACACTGACGGACTTACCATATACTATACTTACTCTATATATATTATCCAATTAAATTCCTGGATTGCTATCGCGTGTCACAGCCTACCAAATATATTGAGGTCCGTTTTGGCAGTTTTCCGGAGATCTCGCTTGCAGTGTAAAAGAAATGCTCTGATTGTTGGGCATGGATTATGATTAATCTGTTTTTGGAGACTATGCTATCATGCGTAAGAACTTTTTCCTATTATAACCACTATATTAGTCAATTTAATTTAGCTCAGGTGCAATCATCCCCGTTAACAAATGGACCGGGGATTCTGTATAACTCCTATCCTACTGTGGTACACAGATTACTTTCAAACCCTGGTAGTAGTATTCGATATGCACTGTAAACAATCAACTTATGTGACTGTAGCATAAAAAACATGAAATTTCACAGCAGTTTTGCAGCTGTTGGAATATAAAAAGCTGAAAGTAGGAATGTGAGTACACGAAGCCCTGAAAATGATAAGAAAGTAGACCGTGCACTCAACTTGCAGCTGACTTCCTGGACCGGGAACTTCCTCGGGTCACTTGCGACACTGGTAAGGAGAGCGAGTAGAGGGGGTATTAGCGGAACGACACTCCACCAGAAAGCCTAAACTAATTCCAGAGAGCCGTGAATTCTTGTGTTCAGTTTACCCACCCTTTATATATAAAGTAATTAACCAAATTAGACGTTAAAAATTGCGTGATCATAATTCAATCTGATCAGCTCTTAGGCTAGAACTTATAGTTTATTGCTTGGGCTCTGTAAAGGAAATAACCAGAACGTGACCTTGTGGCATGCAAATCGTTTGGGTAAACGGTTACCCCTAAGTGCCAACAGTGAGCACGTGGTTTAGGCCATTTCGACCTCACCTATAAGCCCACTCTATATCAAAAGTCCCTAGTTTGTTGTGGATCTACCTCACGGACATTCCTTCAATGTTATCACCGACCAAAAATCCCGCATTTCTTTTATGTTGAACATCTAGGTAGGTATCCAACGCACAAACGGATCACTTGTTCAAACTTGAAAAGTGTGAAGTTGGGTAAGTCAGTGCTGAAAGCTAATTGCTTCTCCTATGTACTTCAAAATTTTGGAATGGATGCTCATTACGTACAGGTGCACTTTTGCTGCACCGCTTCCAACTCGAAGTGTGCTGTGTAGAATATTATGTAGCTCAGCCGCGTGCCACCGCTTCAGTGACTGCGTAAAAACAATCCATTCAATAGCTTCACATAGTCGACGCCGATGACATCGATAGTGCACCTATGTCCAATAAACAACTCAGTCATATTTTGTAATGAGACGACTTCAGACATCCTGACGTTGCGTAGGGTGTTTAGAAAAATCACGCGGAATCGCGGTGCTGTAACTAACCGGCGAGTTTTACATGAAAACACATCAGAAGGAGCGTTAACTTCTTATCTACCTTGTTGTGCGCTTTCGCTTTTTTCTATTCGATACTGTTGGTGGCTAATGCAGCCGAGTGTCCTAATCACACAGAGTAATGGATGTTGCATGTTTATCACTAAGTAGTTTTTGTAAGAAATGACCCAGGTTATCTGAGTACCATCTGGAATTGGGAGTCCGCGGTTAAAATCCTTCGCTAGCTGATTGCTACTAGATCCTATTTGTTCTCAAATCGACACCCAAATCCCTAATGAGGCCTGATCGTTGGAAGCACCATACCTGAAGGGGGTGTTTTTGTTCTACCATATCCAGACGGATTGACTATCAGCTATAGGGAAACCAACGCACAGCCAGCCCCTGAGGGCTTACCTGCGTTCCTCTCTGCTCATTTACAGCATAGACGTTTGCTTATAACAGCAGTTTTAACTTATCTTTCACCACATTTTTGTCCTGGACTGTAAATTGTTGCGCTTGGATACTCAAAACGTTTTTCTGGTTACCTTGGCCTGTCTTCTTAGTTGGAAATGCACCAGATTATTCTTATAAGCAGAACAATCTTCACGGTATCTCCATGTTTTTCAAGCCATAATCCACGCAGATTTCGAAGGGAGAGAAGATAACAGGAACTGCCTGGTAATATTTTCCAATCCATACCTTAGTTATAGTGGATTGTTAGGTCTTGCTCAAACCACACATCCAGAATTGTGTAGACCGAATATGAACACATCAAACCGAAACATCTGTACCTTGTCGTCGAAGGGATGTGTGTTCTTTGTGCGCCAAATCGACCATGTATTTCAAGTCTCTTTGGTCACTCTGGTTCCTGATCCAGTAGGTGGCCTTACACACCTCCCAGCAAACAGAACCAGGGACTGTCTACAAAATTAAGTGTAACGACTTCACTAGGGTCTGTATAAGACAGACGGTCAGGGAACTTCACACCATAATCGGAGAGCATACGAGGAAAATAAACAGGCCACCGAGAAACGCAGATGAATACCGAGTGTTAGTGAAAGACTCAGTAATTGCAGAACATACACTGGACACGGGACACAAAATAGATTTGGAAAATGTTGAGGTTTCGAGACGAGGACTACGGTCCACACCACAGAGACCGATGGCCGAGGCGGTAGAAGTCGCCAAGCATCCCAGAGTTAACAGAACCGAAGGCGTGGAACTGGCAGGCGTGTGGAGAACGGTCTTGGATCAGTCAAGCTGACAAGTGTTGGTGTGCGGTTATCAGAAGGAGGAGTACTCATCATCTGAATTCCAAGTAACCTTACCTACCTTCCCTCCCCCCAACTGAATTGTCGTAATACTCACAAACCCACAAATACCAACGAAATCTACCAGTGGCACCCGCGGTGAACCATTACTTGAAGCATCCTGAAGTGGAAGATTAGGGGACTAAAACCGATCGGAACTAAATTGAAACTCCTCCGACCCATCAACCAACTAGAGCCGTTAATTGACACTCAACACTGATCTAGTGCGCTCATATGAAGACGCCTTAGTGATTGGTTCTCTGTCTGCCTTAAAACCTGTCTAACTTGGTGACATCCTCACTTGGCCTGATGGAGCTTTTGTGTCAAAAGCGAAACGCTGCTCAATTAAAAACTACCGGTTGTCTACCAAACCCTTCTGAAAAGAATACAAATAGATTCACCCTCACTATGGTTTTTCACAATGATCGCTGTCCTACATGGGTACTTTTAGGTCAGTTACTCCCAGTAACCTTTGAGTAGCAGTGTCCGCCCGTCTGATAACAACATACGACAAGTGAAGTCTACCATGTTTAGATGCCCAGTGAAATCTCTAGGATATAAAGGTGAAAACAGAGTTTCTGTGAAATCGCTTGGGATCTTCCGGTCGTTAAACCCGCAAAAGTGTTTACCATTCCAGAATGTTCGTTTTTGTCATTAGTACGTACTGCAGCGGGTCGACACTTGTTCATTTGTTTTTTTCAATCTGTGCACTTGTTTTGGCACCTGCTAGAGACTTTTTCTTGGGAGAAGAACTATATACTAGTTTTGTAGCGTCTACTCAATTCAGTTGATCTGAAGGAACGTTAAAAACTAGCGGAATCACACAGGTTAAATTTACTGTATAATAGATTTGGTGAGCTGCAAATATCAACAGCGAGTGTCCATGATATATGTGGATAGATTTATGGGTTACTTCTCTGTTCCAGTGGTTCACTCCAGCTTTCAGCATGTGCGCCGTATTGCTGAGGCTTCTTCGATGGGTCTGTTTACGCTGGCTTCAAGTGTATTGCATTAACCGATGTAAAACCTTTTGTGGTTAGCATATTCAATGTAAACAGTCTTTCGACCAGAAGAAAACTGTTCCTTATAGGTGAATGACCTTCGGTGTACTGAGTGATTTTTACGCTCTCAGACAAACATCTGAATTTTGCTAAGTGTCATCATGGGTGCGAAATTGTTTTGACTACTTGATTGTTTCTTGTATTGCAGGTTTAGCAGTTCGTCA
Source organism: Opisthorchis felineus (assembly GCA_004794785.1). NCBI lineage: Eukaryota > Metazoa > Platyhelminthes > Trematoda > Opisthorchiida > Opisthorchiidae > Opisthorchis > Opisthorchis felineus. Next base: position 1,052,481 of record SJOL01008406.1, read on the forward strand.
GTTGTGTTGCTGGGTTCAAGCCACTCCGTTTTATCGACATGAGTGGATGAAATGATGTAATCCACTTCGACCTAACACATAGTGTTTGAATGTCACATTTGAAAAGCAACATGTACGAATTTGTTTCGTGTTTCCTTGACCACAACCATTCAGAAAGAGGAGCGGTCTAGCTCCTCTTCAGTAAGATTTCAAAGTAGTCATGGAATTTAAAACCAAGTAGAAATGGAATTCACGCTAATTACTTTGTTTGATTCAGGGCTGCATCGATTTATTTTGGATGCGAAACAAACCGAATAGAATGTATGCTTACCACTTACCAAAATATGCCTACCTGTCAAAGCTAATTGTCAAAGAGCCGTTAGCTTAAGGGGCCCCGAGGAGTGTTTCTAGTTTTGATCTTTGAAAGACTGATGCCAAACCGATAGCGTTGAACTTTCATGCACACTCAAATGGGATTTCATTTATTTCGAAAGGATACGCTAAGTACAAATGTAGAAAACCTTCAGGGTGTAAGCCCGAGCCACCTAAGTCTCACTCACCCGACAGAAGTTCTATCAACTGTACTCCTAGAAGTCCTTCCCCATATCACATATATACACGTAAACTTTGCGCGTGATTTGTCCTGCCTCTGCTTGGTGAATTAACTTCAGTTGTCTAAAACGATTGGGGAAATCTTGGGAGATCTGCGCGAGAATTTGAACGACATAAGTGTTATGTAGAGCAAAGGCCCTAAATAGCTCCGATGGCTGTGCCCGTTTCCAGGGAGCTCAAGATCAGTGGAATCCTAATAGTCGCGATCTGTTTAAACCAGGCGCTGTTAGATGTACGCTGAAATATTTTACAGAATAGCAGTTAACACCGAAGTAATACATACGTGATTTACATTCGCAAAACCGTTTATTTTTTGTAGATATCTTGGTCCCTCCGGCAGACACCTGAATGACGTTGTGCTATGACAAACTTGGGGGAAACTGTGTGTCTATGCGCTGATTATGTTCGTCCTTTCACGTCGGTGGCCTTCAGCTTACTTGCATATCTACTCACTTCGGGGTGTAAACCTCATTTCTAACCCCAAGTTTGCCATTTATTAGGCTCCAGCAGTGAATTTGCAATTGGATATACACAAACTGCGGTTGTTTCTGCATGCCTGCTAACCAGAATTGTTTCGAATAAAACCCCAAAGTTTGAAAACTGGTTAATTCACTTAGACACTTTGCATTATTACTGAGACAGATGGGCCTTTTGGAGCCGCAATTAATTTAGCAGTTCCTCTATTGATATGACCCTGCGCTCACACCTCCGCAGGTTATTAAGTTCACAGTAGAAGAAAACTGTCTACTGAATACATAGGTCCAACTTTTAATTAAACAAACGGGATCACACAATCAAATCTTGGCCGAACCTACTCGCAAAGCACTACACTCAACATTACCGACACATGTGATAAATCACCTACTAGAAAAACGTAAACCATTATTCCATCCTATGTGTAACGCAGTAACATCCTGTCACAAGTGTATATTGTTAAGGGTGTGCTTCAGGTAACTCCTGAAAAAGACTCTTTCCATATTTAATTGGCGGTAATCGAATCCATCTTATCTGCCGTCTATGTCTGCAAGGTATGGAAACCAAACTAATTCGACATTCTCTTCCTCAAGAAGGGCTTACGGAGTACACAAAAATTCTCTCCAAGCGGGAATGTTTCCTCGCGATAAATGATTAGGAACAACCATGTTACCCCTTTTTTGTCCAAGTTGTTTCGAGCAGCTTTTGTAACCGTGACACGTCATTCTCTCGGATATTCATTTATATTACGCACTGATTCAGCGAACACCAATCACTGTCACCTGGATCACTATGAAGGGGTTTTTTGTGCCACGCAGACTTACTCAAAAAAGATGACGAAGCAAGTTGCTCCACCCCAAACATTAGCCCCACCGTAGCAAGGGGAAGAAAGTAAAACGGAGACCGCGATAAACTTCAAGTTATCTGCTTCGGTATACCTCAATGAACGGTACTCTCTGAGCCTCCTGAACTGAAGTGCCCGCTAAGACAAAGTAAATGCGACCCAGAAGTGTCGGCTAACGCATCACAGTGGCAACTCAGCAGTTGTTGTGGCACCAGCCGTTTGGCGCATTAGTCGACCAGTTTACAGGCACTTCTGTTGTAATAGGACCGGTAAATTGACTATTTTGAAAATCAAATGTCATCTTTCTCTGGCCCTGAGAAACCTCCATCCTCAAGGAGAATTGTATTGGAAGAGTGTCCTGCCGTAGAAGTTGTCTTCTTTGGCAGAGATCATCTCCATAGTGAGTATTCATCCGTGGGAAGTATGCTGCATCATCGACCCCCTCTCATTGGTAATAAAACTAACCAGCAAATCAGAAGTCCCCCAGATCTATGTAAGTAGTTAGGAAAACGTTGTTTGCAGGCACAAAATAGCATAGCCTTCAGTAGATATTTCGCTGCCCTTTTCGTTGGAAGTTAAATCCACAGAGACTAGATGTACTTGGGAAATGAAGATAACGCACCAGCTAATTTTCTGAAGCGCAGCATTGCGTTTCTCTGTATTTCTTATTGTTTAATCCAGCAAGGCTCTATATAGAATTTCCAGGATGTCCGATTTCAGCCTCATCTGAACCTATAAAATCCTAACCCCCTCCCTCAACACCATCCAATACACCCACCTGACCTGGAAATCATGTGCCCAAATAACATTGCTGTTTGCAATGCAAATATTAAAAGATCAGGAAGCTAGCATTAGTAATGAAGACAGGATGTCCTAGCGAAATACACTGAGTTGCAAACAAATTTGGATTTGCGAGAGACTCTCCTGGAACCCAGCTTAATCTATCGTTTGTGATGTTTCCGGGCAACTGAATGTGCTGCACCAGGCCGCCTCATGTTTCAGTTGGTACAAATATCGTACAATTTGGGTTCAAGTAGAACATAAGGTTGACGGAAACTCGGGGACTGCGCCTACCTGATGGGCCCCAAGAAGGGCGAAACCGGTCGTGGGCTGTCGAAGAATTTTCAGCAACCATATGAGTAGTGCATTGCGTCTTAGTTTAAGCAGATCGGATTCGTCACGATTTTTTAATCCGAGTTCAGTTATTTGACCCTGGCTCCTTCCGAGTTATTTTATCTTGGCGACGTTTTAATGGAAGGACTACGCTCTTACGGAGGGTATTCCCTCACAAACTACATTATCTTTAGCGTCCCGAGAAAGGTTTGATTTTGATGTACCTCAGAGTAAGGCTCTATGAGGTCAGAACAGGAATGTTAGGGTAAGTGAGTTGGTTACAAGCGGAACAACGATTTATGTTGGATAGGCCCGCGCCTGATACGTGCGATACGTGCGGTGATAATTCGTTCTCACATTAACTCCCCGCTTTTCATTGTTACGGTCAGTAGTTAAGTTTTGTAGGCCTTGAAGAAGCCTTCCAAACATTCGTTAAGTTCGCGAAACCCATGAGCACTTAGGTTGCAAGCCTGGTAACTAAAACCTGCCACTAGGAAACTAACTGATGGAATTATGGATTAACATTCAGGGTAGAATTACATTACAATACATCGAATAGTATTTTCAACACTTGAATAAGTTCGCTGAGCATCATTCTATCCTGCTCTGTTGATCCTAACAAATGTTCTACCCAGTTCTTTATCTTTGCGTTTCACAACTCGGCAGCTCATTTTCACATTCAATCAAACACTATTCTTTTATTGGTACCAGGCACACATAACAACCTGCGATGTTGTAACGCCGTATATTAATAGGCATCTGAAATCTATTCACTGAATTTTCCTCAGGAAGTAATCAGGGAACCTTACTTTTGGTTCGCACGATAAAGTATGTGGCTTGACCGTGACTGGGTTGGGATTGATCAGATGCGACATCGAATTGCAGGAATATTGGTTACAGATGGTCAGCATGCTTTCAATCTGAAGGTTTAGATGCATTTTTTCCAGAAACCGTAAGGCTATAACCGTTGTTTGGAATAGTACTCATTGCGAGTCAGTTCGACAACTCTTTTCATGAAAGATTTTTGTAAGACCATCCGAATATTAAACAATCCTTGTACGCAACACCGACTGCTTGACCATCGATTTTTAAGAAAATCTGTTCAGTGACGCTTGTACTGGACTGATACTTGGCCTATAATGTTTGCTTGGAATAAACAACCCAAATTTTTGGTGAATTCAGCTCACCCTAGTAGGCTTCTTAAGTCAATAAATCCAGAGCTTGTGGTATACCTCAAATGAAATATCTCGTTCACCATCCGACTATCACATTACCCATATCCGCAAGCAAAGCTGCCGAAGGAAACTAAGTAGCCGGTTCCTCTGTGCATCTCGCGGATCACTATACATATATATATATATATATATATATATATATATCACTAAAACGTTAACTTTAGGATTTCACATAACTCGTTTTGAATTCCTGTCTTATCAAAACTAAAAGTCAAGTTGAAATTGATCCCGTTGGCACCAAAGTTGTTCATGTTGTAACAACTAACAAGCCCCAATATGATAAAGATCTGACACTTAAAATTTTCCATTCCCTATCCCACTATACGTACGGCAGCGCTAGCAAGACCCAGATCAAATTATGTGTCACGCATTATGGGTGAACAAAGAATCGGAGTTTAGGGAACTGACAGATGATTTTGTTTAGAGTAATCTATTTAAGAGATACGAGATATAAGAATTCCCCAAGATGTGACTCAGGCAGTGGTTTTGACGGGGTGGTACGTTCACAGCTGGATGTCTTGCACTGCAGGCTAACGAAACCTTTCAACCAGCTTACAGAGAGGCTGGTTGACCAGTATTACAAAACTATGCAACACATTGTGTTCCAGGATAAACCTGTTAGCATAATTCCTGTCGTTTTATCGTAACGCTGTAGGAGCTTTCAAAGTTGTGCAGACACAGCTGGATCTGTTTGTCATATTCGCCACTCACGTGGTAAAACCAAATGATTGACTTGCATCGACTGTTAACACGCTGATAAAATCAGCTCAAGTAGGGGGCTGTGGGAGTTAGTTCGCTACTCGAGGTCCATGAGGTACTAGAGGGGCTAAATGTTTCCACTTCCTAGAAGCTTTTAAAGAGAACCATGCACATAGTGGTGCGCTTGTTCAGCACATCTCTGTCTTGTGTGCTTTTTTGACGGGGTATAAATGATAGGATGCGACCGCAGTAAGAAAGAACTACTATCAGACGACCGCTGTCAATGCTCCGTCAACTGACATATTTTAATGAACTGCATAAGCGTGGTGGGCGTCGTTTGCATCGGAGTAAACTATCGTGATTCATTTTCCCAGAATGAGAGGGCTGGATAGCGATTGAGCACATCCCCTTTATACAGGCCTAGCAACTTGGGTTCTCGCCGGATCCTTCTCCGACGTCTTTCAGCCAATGGCATTCGGTGTATCAATAAACACACATGACGGCCTCAGGATCAAAGTTTCTGTAACCGTAGATTAGCAATTGGAGCTGTGGATTTAAGTGTGCGGTGGCAAATGTGCAAGTGATACCATTTATTTCTGGTTACTCGGCCCCTCTATTTCTGGAAGCGTTCGTTTGCATAAACGTCTCACTATCTGTCAAAAATAAAGACTGATCTATTACGCACTCTCTGCAGAGGGAACTGGCATCAAGAGAACTTCCTCTAAAGGAAACTACTCACAAGGTTACTGAAAACTCTTCGACCTTGTGAGTAGTTTCCTTTATGAAAATATACTGCAATATCTCGTATGTCGTACCAATTGAAACATGAGGCGGCCTTTGTGCAGCACCTTCAGTTGAAGAATATCATACACGAGAGATTTGTATCCCGTGAAAACCCAGTTGATATGCAAATAACTGTATTTGTCGAGATCTTCGTCTAGTTCAGAAGCACGGCCCCGAATTATTTCTCGCTGCCGTCTGCCGCAGTAATTCTGCCTCAGAATGCCAGGGAAGTTCACGATCGTGTGGAAGCGGTATCGTTAAAAAATGCGCTAACGCAGCAGTATTCTTTCGGACCGAACAGGACCTCACTTCAATCTTGGATAGATTTCAAACCCGACTGGTCCATTGTGTTTGGTTACACCCATATTTTCGCTTTGTTTGTACTGAAAGATCCGCATGGAACAATTCAGTAACTCTGTCGAGAGCCTGTGAGAAGTCTACAAACTGTCCTTGTAGCTGGGGCCTTCTATCTTGTGTCTCTTCAAAAGACCATTATAACCACAATCATCTATCGGTTCCATAAATTCCAGTATTTGCTCTGCCAGGCTTCATGACACCCAGAGAACTCACCTAGTGTGATCTTCCGGTCTTCCCACTTTAATTTAGGCAGCGTGGAATAGGGAGCGAAGATGTTAAGTTTGAGAATTTGATCATCAACAAGTTACCACATGATGTGGAGTCCATACTTGCTTCCAAGATGCTTCATTCCGTCTGGAGCTGAACAGTCCAGGGTCTCGATACTTTCAAGGGTGCTTCTATTGGCTACAATTCAGCCGATTCAAAATATTTCTCGATCAGATCTAATTTGAATCCGGCTTTTCAAACAGCATTGAAGGTTTCAATCTTCTTCCGTGCTGCTCCTGCGTGTCTAATGTAGCACAACGCCCACGGGATATCAATAGTGCAAACAAACACGGTAACATCCAGTGATTCTTCATGCGGGATCGAGAAATGAAGCAGAGGTTTCCGAATTTATACTTCAGAGGCCAGTTAACACCGTGGTATAGAAAATGTAGCACTCAAGCATGATATGAAGGCACATGAATAATGCGCAGGTTTGTGCATTCCGTAGGCAAGCGATGAGGAAGGGGTTGTCTAGAAACAGCAGGATTTTTGTCTCCGCTAATCCATTAGTTCTTCATAGGAGTTGGAGGAATCACTGCCCAAAAACTGCAAATTTCGAATAACCTATTTTAGTGGTTGCGTGGACAAGGAAGAAGCCGAATATCAATGGTACAAAATCACCTCAGTGACTGGTACGCCAAAAAACTTTAAATACATCTGATGATCCTCTCCTGTCAAGCAAACATTGGAGCTTTTCCGTAATTTCTTCGAGCCTTCTTAGGTACGCTGAGGGCCTTGTTACAAAATGAGGGGATTACAAGACGAAATATGCGCCACTTTTGGAATATTATTATGTAAACGTAAGTCATGCTTATCATTTTAACATCGAACACATCCTCATGAAGCCTTGAAAGACGGAGAGTGAAGCCCTCTAGAGAACTTGAACGCTTTTGTGCAGAGTACCGTCCCAATAACATGTCTCAAAGGACTGTTCTTTAGAATTTCTGAGACATTCATAGGTCAACTGGCCGACCTCTGTGAACATCTGGTTAACAGGAAGATGTCACATCTCGTTTAGCACGCTCGCCAGATGCTGTTTGCTATTAATTACTTTACAGCCGTAGTGAAAATTTTATCTGTCCTAAAGATCAGCTATTCGTGGCTCTCCTTTGGTTGAGCTATGGACCTCTTCATGAAACGACTGGAAAGCCCACAGGTGCAATAAAATTGCAGGTTAGGCGTGTCAATCATAGTGGGTTGCCTAAATCTGTGAGGAAGTTTAACAGAATTTCTTAGAAGACCAAAAGTTCTGGGATTGGGTACACGTATCATACTCATTCAGGTCGATCAGTTCCAGTGTTTCTTGATCTGATTGCAAGAGACGATCATCAGCTTTGACCTGCGTACACGACATGTCACTTTAAAGTTACCGGTGAACTGGGCACAGTTTAGAATGCGTTCAGACGAGCTGGTTAGCCCTCACTGAAAGGATCCTGGACGCCTGTTCTCCGTTATTACGGTTGGTGTGGTGCGGCTAAAGAAAGCCACTTAACCACCTGAATTCTGTTTAGCTGACCATATAGCCTCTCTGTGCATGCCACCATAGAGCAGCTGAGTAAGCCAAGCTGTCAGTTATGCGTTGCAAATAACTCGTGATGCAGTGGTTATTAGATGGCTTTCTTAAAATAGGGGTTGCATTGTCATAGTGGATTTGTTCTTCTGTGGTGGACAAATCGCAATCGGAATTTGGGAAAATTGGCTGGACGTGGACGGTGTAAGAGATAAAAATCACAACTTTAATGTAAGTGAATTTTCGTCGCCCAGTAAAACGAATAATCCCTTGTTTCAGCCAACGGGAAAACGCATGAAACCTACCGAAAAGTCTCCGTTTTAGAAAATTTTGGAAAACAATCTTTAAGATCGTTGCTGTATGACATTTCATCTGACCAACTGACCGGGTAACAAGGTTCATCGAGCTTCGAGGTGGAGTCAACAACCCAGCAAAACCTCTGACTATTAGGAGGCTAAACATTAACTTACCATCTTCAAGTAACTTACCATCTCCACACTCATCCCCACTGTGTTTTCAAACTATGTAACAGTGGATGCATAACACTGAAAGCTGTAGTTAATGCTTGGGTCAGTGGATAGGATGGTGAACCAGATATATTCACAGTAGGGGGAATGTGAGGTTTTACATCAGAGATATATTAGGCACTGAAAACAAATAAACGCATTGGAGTTCATCTTTTCGAAGTCCAACTAGTCAGTGGTCCTTAGACGGACGAAATGCTACTGTTGAATAACACCATTTGAAAAAGCAGTAGATAGGTGAACAGGACGCTCTGAGTGTGCACCAAGATACAGAGATGTTAAAGTCACGAACGAACACAGCGGATCAGACCTAAAACGAGCAACAAAGGCGAAAGGCACAGAAACAATCGCGCCAGTTCGGGTCCGGGTGGATCCGGGGCGAATGGATGGCAGCCTAAAATCGGACAACCCGTGGAGAAGGCGACTGAGTTAACGGCTAAGCGGAGCGTTTTGGTCGGCCACATAGTCAAATGGGAATGCAAAAGTGGCATATCTAGTAACCGCATCCTCACAAAATGTTGAAATGGGAAATCACTACTAACAAAACCCCGAGTAGCCTGGTTATTAAACTCGCCACAGTAAGATAAGCATACCTGATTGATCGGATAAGAGGGATTACCACGAAACCGACGCTGCCCGTAGGTTGAAGTGTCTGCATAGAATGGACGATAACTCAACGTTAGGCTAGGTAGTTTCGTCACTGTGGTGTCACTGTCGGATTCTTTGGAGTCGACACCTTTCTGATGGAAAGGGCGATGCGATGCGTAATCTAACTTTAATAAGCATATGGACACAGAGTATCTAACTAACATACCGAAAGGGTAAAGGATATTTCTGCATGAAAACTCACAAATTTGCCGAAATGGTCTGATTGCATCCGTAGGAAACCAGATGCACACAGTAACGGGACAGCAGTATCACGTAATCGAAGCAATCAAAGCTACTCAAGTGCAGTATATAACAAGCGTGGAAATCGCTAAATAATTAGTTATGCCTGCTAGATGGCCGCGCATGATCACACTGTTATTGGGTGATTTTATTGGTAAGGAATGTCACCGGCAAATGTCCCAGGTTACAACTGAAATGATAGGTCTGTTAAAGGGAAGACAGAGGAGACCAAATGCAGAGACACCACCTTAGACTACAACGAATATTTTGACAAGGATTTACCAGCGCCTGATCGAAATACAGCCTAACATGACTGAACGAAAGACGAAAACAAAAACAACGTTTTTGGGCAGAATCCCAGGCGAACAATAGGCTTGCTAAAGTCACATTCCGTCAAAGCTCGGTGGATCACATTTATTTAGCATTGTCAAATTTCTCGAAAAGTTGTTGGTAATGGTAGAATTTCCGGCACCATACTGAACAGGTTTAAAGTCGGGGACATGGGTACCATTTTCAGTGCTTAATCATTTGTACATTGAAGATCCGACAAAAGGCATTCGCATAAATACCACCTAAGGTGAGTTACGGGTCACAAAATCATCACCCAGAAAAGGATGGTTTAAAAATCTACAATAAAAACACCCCCACCTATCAAGCAAGAAGAAAAATATTAAAAGAATAAAACGTATGCAACTCCGTACATGATAAAAACACGTTATCCAGAGTATCAACAAAAAACGACCGATTATAAATCCCAAAATTATCCTCAACATACATAGGTACGTTTATATAAAAAAACGAAAACCTGGGCGTATAATAAAATAATCTCCAAGCGTGACGAAGACCAAGCAGCTATCGATCGTTGGGCTGATGGAGTGGATAAGAATTAAAGAGCTTTTCTCCAAAGTAAGGGCAAACATGTGGATAAAATCAGGAGAGAGTTAACTTCATGTCCCAAGAACCGCCCAGCCACTTCTCATACCAATCAGCAGGAGGATAGTTCCCTCTCTATCCTTCTCTCTCTCTCTCACACACACACACACACACACTCTATCCACCCTTCCTTTAGTATACTAGTGGTTTTGCAGCTGAGGGAACGCTTAAATTGCGGGGCAGACAGACGTCCAGCAGAATGTGCGGCTGAACATATCCCGTTGCACGTGACTCAGATGTCAGGGCAGCAGCCAACAAGTCGGAAGTTACCACGTAACTTTACATCACCAATCACCAGACAGCCCCTGGGACCAGGTTGATCTTACGAGCACTTTCACAATTTTGTTGCATAACGGCAGCTCTGAGGCTTTGACGATTGATAGTGCACTGTTGATCAAATCACACTAGCCTGTCTGTGTATCACATTGTTATCGTGTCATTGATAAGTCCTGGAATCATCCAGTCCTTTGCCGTTTTCACTCTACATATTTTACGTCTGCGAATATGGATCGTGAAAATGTGTTAGCATATCGCAGCATATGTTTTCCATCCGTTCTAGTAAGAGGTCAGCAACCGACGTATGTTTGCCGCCACTGTGTCAAGGACAAAGAAGCACCGATGAGGAAGTCAGTACTTCAGAGAGTTTCTGCGCTTGCATTCACAGTTAGTCGTTGACCAGAACGCATGTAAACTCACTTCATGAATATGGACGGCTTCGTAATATTTCTTCAGGAGTGATGAAATTGTCCACACTGAGAGCAACTCATGGTAGCTTGGAGATTATGATCAGAGGAGGGAAACAGAGAAACTAAACTGGCAAATGGACAAAAATGACAGCGCCACTCTCTACTCGGCCCGGTCAAAAATCACGGAGGTTGTTCCCGAACAGCAATAGAACATTTTGACGAAAATGTAGACATGTTGTGTGCCTCGTATGTACAAGGAGGCCTTTCAAACTCGATCTAAGACAAATTGGAACAAAAAGTTTCTCGAAACATCTACAAAAATTGCAAACTTGCATTTTGCTTTGCGTAGAACGTCCTTTTGGAGAGGATTTGCCCCACCATATACCTAATACATCCGTTCCTATCTCTTCGAGGGGATCAATCAATAGGAGGAATTTACCGTGAAAAAGCTGATATGAGATATTTCCAACATTGTACGCTCGCTTTGCAAACAGAATCTTTCATTTGGTTTATGAAGACTTTATTTACCAGTTTATTTAGCCACAACATATGGACTTCATGCAAATCCCTCCTTTGGACGCTTCTGATGCCTTCAATTGGGATATGCAGTTTATGGGCTGCTTCGTGAACGCATCAACCAATCAGAACCCTCTATTTCTGGACGCATTTGAACAACTGCTGTGAGGAATACAAATTGAGACACTGCATGACAAACTGTCAGTAGCTTAATGACGAAAGGAAACCCGCATCTAATGGTGCATTTAGACGGTCATCTGACGGTACGCAATGGTCTGACCCCACTAATTTTCACGTTCGTCCTATGCTACTTAAAGCTGTATTCAGTAGAGGACCACCAAAATTCACCGAACTTATTGAAGATTTACAAGGAGCCGTAAAACGTAGACAGTAAAAGTGTAATTTGAAAGTGTGTATCACTTAATAATTGGTTGGACATATAATACCCGGTCAATTTAAAGGACCTTTAGAATTTGTATGCAAATGAGTATATTTGTTGCCAGTTGTTAACAAAACTACCGGTGCATGTTAGCGGGTTCTCAGGGCGTACTGTTAATGGCCTTCTGGGGTCATGACAAATGATGATTGGCTTCTCGCGCCCCTTGCGCGACAGGTGCGGCCAACCGGACGAGCCTGAGCCTTCTGACTTTGCAACCAACCGAAGTTTGCCTCGTGGCCTATGTGGCGGTGGCAACCCGTCGGGCGTGTCTTGTAGTTCTGTACCCAAGCCGGTGCGGTTGGAGCTCATAGCCTACTGGTTCCCAGTCCACATGCAGAGCAGTAGTGTTTAGTTGTAAGCCGATCCTCGGGCCAAAACGTACATCGGATACCATTCACTTCAGCTCTTAGTGTGCGAGTCGTGCAGTCCATGAAACAGGACAAACCCGATAACGCTGGAACTCATCAGGCAGTCAAATTTATGTATCGGTCTTGTGTTTCGGGGGCTATACTCAACGCCACATTTTCAGCCGATGAACACTGATTTTTTGTTGGATTAGGTGTTCGCGTCCAGCGATGGCAAAGCATGGATGGCGGATTTCATTATTTTGATGCACGGTCCTGGGGACTTGTTCCGAGAAATGCTTGTCAAACATCATTGGTAGAAAATTTCCATCTTGTGAGCATCAGCTGGGTTTCACAAGCAGAAAGTAGAACGGATCACATAGAAGTCTAATAGATAGGAACGTTGTTATTCAGGTTAATATAATTCCTTTGTCATACTACACATTTCGTTTGTAGGAACGTTCTGCGAGCATTGTCATTCCGGGTCTAACTTTGTCCTTAGTCTCGCAAACATTTTCTAGTGCAACCCCGTTTATTTTAAGCGGTGCGTTAGGGCTAACCTGCGGCCGCAACGAGGACACCTATGTCATGCTCAATTTTGAGGTCAGCAATCGACACATTCGGTCCAGTCTCCATCCCATAGCGTCCGCTGCGAACTTGGCGCATTATCTAATCAAGCGCACAGTCTAACAGTGTAGGAAATAGTGGTGGACAATTCTTCGCCAGACAAAGCGACACGTGCTGTCGTGTCGGTTTCCAATGTGAATTTCTAATGATTCAGTTCTTCCCAGTTTGCATTATAGATATATTCACTTTGAAACAGGTTTTCTGTCCGGTTATGCAGTCCTTTTGTGGACAGCGGTGGAAGCAGTTCACCAAGGCTAAACGGTAGCAACAGACTTGTAAGTTCTGGGCTTTTCAACCAGGAGGGTACTTTTACATGTCAGACATCATAGATTTATGTGACAGATTAATGGTTGAAAACCCTTAAGTTATCTCACATTTCTTGCACATTGTTGGGGCTCATCCGCTGAAGATAGAAGTCTGTTTTTGGCTCACGAACTTTGAGTGTTGGTCGAACATGTATACAAGAAATGATTATTATACACAGATCCATATCAGGTGTACTAGTGCAGTAGTCCGCAAACACTGGCCTTGCTAAACCCATAAATTATGGAGACAAATTTGTATCCCATAGGATAATCGGTAATATCCAGGACGAATAAACTTGGTGCGAATGACACTTAGGGTACACTCAAGCCGTTGATGACTGATAGTGTTTTCAGTAATGTTCTGTTTGCATTCGCATCACTCTGATTTGAGCAGGCCTTCTCCTACCCTAGCACTGTTATTCTAGTGAGTCCACGCCAAATAGTGGAAGCATTGGACCCGAGTTATGTTTTCATTAGAGCTCATCAGCAGCGCTTGCCCTTGGCCGTGCTGAGATTTGAACTCCGGACGTCTGACATGAGATACTAGCACGTTCACTTCCACTTCACCAGCGTACGCTGGACCCAGCTGAATTATCGCATCTGAACAGGCGAGAAGTTTCATGCTTGAGCGATGCGATTGGTTTCCTCGATGTCTTAGTAACTGTCTGGGATATGTCGACCCAACGACCCGCCCGTCATGGCTTCTAAGTCAGCGAGCGTCACAAGCGCTTGAAACCTACTGGACACCTAGGAAGTGCAAATTCCGCAAATCTCGCAACCACCTACAATTGTTTGCTGTTTAAGGTAGAGATGGAGATTTAATTTGCAGTTCCATTATTCTCTCCCCATTATCTAATGAGCCACTGCCCGACTGGACAGTATCTTTCTCCCGAAAAACCGCACGATATTTCAATTCAACGTCTGACGACTACTCCATAAATCCCTACGGATTTTGCATTATATACTTTACGCGTAAACTTTATACTGGTTTGCAGACAAAAGTGGGAAAGCGCAACGTAGTGCAATAAATTTCCCTAAATTGGGGCGTATCTTGGATAATGAGTGTCGTTCTCCTCCTCATTGTCAGAAATAGAAACAACTGTGCTGATACAACGCTAGCCCAAACGGAAAAAGTGAGAGACTTGGTACCAGTGCCTACGCTGATCCAGAATGTAAAGCAACATCTACCGCATTCATAACACGTTACTCACCTCTCCCTTCGGATCACTCCAAGTTCAAGATGGTAAACCACACTATTCTCGGTAAACAGTGACTACTTGGCGCTGTAGCACACGATCGAGTCATTATGACTGACAGTACAGCTTTCTGCTTCAGCGGCTTTCTTACTGACTACCCTACTTCTGATTGTACAGTCGCGTTATCTGGTTTTGAAGCTCCGTGAGTTTTCATATGGTGATCTAAAGCTATTTCACCGGATGATGGGTTTGCATGTCCAGTGTTCTTACTGCAGTCCCATTAGGATTCTACTCCTTGAATCTAAATGGTACATGCACTAACTATATGCTCAATACATAGTCTGCCATCAAAAATCAAATGACAGTTTATTCTTAATTATCGATCAATGAATGGTCACGCTGTGTTTACATCTGCTGACCAAAAAATTTCATTCACATCAACAGCTAACGTCAGTTCTTTATACAGATACTTGTACCCTAGGCATCAAACGTGGCATCGATAATGTTGAATTCAAAATCGCATAGAGATCATGAGAAGCGTGTCAGCGAACAACATCCTTTGTGTACAGTAGGAGGCATACGAATAGTTCGGGAAAGTCTGATAATGTAGTGAGACAATATTCAGAGGGCGAGCCACTACAAATGGTAGAAAGGCTTTGCTGACTGCAGGCAAGGTGGCCGGTTGAGAGAGAACTAACATGGCCAACAAAGTCCACGGAAATCAAACAGATCCTGGTTCAGGGGTTCCGCAGCCAAACTGCATCACAACAGTGTCGTACTGCAGTTCCACAGATGAACTTCGGGAACTTTCACCACAACCTTAACTAGGGTTCCCAACAATTATCGTGTCCATCGATTCGTATCCAAAGATTCAAATTATACACATACATTTCCAGGTATGCTCTTGCTTTGAAGCCCTAATGGCAAAGTAATCTAGAGGATTGAGCACACCTAGGTGTTCTGAGCTATATTCGCTCACCCTGCATCCTACTTGGCCCCCTAATTACGATCAATCCTAGTGAGGACCATAACTTATTCAGGTACAGTATTTTTCATTTAAAATTGAATTTAGTGGAGTCGTCACACCAGTTTCATAAATAAACCAATTCACGAAGGTCTTTCAGAGGATTTCCCTCCAAAACCTGAACCCCCATCAGACCCCTTTCACTATTAAGGACAGTGATTCCTTGAAAGCTGTCACACACAGTCCAACTCCGTGCATCCTGCAACCGGCGGTAGCATCTGTGCAATCAGAGCAGCGCTTGCTGATGAGTTTCAACTTCCCTTTTTGTGGTTCAGATAGAGTAAGTAATGCAGCACAATTCAAATCTAGGTCAGTGAATGTCGGTGAGTCAATATCGACCAATTTTATCCACTTTTACTTCCTATTTGATTATTCCCAAAGCTGAATAGTTGGTGTCACCAAGTATCGATATAGTTATCATGGCTACTGAACGGGACCGCCTTCGCGTTTTGTAAGTTATACTTTCCAGGAATAAACGTCTTAATTGTCATGAACACTTGTCCTGGGTGCAGACCCATTAAAGAAGCCCATTCTACCATTCTGTCGGTATACGCCAGATAAGTTAATTGTTTGATTTGTATCAAATCACTACGGTATATTTTCTGATGTACTAGGCTGTGAGCCTTGTTTGCTGAGAAGCACTTCTGATTCATAGTATACGATCTTGAGTGTCACTAACCAGAAGCCCTGCAATTAATAGGGTTGTCAGCAGACTTATCGATCGAAAACATCGGATGGCCGAAACAGTACCACATAGTTCTTTGTTGCCTTCCTATCTTTCTCGATTAGGCGAATTTAGGAGAAAGGTAAATCTAACGTGTCAGATGGTACACATTACACTTGTTAATATACGACAAGTATGATTTAACAGGCACTATTTATACTAAGATTGTACAGTATGCTGGAGTTGACTTGTGAAGGAAAGCGATTTTGAGTAAACAGACTAACAACTGAAACGTCCGACAGCGGAAACGTATAAACCGCGGGTGCATAGAACGAATGTATTTTTCCTTAAACTCCCAATCGTCGGAGCTTAGTGTTGTGTGTATTTGAGCAGAGCAACGATGTTTTAGCGGTTTAGATAAACCTGAGTGGCAAATATAAGTGTAGGTCTTAGGGCACATAGGTTGCCTATCACCTTTCCCTCCAATACGATGACATAAGAGCCTTTAAACTTTCAGCAGAACGGTTACGATAATTGAAACCAACAGTTCACGTTAAGTGAATTGTCACAGATTCAGTCAGGAGGTTAATCTTTTATGTAAAAGAACAGGGAATTAAAATGAATTCCATACCTCATAATGGACTAAATGGAAAGGCCTATGGTCGGTTTGTATTACTTACTGTTTGGTCGAGGGAAAATAACGAGGATGGAATCCCAGTAACTTCTACAACCGTGCTTGGCGGAGCAGCACCTTATGTTAGTCCATCAATAATATTAAGAGCCTAATAAAAATATTTTCTCAAGATTTTATTTTCGGACTGTTGATGGCCTTTTAGGGTGACTCAGCACTCGTGGACCACGGTTAAGACCAATCGAAAAGGACAGACGGTAGGATAGAAATAAGCCTGCTTTAGAGTACAACACTATGATCATGAACAATCTTCATCATAGAACTAGGACCCCAAGATTAGTTATGCCTAGATTTATTTTCAGTGTGCTGAAAAATGCACATGCATCAGAATCATTTAAAACTTCGAGATCCATTGTGAGATTTGAGATGCTGTCACAAGTTGTGGCTTGGTTCGCGAACCATCGGGATTGGAAACGACATTCACGTTTAAGCTTGAAACCGGAAGGCGTCATAATAGTTCCTCTATTATAAATGGTCCGAATACAAAAAACCAAGCCGAGGAATCAAGTTGCGTGGTTATTACGTCACTACCTGGCGTTAAAAAGGTAGGTAAAACTTTCAATATACTGCTAGTACTGAGGCAGAGTATCGAAGTATTTATTACCAACGGAATATATATCAGTCCGACGAATTTAAGTACACGTGATTTTAGCTCTGAAATTCCTTATTTGTCACATAGATTTAGGTGCTGTCTTCCTCACGTGATGCGAGCAACTGGTCTTGATATCACCCTTGATCGCAGTTAGCCTGGGCTAAGCGTACTTCTATCCCAAGGTACTTGTTACGAGGCATCCAGTTTAGATAACGACTGTCATTTATAGTGATGTATAATGACTCTTAGCTTGTTTTTCATTCAATGGCAAATTTATCTACGTAGGTGAAATTTTCTGACTTCATTTTCATGCACATGCCGTCAGGTAGACAACAAAAAATATTTATTCAGAAATTTATGGTAGGTTATGTGTGGCAGTATACCAGTTGTACAATTGTACGGGAAAACGTCTACACACTCTTCCATCATGAGCATGCGAATCGCGTATTCTTGTCACCACTTTTTGTTCAACAGCTAAGCAACCAATCGAAGTATTTAAAGGCAGACACTTTTGAGCCGCCTTAGTGACCATGTTGGAATGATGTCGCTAGGCTACATCGATATGAAGATTACCAAACACCGTCTGGTCTAAGCAATCAGAATTTTGGTTTTCAGTTCAAAACAGGTGGTTATTACAGTGGGGGGGGGGGATTTGAGAATTTTTCAACTGAGATTTCGTCCTATAAATGAGGCTAATCTATACTGAAAAGCCATGAAGCATTGTGCAGTTTCTGAGAAGTCATCAACCGTGGAGCAAGTTAGCAAGTGTAACCACGTGATATGAACTCCGTGACTACAGGATGAATGGCGCTATATCATGTCAAAGTGCGAGTTAATCACACTGCTGATATGCCGCTCGTAGCAGAACGGTTGTGTTCAGGGTACTAGCCGAGAATTCGCGGTTTCGAAATTCTCTGGAGTTTTGTGAGATGCTGATTATTCCCAATAAGGATGAAAAAGCTGTCGGGCTTCTCGGCTTTGCAGCATAAACTGACTTCTGAGCTTGGCTATTTGATTGCAGACGTTTCATCACACTAGTGATATCACATCAATTGGTGATTAAACGTTTGCAATCAAATTGCCAAGCTCAGCGAACAAACCAACGACCATCTAAGCTACCTGAGCTACCAACATTCCCTTCTATAATAAAAAGACCTCACTTACAGGACGAAATCTCTATCCAAACCAGCTGAGTCCCATTACGTGTGTCCCAAGGCCTTGTGAGTGTGGTACAGTAACCCTCCCAAGAAAGCCTCTTTTCTTACAAAGGTTAACCTAGCATTTTTAGTAAGCTATGATTTACTAATAGACCCATTCCAAAAAAGGTAACGCTTGGGCGGATGGGAAAAGTCCTTCGATAGGCTTGTTGCGTAAGCGCAAAATGTAGCTAAATTTTACCCGTTTCAAGTACTTGAAGTGTGGAAAGTTACAACTTTGAAGGCCTCATTGGCGGGTGCCTTAAAGGCAAGTTAAAGCCACAGGACTGGTATGGGGGATTCTCTTGCACATTTCAGGGACAGCTCGAGTGAAAAGAGGTGAATTTTATCTATCTGAATAAGCATCTAATGAACAAGTAGCCCTCTGGCCATTTGGTGCCCATTCAGTGTGAATTTATGATAGTGGTACTTCATACGGCTTTCAATGGGGCCTTGGGTGGCCTGTCCGCCGTTAAAAATAAAAACTTAGCCGAAAATTTACTGCTCGGTGAAGCGGTTCTATGCTGCAATCAGTGATTGGCTTTGGTCTCAATCTAACGATATCAATGCGTCCAAGATACGAAGGGAGCCAACACCAACTATTTTTCAGTCTATATTGCTAGTTCCATCAGTGTCACAAACAAGCATCCCGTTTGGACGTAATAGGCTACTCATATTGTTGCTCAAAACTCTTCGGCCTACTTGGGGCTTATCAGACAGGACGAGTACCAGAAGTAACGGTGGAATGCCTCGTAGTCACTAATAGGGTATATGAGCCTGGAAATGCAGGTAGACTTTACTGAGGCTCTGGACATCCACTAGTTAACCTAAATCCAAGACAGAGGGGGGCAAGGTGTGTAGAAAACGTGGAGAAGCTAAACCAATAATTAGAAAACAAGAGGCAGTCTGTTTCAAAAGTCATAACCAAGTAAGTAATAGCGTATTCCAAAACCATCCTGCAGCTTACTTATTTTTTCACCAAATACATTATCCTGTTTAACGATAGTCAAGTGTCAGTATCGTCGAACAGGTACAATAAGACAACGTGGCGAAGATATCAGTTTGCTTTTCTGTTACCCGGTTTTGTTTCCGGTAAGTTAATTGGACAACTCATGATTGTCCAGCCACACATGTCATTTGGCGTCTGTCGATGCTGTATTGGTAAATTTCCCAACTCTGCGACACCGAGCCTGTGCCCCCAAGGACAGAAGTCACTTTTTTCAGTCTCCTGGAGCAGGCGAACTTCTTACCCCCACCCTAGTGTTGAGCAGATAAATTTAGTCCTGAAAATCATGACCATGCGTAATATACACTCCAGGCGCACCTATGTCCATATCGCACCTTGGTCAGGGTTTCAAACTGTGAATTCTCTCCTCCAAAGCAAAGACAAACCATTAGGCAAATGTAAGAAGTCCGGGGCAGTCATTCCCTTCCTTTCTAGATGTTCAATTTATTACCAATACTCAGGACTCCTCAAGCCGAGCATTCTAAAGCTGACAGACGATCAGGACCAGTAGGTGGTGACTGAATGATGACTTCTGATGCGATCCCTCTGTGGTGTTAAGTAAACATGGACCGTACAAAGGGAACCTAGGAGAACCATGTAACACATCGATGGACGAGGAGATTCAGATTACCACATGTCCTCATTTTGCTGTAAGATAAGCAAATCGGGCTTCCGATGTTCGTTTCACCGAGTCAAGTTTGGCAGAAACTGGAAAAAACTCACTGGCTCAGTGCACCAGTTTACTTGGATATTCAACCTGGTAAAACCACAATTCAGGACCAGAAAAATTTGCCCTTGGTGTTTACAAGGTTATTATGAGTGTGAAGGTTATTGGTGGTTGTGTATAACAGCGCAAGCATACAGTATCTTTAAGAAGCCGCAGGTTGCAACAAACCTTGGATGGCAAACAGTATAGCATTATGGAGTTTTGCACACATTGTACAAAGAATGACTCAGTAAATGCAGCATCGCAGCTGGAAGTTTAAAATTTCATCATTTGTTGGGGGATGAAACTACCGGACATATCCAAGAATATTCAATGTTGGTGAAAAATGTGCATCCCTCACTAGTGACGCTGACAGTCGTCAAATTATGATCCATTAAACAAGAAATGTGGCGAGTCACCTAAGAAATTCAAGTACATAAATGTGGCGAAGAGTACCCTTTCGATAAGCATGAGGCCGTCAGCTTGAGATCACACGTACGTGTGTTTCTCCGCTCTTGATGTACGTCGTTTGATTTCTCATTTCGACACAAATGGCTGTCTGTGCTGAAGAAAGATGGAAGCATCATACAGCTGGAATCTAAGACCTCCTCGTGCATCGAACCAATATATCATCAGTCAAAAGCCAGACACACACTACATTGTTCACGTTATGTTCAATATTATGCAGAGACGCTGGTGACTTCCGATACCTTTAAATTATCAGGTTTCCGTCCTGACGATACCTACATTTTTTCAGAATACTACTAATTTTA
Organism: Opisthorchis felineus; assembly: GCA_004794785.1. NCBI lineage: Eukaryota > Metazoa > Platyhelminthes > Trematoda > Opisthorchiida > Opisthorchiidae > Opisthorchis > Opisthorchis felineus. Next base: position 1,073,464 of record SJOL01008406.1, read on the forward strand.
CGGTTACCACTGACAACTCAAAACTGAAAATTCATGACAGATCACGAAACCATTCAAGTGACCGGAAATGAGCAATACAGTGGTCGTATTTTTATGATGTAACTGATTTTCCTGCCAGTGTTAGTCACGTCTAACTCGTGGTATAACGAAATGTGAAGATCTGGGCATTTGTGACTCTAGCACCCAGTCTTTTGAAATTTGGAATAAAACAAAAAATAATAATCGGACACCCGGCAATGGCAGCTGTACCATCAGATGCTGAATCACTGAATGTCAATGTACAGCTGCGAATAGCGTCAGATCCAATACAAATTAATTTGTAATTCGAGTTCTGTAGAACGGTCCTCCGTGTGTGAATGCTACTATCTGTCATACCGTTGAACTAAGCCTTTTCAATCCACCTGATGCCATTCCCTGATGCGTTGATATCACGGATTATACTTCGGCAATCTATTTTTTGACTTCCCAGGTATCCCGTTATCATCATCATCATCATCATCACCACCACCACAGCTACTGATACTTCGCAGCTGTACAACCAGTTTATTTGAAAGTCTTGTTTCGGAAAGCGCGTGGATATCGAAAGGGCCTAGTGTTAGCCCCTCACACATTCCGAGATACCCGATATCGGTCACTGAGGGCGATGTGATTCCCTTTGGTCCGTAGCTGCTGATGGGCGCCAACAGTTATTTCGGGAGGTATCACTGCGTGAAAACAGTCTGTGGTCGGCACACAACTGAAGTAGTGGTTCGCCTTTGCCCATAAATAGCGATTCTAATCCAAATAAACCCAAATGAGTCTCAGATCCGCTAAGTCTTTCACACTTTCACATTCAAATCTCGGAAAACCACCCACCGTAACAAGGCACTAAAGGCATCATAAACATTGATTGCTTCTGATTGCTTCAGAACCACAGCCGTTTGGGGCTTAGGCAGACACGACAAACAGATAAGCATCAACTTCCTGTTTGTGATTTTCTTTCACACACGTTACCAGATGAACAGCAAAGAGATGACTATTAACGGATAGCCAGTCATTCAAGAATCCTTCGACCCGGTGACCTGGAACGATGCCGACTTCCTCACATCCTGTCGCAGTGGCCTCTAGTACACCAGGAGTTCGAAGCCAGAGGCGAGTAGGGAATGTAGTTAGCTCAAGACTTTTCTTGGATCTTGAGTGCTTGTTCCTGATACGCAGCACATCAATTTTAAGCGAGTCCAGCGTGCAAGCAAGAGTAGCTTGTTGTTCTGCTTGCTTCACAGTGTAAACATTAACAGCGACCAGATAAACCGGACATCGGGGCTTGAAGATTGATTTCGAGATGCCGGGCAATGCGAGTTAGATTCGAACAACACTGTGTTTAGAAAAATCAAAGTGAAGTCGCAATACCTTCCACCGGACAGCTAAAGTGCCTTTTGCCCGTTTTCAATGACAAAATTCGTTCACAGAACCAGCAGAAAAGCTCCACTGTAGATATGCCAGTAAAAAGCTTTGTGTCTTATCCTAAAGCCGGTTTGCGCACTCACAGAAAGACAGAGATCGTCACGGCAAGGCACTACTTCAAACCAATATGATCTGCACAGCTTACTGACAGCCAGTGCAGCCACGCCAAAGAACCAGAATGAAGTTGAACTCTATTCGTCCTGGTAATGGTCCTATAGAAGCATCAGTGTTGTTGCATGAATGCTTCCATCTTCAGTGCACAAGCGTCGTTAAAGACCAGCTAAACCCCGCTTGGACGTTGCTATTCCAATTTAAACTGCTGACAGTGCTCAAATCTGAGGCCTACCAGTTAGCAACACGTGTTTGAAGAGGTCAGACAAGCGCTCCCCTTGTTGTCAGCATTCGTGGTCAGCTATTGTGTCCGACGGACTCCCTGGTCAGTGAAACTGGTGTCGTTCACGCCACCTGTTTCTCGACCACCACAGCTGGCATTTGCACCCGCCCTTCATTTAAAGCGTAAATAAAAGGCGAACAAAATTACGCAGAACGAATCTACCCGTGGTAGTGTACGAGACGAGAACACGTTCACACCCGCCGTTAAAACTGCCAAACGAGTATATACTCTCTAGGTCTCCAGATTCCTCTTCAGTAAACTGAAAGGGGGAAATCAACCAGCGGCTTCACCCTAGAGAATGTACTATTCGTTGGTAGGTGGGCTAAAGTAAGATGTTTTCTCACCGTTAACATGATTACGTCCACTTGAAGTGAAACAGAGATTTAGACTTGATTACGAAGCAACGGACTGTCAACTCGTAAACCACCTTATATCCCGTCAGACGAATAAACTAATTCAACCTACTCAAACTAAGTCACGTGAAATGACTTGTTCGATTAGTTGCTCAACGACATAACCACAATATGTTTACCCAATTCCGACATGTTCTTTGGAACTTGGTAGCAAATTCAACGCCAGGTGACCTCAGTGGCACACACAACACACCCAGAGCACCAACGACAGCTGTGCAAGTGTACATGCAGTCAGTTAGGTGCTGAATTCTGTTTTAACAACTGGTCAAGCTGCTGTTCGCATCTACAGCTGAACTGACTGAAATGTTACACACCTAAAATCGGGCTCATGAATGACCGAATGTCAGCCTTCAGATAGTGAACACACACGAATTTGTAATTTCTCTCTTAACCAGATGTGGCGCTTTCCCTGCAGGTTTATGTGGGTTCACGAACTGTCAGCTGGATGTGAGTCAACAGATTGGGCGATCGTGATTGTGGCGTGCACGAATAGACAACTACGTCACTTGTTTGATCCACTGCTTTCGTGTTCAGAAGTGGTTTGCGCGGATGTTGCCATTAGCTAAGACCAATGGCCGAGCAGCTGTGCCAAGCACTTAGCTTTGTAACATAATTTAATTACATCGTACCTACTCGCTTTAACTGTCTTTGTATGCCAATACGATGGTGGTGCAAGTGGATGTGGGTTAGCGAGAGGAGGCGATAAGTGCTCAGTTCAAAACCTGAATAAACATTTATGTTGTTAGTAGCGTTGCAGTTATCTGGCGATGCAGATCAGCAGTGCCTTGTTACTATAGTCCCAATTCTGTCATCGATATTCCACCCTAACCGCCCCACCCACCCTGAGCTCGAGATAGCTCAGTGGTTAAGGTACGGAATTACTGACCGAAGGTCCGTGGTTCGAACCCAACCGTGGCATTTAGACTACTCTTGTCTAGTGTCGGGCAACCTGAAATTGTCTCGGCCGTCGCGCTCCTTTCTGGTGGCATGGCAGCTAGGTACTGAAAGGGTGTTACAGCTGAGGCATTATTATTGCATTCATTATTTCAATCTAACCGAAGTGGTTGGCATGCAGCTGGAGCGGGCACACATGAGCAGTATATCGAGAACTACGTGTCACTGGCGCTGACGCAACCAATGCCTACAACGTCCGCCTGTGCGGGGCCATCAGAGATCATTAAAAGGCAGAGGGTCAACAGATGGCAACAGTTCAGCTTTTCCTGTAAACAGGGTAGTTTGACCGATCAGCCGGAAGAGTGGTGGCCGCAATTGAGTCCCGTGTAAATTGGTCTACCAATGAGTGTCCGCATTGTTGTGACTTCTGTCGAGAATAGGTTGATCCAGTACAACAAAAGAGCATTCAATGGTTGCCCACATGGCAGATATTATGGAAAAGCTGTGAAACGCAGGAGCCACTCAAGTTTCTGTGGCTGATTCTTTCAAAATGTGACGCAGAACGCCACCAGCTGTAAGGACCTGCTTCAGTGGCTTGTAAACAAGCATACCAGAGTCGATCAAATGTTACACTATGTCAGCCATGTCGCATTAAAAACGTCTAAAATGATTATGGAGAAACATGGTGAAATCCCTTCGATAGTTGTGTGCAAGGAATCCATGCAGATTAATGCATACATCTCAGGCATCAAAATGATGGTGCCTACGTTGGGAAAGAAAGCATGGTCTATTTACAAGGTAGGTATTTTTACTGCTGCTGCCCATAACAAAAACGTGTATTCAGACATACTGTCAGTGAAACGACATCACAAAAAAGATAGTGATGAATTTCGCGAAACTATCCCCGTCCTATTAGACGACTCTTAAAAAGAAGACGTGATTAATGGTGGTTGAACGGTTGTATTCTGTTCTCAATAAACAGCTGATTTTTCGATCATGTTCGCTGTATTTAGGAGTATAAAAACAATGGGTGCCATTAGATACCGTTGAGTTGTCCAACTTCTGTGGTCTATCGTAAACTGCATCCTTTTGATTCACACCTCAATGAGAGTGGGATTAAGTCGTAGTATTGTGAATAAAATGGGATGAAGAAGATTACTAGCAATGTGTTGGAATATTGGTAGCTCCAGTGTACTTATCAGTAGTGGGCTGGATGTCTGTTGACCCGTTCCCCGGGCTTAGCAACTGACTTGAAAGTCGATTACCAAGCTCGCGGGACGGGTTAGCAGCCACCCGATCAACTAAGAAAAGTGATTCACGATTTTCACATTCGAGGAAGCTTTATGTGAAATTCGTGAACGTCTTCAGGCAAGTAAGCTTAGTTCACCAAGTATATTAAATGCTCGAGCTCGGTGCCACAGGATAGCGTATGCCTGACCATCCCCTTATGAGTCCTGTCCAACTCCGCAGGTTTTTAAACGAGATGTGCCAACATCAGTCGAACTATTGTGGGTCACCCGTTAACGTATCCCATTGGCGTCATTTATCAAGGTTAACTGCTACTTAGCATGTGGAATATCACCGTTTATCAGGTGTGGCGTGTCTATGTAACGCGCGTTTCGTTTCGCTCATTGCAACCCTAATTACTAGGATGGATGACTGATTATACAATCTTTGTAATGATCATGAACACTCGAACAAAAGAGTACTCTGAGGTCCCATCAAATGATTCTCATTACTGAGCTAAACGACGAATACTTCAGTAACTTCGTTAGTTTTTGGCATCCAAACACCTGTAAGCTAGTTGAGAAAATCAATCAATTCAATGGCGTGGACACGAATGTCCTCATTTGGGAGAATGTCTGTTCTAAAAACTAGCTTTAAGGAAGTATTAAATTGATTACTTCCTCAGGGGTCATACTTCTAGTTAGTTGTTACAAGAACACGTTAGTATTGCACTGGGATTTAAGGGAATGGAAGGCTGGCACCTGTTTTAAGGTTTACATGCCGCATCACCTCAACAGAATGCCACATGCTTTTTTGTAAAGCATTGTGCGAAAGAGCCGGAAAGCACTCCAGCCTGCTTGAACCCGAGGATATACGGCTGAAGGCCAAAGAGAAGGGACAATTCTAAAGCCAACGGTGTGCGTAACCGACAGGCTATGGTTTCCAAATAGGGTGGGGAAGACTAAACGCTTGGGGCGTGTAGTGTATGCACCGGATGGATCAGTGGCCTACACGAACCGCGAGTCCCATCAAAGTCATACATTTAACTGATTGGGGTGAATTATTACGCAGTTTGCTTAGGGTCGTAGTTTGGAAAATGAATTCTAACAGCAGCATAGTTGAATTTTAGTATTAGGCAAGTACGGACTAGTACACTCTATATGCAAGAGGCTTCGAGATTTCAACCACTTTTTCTAGGTTCATCCTCTTACTACCGAATGTTGCGGTTTTAGCAAACCTACCTAATTTTGCTCATGTAACGACAAATTACACTGACGATGTTTTTCAAGATGCTATGTTTAAAAACTTTCAGATGCAAATCTGTTGCATACTTAGTATGCCTGACCATTGAGGAAGAATATTTACTTGCGCTAATGCATTCCAGCGGTGAAGGCAAAATTTAATTCCAGCTTTTCCAGCGCTCACGGATGCGACAAATAAGATTCCAGCCAGAACGGACATCACTGCATCGTATGCTGAAACAGATATGCACGCGGAACTACGGTATATACATGATGCCATATTTAAAAGTAAGATTTCCAAGGAAAACCATAGACCCGAGGTGGGCCACTAAAACTTTGGCTACATTCGGAAATCTGTGACTTTATTAAGGTGTGACATGACAGACCCGACTTTAACGTGACAATTTGTCTATCGCCAGGTGTGCTCTTGTCTCACATAGAACTGACGTAGAAAAAACAAACCTCTCTGAATAATCCTGCTACTGTGTTTAACTGAGCCATTGTTGACGAGCAAAACTGACCTGTCAATCGCAAAGTACCCTAACAAAGCCACGGCAACTGGATAAATCAGATATCCCGATAAAATTCTCATGCACCGGGAAACCGAGTTCTCAGCTCCCTGAGCTTCTCAGGCTAGCAAAACTGTAGAACTTTCCAACGTATGAAGTTAAGTGCGTATCCTGGACTACATGAAGTGGTCGATACTGTTGCAGGGCATCAAAATTGCTCATACCACCCGTCACTTGACGCGACAGTTGACTGGTAAATTCGGATGTCAATTTTGGAACCCAAAGGTGTTTCGTTTGGGATTTCGTAAGTTCTTGCTTTCTTTATGGAGGATTACAAACGGAAAAATTCCTCGAAGCGATTGTATCTTTTAACAGAGTTCTTGGTAAGGAACACACCACTATAGCCAATGTGTGACTAATATCAGGAGGGCACCAGCGGACACCTGTTCTGAATACGTCGTAATATTGTAAGCTGAATACGTGTGAACTGTATCTGGTTGTTGAGAAAACTATTAATTGTGTTGGTTCAGCCGTACGGTAAGGCTATTCCTACGGCTAGACATATGTGCAATCATGTATCAGATAGGAAACAGCACATCAGATGGTGTTCCAAAACAGGGAGCGGACTCTGGATACATTGACAGTTCTGTTGAACGACAAGTTAGAAGAAATTCAACGCACGCTAGGCAATCCAGCTGGCTATACAGCTCCTGTCGGAGTAGACATCAATATAACGAGGTTTTTCACCCCATGCATGGGTGTGTATGCACAACCTCTCGACACATGTGATATAGATACCGGACAAGTTACTGCATTCAAATATCTGGGTTCAGCCAACGTACCCAAAAAAACAAGCTCACCATAAAATTAACGGCACCAGAAACGCTTTCATGCCACTAAACAGCGTATCGCACTGAACCGGAATTAATCTACGCACAAACGCTCAATAAGGTGATCCACCGTCACAAGCGTGCAGAGAATATCCATCGATGCCTTTGACGAATCTTTAAAGTTCAACAACTAGTCTTCAGTGACGAGCTCTACGTCTGTCTGAGCTCCCCCAACGACGCCTGCAGTGGTTTACATAAGAACGATGCTAAAATTGCAACACTTCAGTTCAGATTTTCAGCTCATAAACCGTGCTCCTGCAACTTCCTTCACCATGCAAAATCAAGAATGAAAGTCACGCATTGGAGGCGGTGGCCCAATGAGTTCATTAACGTCTAATGGCTCTGTTTGCCCGGTGTGGCAGGGATTGAGAGCTACTTAGTGAAAGCGACAGGCTTGATGCTAGACCGCCATTGGTTGCGTGACACAGGCATCTCTGTCAGGGTGATCACTAGCCATTGGGTTGTCTTGTTACGTGGTCCCTACCCGTGAAAACGGCGATTACGCGACTCAGTTGACTGATAAGAGTTTTCGTGCTTCGCTGTCAAATCACGGACTGACCGCTACTGGGTCGTCCCCATTCAACACAGGGACCAGTGAACAGGGCAAACGGTCCTCTGGCACACAAAGCACATTATTTAACCAGCGTAGCCTGTAGAGTGCGACCAGCAAATCAATCGAGAGAACGAATTTCCTCGAGAACCGTCTGACATACTTCATCATTACTGTTCTGGTGTTTCCACCAGACTCGTGCAATGCTTCGGAGGCACCTGTAGTCAAAGTCACAGAACCTTCAAATGCCTTCCACACGCAGTGGCCACATCTGTGATCCATGAAGTAGGACAAATAGGACCGTGACACTGAACATTCTACCCTTGAGAGTCAAGCTGATGTGACTTCGGCACCGCAAATGTCGGAGGTTAGCAAACTCTACCCTGGCCCTCCTAATTCGGGAAATGATTTTGTCTTTCCCAGAACGCTAGGACTTACGCAGCTGCCCAGATAGACGAACTCATCTCCCACATCGATTGGTTCACCTGCAGGAATGGCATTTAAGTTTAATCTCAACCAATCTTGCAGTAACACTTTGCAGGTGCGAAATGCACCTCGACTTGTGCGGCAGAGTTGTTTAGGTTATTAAAGTAATTTCCAGTTGGAAAGGGTCTGAACAAAGAAGAGCAATATTGTCGTCATACTCAGTGTCTGTGAGCGGACCACCCGGGTGTACTTCGATTCCCGAGGTGTTAGAGGCAGGTAAAGAAGATTCAAGAAGAGAAAGAGGAATGGTGATAGAGGACCTTCTTGCCTGACATCACTGGATGTGGTGAACTCAGGAGAGAACTTGCCGTAGACATGTATGCGCCCATGGGATGAGATGTATAAAGCTTTTACAAGAGACCAGTATTAAGAAGGGGCTTCTTTCATCGCCAGATACCTCGAGTTTCTGAGGATTAACGGAATCAAAAGCAAATGTTAACTTTAACCGAGAGTCAGAACGAGTGGCGCAGTCCAAACACTTGTTCCCAAGTGAAGATATGATCAATGTAACCCTGGCCAAAGCACATCCCAGCTTGATTCTCCCGAATCTGACTGCCCTGACGACAGATAAACCTGCGCAGGATGCCAGAGGACACATTGGAAGCTATCTCCACTAGGCTGATCCCCGTTTTTTTGCAAGATGCTCTTGCGTCCTTTTTGAATATGAGAATCACCGTCGAAGCACCACATTGTTTGAATTATTTCCTCATTCCATACATTTTAAAGTAGGGTCGTTAGGTTAGCCATGAAAGAGTACCCACCTTCTTTGAACAGTGCAGGGTGTAAACCGTCTGGCCTAGGTGCTTTGTTGAGCTGAAGCAGTGAGACTGCGCACTGGACTTCCGTCGATGATGGACGACTAATGTCGGTGTCCACTGGGGTTCAGTTAGTCCTTCCAGAAGACGAGTTGATGAGACCCAGCTGAACTATTCTTCATAGTGTTCAACCCATCGTTCAAGACGACGTTTCTGTGAATGGATTGAGGTCCCATTTCTATTGGAGATCTTTGCACTGACACTCCAAAATTTTACCACAAACCTTGGTCCCTATACCACGACAAGAGTGGTGTTGCCGCCTCGGAGGACACTGAAAGACGTGGCTCACAACAGCGTATTCTTCGGTTTTACTCACCCATGTATTCCCAAAGGCCGAAGTTATTCGCAGGCTTCCAAATGGTTTACTTGGTATGGCTATCTGAGATGTTTTCCTATGCATTAAGGCCTTTCTCTCAAAGAATACTCTCTCTATCTGAGTTACTTTGACCCTCCAAGTGGTTCGTTCTGCTTGCTCTACCCACATTTCAATCAATGGAATACGGTGTATCAGGAAAATCCTCCAAGTTACAGAAAACTCGTTGGGTGGCGGGCGACCCTAACTACAGGGCACACCATCTAGAAAATTTGTCGGGTTTTCGAGGTTTCAGTCAGCAGGCCAGCAAATCTGGCCAATCAAATATGCCACTGTAAACTTTGCTAGGAGTATCCATCGTGACAGAATCCGTTGCGAGGCTTCTGCCTTCAAGTGTTGTGCCGGCAGTTGCCCCCTAGGTCGAACACTGCTTCATTTGGTGCTATAACTAGCAAGTACACTTACCTGTTGCACCAACCTTGCAAGATATTAAAGGACACGCTAATGAGTGTACGCGATTCGGTTTGACCAGACTGTCAACCGAGGCGTTCAACGCTTTGAAAAATTGAGCAGCAAGGAGAAACAGTCTGTCGAGGTGGTTCAGGTGTCAAAACCGAAGACTGGTCACAAAATATGTTACAACTGCCCACACTCGAAGTGCTGGTTAGCTGTTACACCACAAAACACCTGCGAGCCCAAAAGGTGTAAGCTGAATGCTGAAGCCTATGACGAAAATTATGGAATGAATTTTACCTCAAATAGTCGTTCAGCTGTAACACCCTTTCGGTGCATAGCTGTCACGCCACCCGTAGGAAGCACAAGGGTTCGGGTACTGCCAGGTTGCCCAAGCTTAGACAGGAAAGTTGAGATGCAGTGGTCGGGTTCGAACCACGAAACTTCCGGTCAGTAAATTCGCGCTCCAACCACTGAGCCATCTCGTCATTTACCTCAAAAAGCCGTTTAACTCCCATTTTTTCGAAAAACCAGTTTATTTAGAGACACCACACACAAAATCTCGGTGGTACGGCTAAATGAACTGACGAATACACCGAGACACAAAAGTGTTGGACAAACTTAAGCTGCCGTATACATAAGTCGTTTGCGTCTTGTGAGCACAAACATGTATATTTCGAATCGAAAAAAAAATCAACCGATACGCGATGCTGTTCACAAAGTATTCCCTTGCAAACGAGTATAGTGTTGTCTCTATCATCACCATTTAGTATACACTTTGGTATTGAGGGTTAGCCAGCAGGCACTACCGGATCTGATAAAGTATAAGACGTTCTAAAGAGAAGAGGAAGCAATAAGCGGACTGTACTTGATTTTACACTGACCGCTTGCTCACACAGTCCAGCAGATCGATTGAAGTGGTTGCTAAAATCAATCAACCTAGTGTACGGAAAGCAGTCTCCAAACTGGCATAAGTTGCACCTGTTGTGACCGCTGCTAGCGGTCCGTAGGCGTAAATTCAACATACGTAGACGCAGGTCTGCTGTGACTCATGTGTTCTATGCCACATGCAGTAGGGTTTCCCGTAGTCTGTCGGATCACTAGTCGTTCCAATGGACTCAGTGCCTAATGTAAGGTAAAATCAGGGATAAAAAACTCATCTTGGTCGACAAGTACACTCATATGCATACCAACTTGGTTTTCGCGGGAGACTCACTTGAAGCGCAGCTGAATCTCGCGTTTATGATATTCTTCAACTGAATGTGTTGTGCGAAGGCCGCCTCATGTTTCAGTTGGTGCGATATTCGAAATATCGCAGTACATTTTCATAAGAGAAACTGCTCAAAAGGTTGAATCTCTCGTGAAAACCAAATTGATATGCAAGTGTATGCATTTGTCGAAATCATTCAAATTTGGATTCAAGTAGAACATAAAGTTGACGGAAACTCGGGGCTTATCTGATGAGCCCCATGAAGGGCAAAACCGGTCGTAGGCTGTCGCCGCATGTTTTCAAATTGGGTGATAAATATCAGTCCGGGAGGAAGAACATAAAAACACACGTAAACAGACATCTGAATGACATGAGTTGATAACAAAAAAGCAACCCACAGCCGTCGAGCTCTTCGCTTACAATATCCAAACAAACCAGAAGATTCCTAGGTGCTTTAGTGCATGGATAAATGCCACAGAAAGGAGGTAGTCATTATGGAAAACAAATAGACGTTATCAGTGCAAAGTTGTTAGTCAAAGACAGATCATAACGGCACGGATAGCACAAGCAGAGACGCCTTGTTCTCACAGTAACAACTGTAGCAGATTTCTACTCCAGAATAAGCGTCTATAAGCAGCACTGCACTTCACTCACAGCAAATCTGAGGTTGCGCCTAAGTAATACCCAGGTCACAAAGTTGGCTAAAACCGTGAATACTCAGAGCAGTTCTACCGCGTCCCGGAGTATAGAATCCTCCCACGCATACCAAGGTCTGCTGTTGAAATACTGAACGAGTTCATTTTGAAGTCATGGTCCCGCGTTTCACCCTTGTCTGACCGCATACTGGGATTCGGATGACTATGGGTGGGTCATGTGGCCACTCTATTAAAAAGTGGTTGCACTGACAGAACACCAGCATGTTAGCAGTCGTCTCTTCTCATACTGTGATATCCCCAAGCAAACACACGACAAAGTGATACATCACCAAGGAGCGAAACAAAAAGGTAGACTGGTCAATTTTAACCACTCAACGACCAAAGTGCGGAAGACAGAGCTACTTAGTTTGTTTTCTCCGGTGCGACATTAAAAGGTGAACGCAAAAGCAACACAATGTGTAACTTTCGGGTAGCTGATTCAAACAAACCAAGACGATAGACAATCGAACCACTTCACGGGAAATTCGTTTACAAGAATACATCGTACCCCAATAAGCGGATCAGAAATACAACAAGCCAAACACGCTACCTGGTAAGCATGGTAAGGGAACACTTATCACAAGGACTTCAAAATAACAGTTCATAATCGTTCATCTGTTGAATCAAACGGACGTTGCACGCCACAGTGCGGACAGGGGAAGGAGTTAGACCGGGAATCGCAGTGTGAAAAAAACTGACAGAAAACAATTTACAAGAGATCAAATTCATGGTGGTCTTATGGACGTTTGGATACTTCGTTTGATAGCCAATCTAGACCTTCGAAAAGTCCTTGTCCTTGGGTGGCGCACGCTTGTTGAATAAACCACTAGGAAAAATAAAACAGAGATAAGAGAGTAGGCGAATTGTATAACGGATCGGAAGCGAACGCCAACATATTTTTGAGTTTTATCCCTATGTTTATGACTAGCAGACTCTTCTTATGGAGGAACTCAGTTGCCATCGGTCCTGGAGCCCCAAAGCGAGTTTCGAATGTGACAGTGACTGCGCTTTTCGCTAGGATGTTGACGACGAATACCCACGGACAGCAAAATTGTGGGCTTTGTTATTCAGTGATCCATACGAGGTAATTGTCCATATTCGCAACCCCCCACCAGCATAAGGCGGTCTGGGTAACCTATAAAAAATTCATACACAACAGAAAATGTGGGAAATCTCAATCTCTGTTCCTCCTACTGTGATCAGTCTACAACCGACTCCATATACATTAGCTGCTTGTTAGTTTTTTTTCGAATAGTAATTCAGCAGAGTGGGGCAAACAAGGGTCAAACCGAATGAACGCATCGAACTGAAGTTTGTCCTACTCGAAATCGGCAACCCTATACAATTGTATACACCAAATAGCAGCCATCTTCAACTGCACTCGAAATTTATGAGAACTCACCGGTCGATTTCGAATTTCCCGCAGACCCAGCTTATCCGTGAGTTCCGCGGAAGACATGGCATTTGGAAGATCTTGCTTGTTGGCGAACACCAAGATAACAACGTCCCGCAATTCATCCTCGGAAAGCATTCGTTTCAATTCGTCTGCAGCTTCATTTACTCGCTCCCGGTCATTACTGTCAACAACGAAAATTAAACCCTGTAGGGAACTCAGTCAGAGAGCAAAGGGCTTATACACACCTGAGTATTTTGAAAGTAGTGCCTCCAGAGTCGGCGAATCCTGTCCTGTCCACCGACATCCCATACGGTAAAGCTGATGTTCTTATATTCTACCATTTCCACATTGAAGCCGATCGTTGGGATTGTGGTAACAACTTCACCGAGCTTCAACTTGTATAAAATTGTTGTTTTTCCAGCAGCATCTAGACCCACTGAGAGAAGACGATGAACAATGTGTTTACAATTTAAGCAGTGTGAAAAGATCAGTATACCAGTAGCAAAAATAGAACTTAAACTCAACACAATAGCGGAGAACGCCTTCAACAACAGTGCGACAGGTTGTGTGGAACGGGAACTGATTCAAGAACAAGGCGTTATGTCGTTTGGGGGTCGATTTTTGCTTAGCTCAACAGCAGCACCAGAACAAATGCCCACACAAAACAATCTTCTTTCCTCCAGCCCTTATACATCGCAAATCCTAATCCTTTTGGACTAGTCTTCACTTTCTGATAGCATCAAGACCGGACCTAATGAGAGAAGGCTAGAGAGGTATTTTCGATCGAAAGATAGGTTGCTTGTTAAGATGTACCAACCAATGAATTCGTTTCCAACGACTCGCCCCTTCAACCCACCTCTTTGAAGACCACAGAGCAACAGCTAGAAGGACAGAACATAGTGCTGAGGACAATAATTATACTGAGTAACCATGATACTCCATTGCAGGGAGATGAGCATACCACAGAATATACGTGCAGTAATTCACTTGGAAACAAAACTATCTGCAGGGTGGCCGGGATGCCCGAGTTCGACCCAAGGCATTTCAAACACTGAAAAACCGAAAATAAGGCGTTATAGGGTGTCGTCTTAAAATTTTCACGAACAAGTGTCTGCATCCTACTCTGTTTCTGATCACGTGTACTTTTGGTTGGCGCTAAACGATCTAAGCGACAAACTCCAATGAAGATGCGATGCGAATTCTCATACCATAATAACAGAGTTGAGTGAAGTGTCCCTGTGAAACTTGCTTTTATCACGACCAGACCACAACAACTCAGTCTTTCGCCAGGGTGAAACCGCCCTGTCACACAGTGAATATCTTATGATGGACCCGTACTATATTCTACTTGAGGATGCAACAATGCGAGTTGGCTGCGCCTATTAGGAGTTCATCTAGAGGGATATGAGACACTGAAATTGCTTCTGGTAAGCCCCGTAAGACACGTTATGTATCCTTTGCTCCAAAAGAAGGCATTTTGAAATGCGAATATTCATTCAGCTGACGCAGCAAAGTGGGATATATAACTAAGCCACCAACGGTAGAGGCAATATAAATAAGCTGCTTTAACCTTGACGTCAAATTAAATTGTCTGACGGTAGAAAGCTTCCATGACTCGCTTCTTGATTTCATGTCCAGTGAATTGAGGCTCACGGCGTTCTAGTGCATTGCACAAAGCCTGGATACACTCTTGTTCGTGGAAATTTTACGCAGAACGAAAAAAAACTATAAAAACAACCTTCGGTAACGCTTAAACGCCACTGTAAAGATGACTGGAAAGCAACTCCAGCGATCGACAGGTGGGAAGAAGTCATTAAAAAGGTGCTCTTCCTGCTGATCTTTTCCCAAAAGAAATCGACTTAATAATGTACAGCATTGTTGTGTGGTAAAAGTACATCCCAGGGCCAAACCGCAAGAGTACCGCAATCTTTGAAATATTTATAGCAGCAGTCGAACGCTGACAATGAATGAACACACCATGTTCCAGTGCCCTTCGCTAAAAACCTGAATGTGCTATTATTGAAAACGACTATCTCAAAAACGTTTGACGCAAGGGAAATACGTCCGTTTTGTTAATCAACGAGATGGCTCAGTGGTTAGAGCGCGAATTTACTGACCGGAAGGCCAGTGGTTCGAACCCGACCTCTGTCTCTTGACTCCCCTATCTAGGCTTGGGCAACCTGGAAGTATCTCAGCCCTCGTGCTTCCCTCTGATGGCGTGGCAGTTGGGCCCAGAAATGGTGCTACAGCTGAACGATTTTCTTTAGTTAATAAACGAAGTTGACATTGCGGTAAAACCCATCTGCCTAACTAGCTAGCACAGTAGACCAACAACAGGTACACGGGACCTGTGCTTTTTCTAAGTGCAGTGTCATCCCCTCCCCCAAGGGCGCGCACCTTCGAGGCCGATCAAAATAGCACTCTCGTTTGGTATATACAAGCTGCGAGCAATACACTTGTGGTATTTTTATGCAGAGCCCAAATAAACACAAAGTGACTTGGAGTAGTGTTTCGATTGTTCTACCTATTTGACGGATGCAAAACCGAAGATTGCCACCGTAGAGGACGGGAAAATGAAAAATGAAATGGGTTTTTACGGCATTGATCTCTTGTCAAACGTACTCCACCATACTTGCCATTGCCGCCTGCTGGTCAGAATAGCACAAAATTTGAAAGTTGCCGAGGGCTTTCAGTGCGCGCTCCTGCTTGTTTAGTTACGATGCCCTTGACAGATTCTGCTTTCCATTTCAGTGTAACGATCTTCCTTCAAAATTCCTATACGACTCCCCCGTCGTCTGATGCACGGCCTTGTTAGAATAAAGTCCGAAACCCAGCGGGAACCGCCTCAAAGATGGGTATATTCTTACGACCTCCTCCCGAAAGGGTTTTCACAGGGTTGTGTGCTACTGTTCTGGGTTAGGCTACACTTATCGAAGCTATCTGACGTGGTGCCAATTTGGACAATGACCCAAGGATGCTTAAATCTGAAGGGGCATCCAAAGCGGTTAAGTTCCGAAGATTTCTTTGGTAGCCATGCGCGATTCATGTGCAAAACGGTAGTTAGTGGAAGAACTCAGTCCTGATAGTACCAGTGAGCACAAACATCCAACAATGCTTCTTTTATGGATCCACTCCATAGGCCACATAAGTTATCTCCGAAAACGACGTTTTACGAGTCCTACCCTAATATGCGCCGTAGGAAGTGGCGTCCAAAGCACCGGTCACTGAAGGATAGTGTTTCACTTCTCTGCCTGCGAAGTCGCAGCCATAATTTCCACGGTGATATATACAAAACGTTTGGCAACACTTCCCTTGAAAGGAAGCTACCGGTGATATTGTAAATAAAGTTAGGACTGGGCAATTTCGTTCACCTTTAAAAAAATACTCGCCTTCGGTGGGCAACGTCCACAGACGAAGCGCTGCAAGTATTCACACCAGCCAACACATACTGTAATGGACTACATTTTAGGATGACACATCTACATAAAGTAAGTTGAAGATTGTATGCGAAGCCGGTTTCGGATTGTTTCAGGGTGTTAAGGAGCCTGGAAGTAACCGTTAAGAGTTGAGAGAAGCGATTATTGAAGAGGTGGATGGGCTGCAGACAGGAGGCTGAAACCACCATAGAAACCCTGCGTTACCTCCTCCAATATTAGGAATGAGGAAAATAAGGTAGATCAGCCGTAGTATACACCAATATACAGCTGTCATGCAACCAGGGAGCATGAAGGTTGAGATACTGCCAGGCCAGCTGAAACTAGGGGGGAACAGCGATCCTTAACGACCGATCGACTCATGCAAGACGTCCGATCTCTGCAGGAAAAATACTGAATCAGCACAGCACGAAGAGGATAAACACTTTTCATGACGCCATAGTCTTCCTCGTAACCTGGGGTGGAAAGGTGACTGGACTTCGTTAGTCCATACTGATAAGCCCTACTCGTTACTCGATTTAGTTGATATGGGTCTGCTGTAAATCGGTTTCAAGAGGTTGAGTAACGAACATGCGCGAACACCGGAACCCAAATAATCACGCGTAACAGTTGGTCTGAGTCACATCAGAGCAAAGCCGGTCCCAAGTTCTACGATACTTAAATAGAATGAGCTATCGAAAAGTGACACGCGCAGGCCAAACGGTCTCCAAAACGGCCCGAAAAGATCGTGCACATAATAGGCGACCAAAAAAAAGAACACCAAGTGAGAATGTCCGGAGCTGTCACAAACGGCAACGAAGACAAGTAAAACAGCCCGTTGGAGTGGACATACAGGATGAGACGGGGTCACCCTAAGCCAGTTCCTCAAATGTACAGTAATGTTTGGGGTAAAAATTACGCCTAAACCGATTCATCAGTCCGATCGATACACATCCTGAGTTAGTGCCAGGTGGCTAAAATTTGGTTAGCAGGGATGACACATGGGGACATGTGGGTGAAGTACAATAGGGATACACAGACCGAGGGAAAATGGCTGAAATGGAAGAATTGGGACAAATGTCTGGCGAGAAGTCTATGCGTACAGGTGCTATCGCAATATGCATTGCGAAAGCTGTAAACACCCTGTTGAAATATTAAACATACGATCTTCTTAAGTCCGCACCCTGGAACGCTGTACGTATCTCGGAAGTTCCATTTGCTCTGCCGGTACCGTGACGAAGTCAAGGCACGAATCTAGAAGGCCAGAACTGCTTTTTCCAAATCGCGCCACTTTTGGTGTCAAAAAGGCATATCACTGGGTTGCAAAGGACGCGTGCAGGTTGTATTGTTGTACGACTGCAAAAGTTAGCCACCTCGGGTGCAGGATCTGAGACACATTTAGGTCCAGTGACTTCTCAGAACTATGGCTGGAGTCGGTTTAAATCAGTGAACTCACAATGTGGTTATCAGAAAACGGGTCTTTAGTGATGCAGAAGGTACTTCACTCAAGGAAAACATCATGCACCGCAGGCTAAGGTGGCTGGGCCATGTGCTACTCATGGCACATTCCCACCTACCGAGACGAGCGGTTTTCCGTGCCTAATAAGGAGTGACGGAAACCTAGAGGCGGGTATGGCGGAGGGGAATGGAGGGTGTTACGAAGTCTGGGCGCTGTTCGCCTTCAGAATGAGGTCAAAGTGACCCTCACTGTGCTTAGCTGAAGACAATGAAAGACAGTGGTTAACCGATTTCAGTGGCGTTCATGCTCTCAGTTTCTATCCAGATTATCTGAGTTTGAGGTGTAGGCAACTCGGATGCGTGCTGCAGACTAGCATGCCCCATTTCTTTCTGCTTTCCGTTAGAAGGCTTTATGCAGATAAACAGAAGTGGTTGTAAGACGGTAAAGTACCAGTGTTTCCACCTAGTGTTGCCGTCTATTATGATGACTATGAGGCTTAGTGTTGGACTATCATAATCTCTCTGAGGTTCCTGCGTCTTCAGACACTCACTCAGGCACTGGGAAGAAACTGACAAGAATGCCATTGACACTGATTAGCAGCCGACAACAATTCACAAGGAGAACACGCAGACCCCCTCCTCGCACCTGGTGCAACTATGATGATTCATGGTGATCCATTTCATTTCCCTCTGCCTGATCAAAGGTTGACCACCTCTCCGCTTACGGCACTCCCAATTAGGAACGGAAAACAACACAGCACTCTTCTTGGCAAACGACGATTCGTCATGCGCAATACACGGCCTAAGCAACGCAGCTCTTCGACTGAAGTTCCTGTTGCACAATCAAACACTCGCCTTCTAATTGTCCCACTGCGGATTCGTCGGCACCAGACTACACGAGCTATGGTGCTTGGACAACGGTTGTCGAAGTCAAGACGCCGTCTCAGTTCCGTTGCTAACAGAGTCCACGTCTCAGAGCCACACAACAAAACAGCCCGTACTGTAGCCTGATACACACGTCCCTGAGATTCAGGGATATGCCGTTATGCCGCCTTAGGTGTCTCAGATTTGCGAATGCGGACCGAGGCTTAGAGGTTCGCGCACTGAAACCATCTGTCACACTACAATCGGAACTAACACAACTTCCAAGATACGTAAAATGCCCACAATTTCGAGTGCCTTCCCTTAGATTGTAAGTGGCGTGTTCAGTGTCCAAATGTCCAGAAGCACGATCTTACACTTTGTGCGTGCAAAGTGCATGCCAAGGATAGGACGACCTTGGTCAGTTCAACCAAGAACACCTGCACCTTTTTCTCCCCGTCGAAAACGAGAATGATGTCCACAAATTCAAGATCAGCAAAGTTTTTGTCAGCAGCTATTTGAACACCAGGGTTCTGAAGGCCTTGCAGGGCTCGCCTCATTGCCTTGTCGACCATGAAAATAAACAGGAGTAGGAAGAGTGGATATCCTTGCTTGTAAGCAAGTTATGAAGGAAGCTTTTGGAGAGCTCCAGCCCAGAAGTCTGAGAATACAAAGAACATTAATGGGAGAATCAGCTGGGTTCCAGGTGAGTTTCCAAATTGGTATGCGGATGAGTGTGTAAGTGGAATTTCGTGCAATTTGGGTTCAAGTAGAACATAATTTTTACGGAAACTCGGGGACTGCGCCTACCTGATGAGAACCAAAAAGAGCGAAACCGGTCGTAGGCTCTCGGACAGTTTTCAGCAACCTATGGGTAGTTTATTACGTCTATACGTCTGTACGCCTATCGCGATATCTCGAATATCGTACGAACTGAAACATGAGGCGGCCTGGTGCAGCGCACTCACGAACGACAGATTCAGCTGGGTTCCAGGTGAGTTCACCTGGAACAAATGCAAATGAGTGTCTGAGTCGAACAAAGAACTTATATTCACAAACTTGAGGGAAATTCCTTGTTGTGCAAGTGTGTTAAGAACGGACGGCTCAGTTGAATCGAATACACCTTAGAAATCCAGGAATACCACGATTTTGGATCGTTTGCACGTACGGCGTTTTTCTAGCGCCTGACGGAGTATGGATATTTGGTCAACGCAACTCGTACCAAGTCAGAATACCGCTTGTTGCTCTTGAGTCAATGCTTCACGGACCACCACAAGACGACAAATAACAATTGATTCCAAAAGTCTCGTTACCACTGGAGTAAGATTGATCCTCCTGTGATTACCGCACTCACCACGGGCATCTTTTCTGAAGAAGAGGGCACCGCCGCTTACTCTCCAGTTGTCTAGGACAATCTTCTTTCCCAGATGGAGGCAAGAGCTCGAGACGACGCCGTGTTTAGAGCGCGAAGTTAGTGACCAGAAGACTAGTGGTTCGAACCAAACCCCGACTGTACCTGTTTAGGATTGGGTAACCTGGCAGTATCTCAGCCCTCGTGCTTCCATCGGGTGGCATGGCAGCTAGACACCAAAACAGTGCTACAGCTGAACGACCACTTTATTATTATTGTTGTTATTATTAGATGGAGACAAACATATAATGCAGGGGCTGACTGTGGACTTTAGCCCTATGCTAGGAAAATGCGCGAGGGGTCATCCGGACGAGGGGCTCGGTTGCACTTGAGACGCTATATGCAATCGCAACCCTCCGAGGCCGTGGGGGGTTCCACATTCGCCGTCCAGCGCAGTTCCAGGATCCAAATGAAGGTGGCCACGAGAATTGTTGTCCAAAGTGTTCGCCCAAGTGGCGCCATTCTGGATTCATGATGGTTGCGCCAATTTGATCATTGATTATTTCACTCACTGACGTTTTTCGGAGACCGATCACAAGGATCATCCAAAATAATTCTCGGGTATCCCCGGCCTTCCGCGCCCTTTCCATTTCCTTGGCCGTGTCCACCAGGGTTCACGCTCGGTGAACACGCTATGTTCCAAGTGACGTCTGACAATTCGTTGAGGTAATTTATGTTCGGGACCGCCAGTTGCATTTTTTCGAAATTAAACCAGTGCTAGTGTTCTCTCTGATATCCAGTGCTTAAGCGGACCTGATAGCCACAAGCGAAACCCCTGGCACTGAGCGAAAATGTGGCGATCTCGTTTCAGTACGAATTCACATGCGACGGTGGAGTAGTTGGAATGGAGCCCAGAGGGTGGTAGATTCGTCTAACTTCGGGATCTGCCAGCCTCAGTTGCCGGGCGATTTGTTCGCTCCTTTAGCGGTCCCGGTAGGCGGAGAGAATAGGCACATGCATGATTCCAGAGCTGCGTTACTTCGATTACCCACACTGTAAGCGGATGGAACTGTTCTTTTTCGCTTATTACCATGTCCGTGGGAACATAATGGACGTATTACATCCATCAGGGATTACGTCTAACAGTGAAACCAGTTTTCAGAGAATGTAATTCAGTTCAATTTTCAAATTGTCAGCTATAAACTATGTACCATGGGCACATTGGTTCTAGCTGCTACAGTTTCGATCCCCGGAAGGTGGGACAGCATGACAGCATGGGAGATACAACCAGACATTGGAGGCGATGGTATGTTCAGTAAGTTCGGGAACTGGGTAGCTACATATTGAAGGCGGCAGCTTTGATGAACGAGCGCCACGGACTGCGTGATTGGGTCGTGTCTGCCAGTGTCATTAACCTTTGGTGAGTTGAGTCCCGGAGTCCCCATTCAAAGAGGCGGCAATTGCCTACCCCACCAAGCTCACTGGTTAGTAGGTTCATACTTCGTTGCCAAGTCACAGGCTGTCCACCTCACGGTCCCTTTCACTCAGCACAGAGCAGGGCACAGTGCACGTCCTAATCAGCGTAACCTGAGAAGCGTGAGTAATTCACCTATCGCAGGAGAGCCCCTTCTTCCCAAAACTATCTGGTGTGCCTCAACATTGCCAATCCGATGTTCCACCACACCCGACCGATGCATTCGAGACACCGATGGTCAGACACTGGCATCTTTCGTATATCCCCTGCGCATAGAGACCAGGTTTATTATCCATAAAGCAGTGTGGATCGTACTGTCGCAGTGTAAACTGTCACTGACAGCTGAACTGTCGGCGCCACAGGTGTCAGTGGTGGGCAAATGCTATCCTGCTCTTCCTGATTCAAGAAGTAATCTCATCTCCAGCTAACCAACTGAAACATACAACTGCCCGGGTAAACAAATTTATCTATCACGTCGACTGGCTCATCTACAAGCATGAGGTTTTTGGACTTCTACTAAGTGATGTTAAATTGAGACTGAGAAGAATGAAGAATCTGAAAATGAGTCCCATGAATTTAATGAATTCAGATGGAACAACAAAACCAAAGAGGTAGCGTTCACTCACCCATGAGAATACGAACAGACTTCTTCCCAAAAAGTCGCTGGAATAAAGACGATATAGTCAGGCCCATGGTTATTTCACAAACGGATAAAAGTCAGAGCCACGTAAACGCGGCGCCGGGAAGCTAAAGCCAGCTATGAACCCGACTGCAGTCGCCGGACATGGAAATTCTCTGCTCCGATTGGCTGCCCAACTCATGGACTCATGAGCCCTCAGACAAGGCAGAGGGGAAATCCCCTGTCAACTCCATCGCTTCCTGGACGCTGTAACGAGGCCCTCGGTCGTCTTTGGAAGTCATTCGGAAGGGGATTTCTAGAAAGACCGGGGTGTTTTTTTGACCGCTCAGTACTGTTAATGTGCTTAGCTGATGGATCTTATCAGGAAATCCGCTTGACCACTTTCACCACATCAGCTTGACCCCGAGAGCTGTGAAACATTGGTGGTCAGGCCCTCGATATTCACGAGGATATAGTGACCGCGCAGGCCGATTCTGAAACGAAAGGATGGAAACCGGTGTTAGGAGAATCACATGGCAGGCAGCGCCCATTCGCAGCGGCTGCTTAAAACAGAGGCGAAGTCAGTAGTAGGGGACAAAATTCATGTCCTTCAAACCGTAAACGGTGCAAACAAGTCAAGCAAGGTACAAAAAAGTCCAAGGGCACTCTAGTGAGTATGCAAGCGAGCCACTGTTTCATGTCTTGGACTCGTGGTACTACATCGAGTGGACGAGCAAAACGGAGAGATGTACACGCTTAGGTAGTATGGTAACCTCGTGTTAGCAAGAGCAGTCCTAGTTTCAGTCACACATAGCTGTAGGGATTGAGTGAGGTGCTAAGCTACTCTAAAATGTTTGTCCTATTTTCAGCTGAATGTTTTGTTACTCTCTAGAACCTTCCAGAACCCAGTTAGAAGCACTATTAGACACTTTTTTATACGAGTCCTCGCGCTGGCAGGCATACAGCCCCGCGCTGAGAACTTAAAGAGCAGCGCTACACCCTTTTTTTCGCTTGCGCCTTTCGGGTGTATGACAGCCCTCGAACGACAAGAACAAAACCGACCCGGGAAACTTGGGAAAAAGCCTCGATCCTGTGTATCAATCCGTGAATCCGTGAATCTATATCCGAAATGATAACAGGCAGACTTCTAGAGTTTGGGGACCCCTTATGGCCGCCATTGTTGCCGGCAGGTCACAGAAACTGCTAGAGGGTCTGAGACAAGGTCTTCAGAATCGATATCAATTACTTATTGGATATTCCAGGGACAACCCGGTCCTTGCGCATCCATGGAATGCAGGAAATATTATGGTCTGCTTACCTCCAACCCAGGGGAACCGTCCTTACATTCAGCGATGTTCCCATCATATTCACCAGAGACGGCGGCACCCTGTGTACGTGCTCCATCTGGATGATCTCCCCCGTAGACGGTAGAAGGGTGCGCGGTCTCCCCATGCTCAAATAGTGGCCGTATGTGTAGAGTGGTATATTATGAAAGTCAATTTAGTAGACTGTTTTCGGACTACTCAAGGCATGCCTTGGTCTGAATGTCAAACTCGGATAAGGATGGCTGTTGCTTTAATCTTACTTATATATATATACTTATATATATTTACTCCAAAGTTCTTTTCCAAAGTCAGATATCCAGAACAGACTCCTTTCAACTGGAATGCCTCATCGTACACATCACGAGTAGTATGGAAACATGTGCGTTTTTGCCCCTATTTGTTTTTTAGCTGATAAACTGCCAACCACTCTACCAGACTATCTGGAGGATCCTGACTAAGTCCGGGTTGTCGACGTTCAGGAGTAACCGCCCGATTTTAATGGCATATTCATTAGAGAGCTTGACGTTCTTCAAAGAATGAAAATACCGACAAGACCTCAGTTATACACGTGACGATTTCGCACAATTCCTTTTATAACGCTTGTCAGTTTCGCATGACAAGTATTTCTGAGTTACCTGAAGTTTTGCGGGAAAAGCTTTTTTTATTATGCAAAACTGTTGCGCGCTGATATAAGTCTGATATCGCTGTGGCAAAATAAGACACCACTAAGTTGGGAATAAACATTATTATCATTATTAAACATGTTTTCCCCTGTCTCCTGGTAAATTGCAAACAAAGGCTTTTGTGTGAGGAACTGAGCCGTGGGCTGCGAAAACCCTTTACGCTGGTCAGAGTGATTGTTGTTTGCATCGTTCGGACCAACAGCTTCACCTCTTATCCCCACACACACTTGAACCGACGGTTTTGTGCTGGTATCAGGTATGCAATCTTTTGGTTTGTTAGACAGTGCATCTCATTTAATTGCCGGAAGGTCATCTAATATATACTACAACTGATGACAAAATTGAAATGTATCCTAGAAAATTTTTGACATGATTCCCACAATCAAAATTTGTGGTCCCCTTCGCAGAGACAGCATCATTACTCCACAGATTGACAGTGGAGTTCCTCCGAAGTGGAAAACAGGTCAATTCTGCCGCCAGTTTAGCTCTCCAGATACGGCCTCGTCAGCTGACCCTTTCATCCCGATACGGATATCAACTAAAGCACCGTAAGAGCGAGGTCGCAAACACGATGTGTTGACATAATCTTCGGTAGCCCGTGGTTAAATAAATGGGGAACCTACGGTTCCGTTTTTTCCCAAAAAATTTGTCCTCTTTTATTTGCATTGGCAATTTAGCCTATATCATATGAATTAAATGTTGCCGGCCCGAACAAGGCGTCCGCCCCTTTGGTCACAATCTTAAAGGACCATTGCATCGAGTGGTTTATGCAGCGTAGAAACATCTATCACTCAGTGGGCTCCAGAACGCGATGCCCATCGGGGAAAAACGAACAAAACAAAGAGGTGGTTTTGAGTACCCTAGAGCCAATAGGTCATAATTCTTAACATTAACAGCGCTTTGCGAATGAGTTAGCGCAGAGGCCGCAACTAGAGGTATGGTGCTGTGACGTCCAAAAACTCATCCCACGCCTTCGCTTTGGCAACAACAAAGGTAATACGAGATATGTTTTGGACGGCCCCGGTCGCGTTAGGACTAATCTGAGTGTCGCTCTAACGTGAAATCTGTCGGAGAAAACCGCCACTGAAGATTCTACAGTGCATAGGTTTGCCACAGATGGCTGTAAGCACTTCCTAGATTTTGACGAAATCAGCTCACACCTTATTTACTCGAAGGGGCAACAGCTACACCCTGTTATTCCTAGCTGTTTTGCAAGGAGGGGTGGTGAACCAAGAGGCCAAGAGCAGTCGCGGCTCTAATACCTATTTGTGACTATCACAGAGCACCGTGTTGCTCCGCAATTGTTTATTGATCCTAAAAACCTCAAATACATTGTCCGACCCCAACTACTCAAACTAAAACATCCGTGGTAACAAGGAACCAAAGTAGGACGTCGCAGTGACGGTACAGCAACTGCCATGCACAATTTGATTGCCTGCCCATTGATCCTTATACCTTTGTTGACGAATCCTCATCATTTCAGCTCATCTGCTGTTACTTGTAGAAGCTGCGTACGTACCAGCGGGCAGCTGACCGTTGTGAAGCATGCCGAGCCGCTCGAATCTCAAGGTCAGGTGTAAAAATATTATTTTGGACCCTAGCCCGACCGTAGAGTTTCACCTACTTTTAGTATAGCATTTAGCTACTTTTTTAGCACACCTCATCTTTAATCGCACTCAACTATCCCTCGAAGCCTTTCCCGCTTGATTAGGCTTCCCTGAGTTATAAGTTTTGCAGCACCATTCCAGCGAGGCTAACTATTACCTAAATCAAATCGAAAAATGCCACCACTCCTGTCTTCCTCTAAGCGGTTGCTGGACCCCGATTCCCCATCATCCTTCCCATCATTGTGTCCAAAAAAGCGCCTTGCATGCAAAAGGCCAAACACTCAACCCCCTCACTCCTCAAGGCCAGTCGATAGAGTGCCCCAGTTGAATTCAGACTGCTCAGTTGTACTAACCGACATTTCCCTTCCTGCCCCTCTCACTAGCTGTCTTCCCTCCTCTTTACCAAAGAAATCTCAGCACTATGCTGACCTGGCAAATCTTAGCGCTCGTATGCATAAGATGGAGAGCGAACTAATATCCTACCGTAGCATGCAACCACTAGCCTGCCTTCTAGCTCCTGATGCAATGTGTGATCCATCAGGTCTTGCAAAAGCGTCCGTCTTTATTGACACACTCGCCTTCGAGATTAGTCGGCGTGTGGAATACCGTAAACAGGTCTTAATATAAAATGCTCCCGATCGCATCCCGGTGGAACGCACAAAAGTTGCCATCCTGACAGCATGTAACATGCATGACACCATCTGTACTGCTCGACGGCTGCGAAAGTCGAAACCCTCCTTGCGTTGCCCAATGCTAATGCAATTTAGAGATGAAAACGATGCAACGCGCCTGTAAACATCCCAGGCCCTTCTGTCCTCCACCCAATCATTCCAGACCGTGAAGGTCAAAGCTGCCCGCACTCGAATACAAAGATAGCTCACAAGGAATTCACTCTGCAAATTTCTAGAGGCAACTACTGATAGCTATCAAACGGATCCATCTTCCCTTCAACAATCCGTACCAGTAAACATTCTCGGTATGATTCAACCGCTGACTTCCCATGCAACCAACCCCTCGGAAGGATGCGCAAGTCTTATCACCGATGACACAGGTGCACACAGCTCCCGGAGAACCCCCAAATCAAACAACAGCTTACCAACTCAGCCAACTGTCCCGGCTACTTCTACAACCCCCTCTAGTTCCGTCGAGCACCCACCCGTCCTCGACATCAGTGTAGCTTGTTCTAAACCGGTCGAACTAACAGCTGCCCTTCCAAATGCTGGAGCTGACGTGTTATCCCCTAAAGCTCGATGCTGCATCACTGATCCTCTCCATGATCATCATTATCCTGTAACCGCTCCACGCCCAAGCTCGCCATACCGTGCTGCCAACTTGTGGCCTGATGTCACACAAACCGGCATGGCGGCCTTCAGCCCGGCATCTCCTGATTATGACCATGATCCCTCCATTTCTACCCTTGGACACCTGCCTATGCCACCTCTGACCTCAATCGCACCAACAAAATTCACCGCCGTGATGACTTATGCAGTATCTCACCAGCCCCCACCAAGTGCTACAATTAAAGATGAGAATACAGTCTCGCGCTCCAGACCCGCTGACCTAATGTCACTTCGCCCCTCCACACCATAGCGCTTTCTCGGGCACAAACACCTACTATCAAAGCCTGGTGTTGCAACGCCCCCGCCGGTGCAAACCCCCGAATTCCCAATCTTGGCCCTTCGTCTACAAACCCGACCATACCCCGCATGGTACATAAATACACCTGTGGCACCCCACCCCATGCTATCCTTGTCCTTGGCAGAACCCCCAACCTACAAACACCGTTACCTAACTTTAGTCCTTATCAAGCCCTGCCTACCTGCCCACCCGCAAGTTACCTACCTGAGATCCCTATTCGGCAGCTACCTACCCCGCGTCCTCCGAAGCCACGCGCTATACACACCACGAGTCTGGAAGAAACTGGTATCCACAATGACCGGTGACAAGCTCCAAGACTCATCCGTTCCCACTACCCAACCCACCAACTTTCGTCCCACCTGAACACCATTTTCGGCAGCCATCCATCTATCCACAACCACTACCCCTTTTAGCATCCTATCCCCCTCCACACCCGACGATGCAGAATGCGACACGGCCGACAACTCTGCATTCAACTGCACGTCCTCCTCCAAAAGTCATTCCGTACCCTATACTGAGCCTGATACAGTACCTCCTGCCGTGGGCTCAGACCTATTTACTTGACTATTTACCCATCTACCACCAGTATTGAATACTCCTCCGCGGACTCCAAACCCTGCTTCACACTACCCCACCTCTAGCTACCAAGTCCTCCCAGTACCAAACCCTACCTTGAGTGAGGTTACAAAGTTCCTACTTAGTACCGTTTGCTCTCCAATGAGCTTGTCAATAATGTTGTTCAATGCCCGCTCGGTATTGCCCTAAATCCCTAATCTCCGAGCAGTTAGCCCCATTGCATGACCAAGTATGATCTGCGTGACCGAAACATGGCTCACAGATGAAACTCCAGGCACGGCCATCTCAATCGCTGGCTATGATATTCACCGCTCTGATAGGAAAAACTCAAGAGGCGGCGGCTGTGCCATCTATTCCCAATCAGAACTTCGTGCAACCTCCTTTGATGATTCTTCCCTGGAAGGGATTCCAGAGACCATTTGGATATCTACAGAACGGACCAAACGACCTGTACTAGTAGGATGTATGTAT
>SJOL01008406.1:1111393-1135416 GCA_004794785.1 Opisthorchis felineus
ATGCTCGTATTTATGGACAGCTTAACCCAAGCCAAGGATGAGGGACTCATATAGGATGCCATATTTTTCGACTTCTCAAAAGCATTTGATCGGGTCCCACACGTCCCGCTGCTCCACAAACTCGAGTCTTTCGGGATTCAAGGGGAAACTATACGATGGATTAGGGCGTTCTTATCAGATAGAACATTCCGAGTGAAAGTAGGCTCGACCTAGTATTCCCCAGCGCCGGTCTCCATTGGAGTTCCTCAAGGCTCCGTTCTGGGACCAATGCTGTTTCTGATATACGTCAACGACCTTCCGGACGTTCTTTTAGGTCCATGTCTACTTTTTGCGGACGACTTGAAATCCTGGAGTTCCAATACCAGTGCCATCTGAATGGATGTAGATGCTGCAAAACAGTGGTCGTTGGGCTGGCATCTTCTTCTGAATGACGAAAAGTGCGTCCATATATCATACGGAGGGGACTCAGCGGACGCCTTTGTTGTGCATGGTGAGAATGGACCAGAAGAAATCACGAGGATAGATGCCAAAAAAGATTTGGGCATCTGGCCCTCTTCAAACATGTCTTTCTAACTTCGCCATGAGAAATCGGCCAAAAGGTATTCGCTGTTCTACGGATGATTTGGCACACCTTCTCCCGTATTACTCGCAAGGACCTCCTAATACTCTATGAGGCTTACGTCAGATTGCTTCTTGAATACGCCAACCAAGTTGTCTACTCAGGGCGCATGAAGGACGGAACCCTCATTGAGCGTGTCCAGCGATCTGCCTAGAAAATGGTTGCCGGCCTTAGATCCGTGGACTACGAAATGCGTCTCGCGGTGCTTGACCTCTTTCCCCTCGAGTATCGCCGCCTCTGTGGGAACCTAATTCTTACTTATGCCTTATTTGAACAGGGGTTGGCCAGCCGGCTTTTCACCGTTAATCCAGCAAACACACGTCGAGGACATAGAAGGAATGTTTTCAAGCTCAGAGCGCACACTTTTATTAGGCAACATTTTTTTTCTCATTTCTTGTAGTTGCTGCGTGGATAACCTTCCTCCGACGTTTCTCCACACTCCTTCTAGAACCCAGCTCAGGGCACTATTAGACACTTTTATGCGAGTCCCCGCGCTGGAAAGCTTGCTTCCCCGTGCTGAGAACTCAAACAGTAGTCCTACACCCTTTTTTCGCTTGTGCCTTTCAGGTGTACGACAGCCGCTGAACGTCAAGAACAAAACCGGTCCGGGAAACTTGGGCAAATGCCTCGATTCTGTTTATCAATCCGTGAGAAGGTGAAACATATCCTCAATTCCAGAGCTTCATGAACGATAAGGTGAGCAAAGTAATGAATGGTTTTGTTGGTGACACCACTTCGGGGCTGGTAGTGACAATTGGATTGCTGCACCAAATAAACGGACGTTCACCTGTCGGCTTCATCATATTATATAGCCCGCACGTGACCAGTTAATCGAAATAGAGAACCTGAGTTTATTTTTTATTTTTACGTCTTTAATACTTTGTAGGCGACATTACAGCCCACAAAGATTTTTGGCTGAATTCAGTCAGCCGTCCGATGGCCTGTCTTTGAGGACCGGGCATCGCTGGGGACAAAATGTCTGCATACTCTGGCCGGTTGCATCTATCGCACGATTCGGGGGATTAGTGACGCCGCGAAGCCAGGTCACTGAGGCCTGCACCAGTTCAGTTACAGATGGGGCTGAAGCAGCGTTAGTAGTGTGTGCCCACGAATACCCCTGCGTTGTTAGAAACTGCAGACCGTAACCCTAACGAATGACCTCCGTTGTGGTAAAAACGATTCCGCGCGGGCTAAGAGAATTTGATTTCGAGGACCTACTCAGTTGTGTGTTGTGCAACAGACGGATGCGTTAGCTAAAAGATGTGGCCCGCTCTATGATTGTTTTAGATTTTCACCGGACATACAGCTGTGAATAATTATCAGCTCAAACTCCTGTTCTTCGAGGTGTACAGCAAACCCGTGGTTTTCTGTGGCTTCAAGTTGGAATATATGCGCTGTACTTTTTGGTACTTAACTCTGCCGTATTTCGGCCGTGTCGGAAAAAGTCCTCTCGAATTTGGCGGCTGAAAAATGTTTCTTTGTTTAGTAAAGGCACAGAGCGCCACCCACGAAACTTTTTAACACGCTACAGCCGCACAGATTCCAATGTACAAACTCAGAAGTAGATGCGGCAAGTCAACAAGAGTATAGTTTTCTGAGAGATCTGCAGGACCAGTTGGTGGCGTAGGTACGGGCTTGTGAGGAGTAATTCAGACGGACAAAATCGTGGTTTTATCTAGTCAGCCAGGATGCAATTAAACGCTACGACCTTTTGTGATGGGTTCGCGGCAAAATTTTGGCGTCTTGGATTTTACTCCGTTCAGACAAGCAACCGGCAATGTTCTCCATGGAATCAAGATGTGTGATACAAATGGGGCATACATGGACACTTTTGTGGACCGACGTTAAATGCACACTCAGAAGCTCCGTCGGAAAAGTTGTCAAGACGGACG
Source organism: Opisthorchis felineus (assembly GCA_004794785.1). Taxonomy (NCBI): domain Eukaryota; kingdom Metazoa; phylum Platyhelminthes; class Trematoda; order Opisthorchiida; family Opisthorchiidae; genus Opisthorchis; species Opisthorchis felineus. The sequence continues at coordinate 1,113,905 of SJOL01008406.1, forward strand.
TAATATCCCCCTGGTGTTGAGCTTAATGGTGGTGTCGTCGCAATGTGCTAACGCAGGCGGCAGCTATCGCACCCGTCAACATGAAGTATGGCCGACTCATTCCTTGACAAAAATATCAGTGTTCTTAGAGGAATAGAGGTCACAACTCACGTTCACTGAAGGTACTTCCCTCGAATTCTTCTCCACTTCCACTGGAATATATGCGTTGCAATTCACGTTTTGGAAACGTCTGCTTTTAATATGGCTCCCACTGTCAACCTGTCAAACTGTCTTTAGACAAAACCTTTTCCTTTGCCTATATTCCAAACTATGGAACAAGCTCACCTCCCATACCCCTACTATACCCTCTCATGTAGGTTTTCAAGACACCCTCGGTTCTTATCTTTCTACCGAGGATGCCTGGCGTCTTTTCGCGCTAAAGCTTACACTAGACACTTCCTTTAGAAGAGGTCCTTAGTCCTTCTGAGATGCGCTGTCACCTCCAACTGCCTATTACTTTGTCCCACCATGAACACCAGCCTGAACCCTCTAGCGTCAACCCACACATATTTCAGCTTCATTTCTAAGTGTTTTAGCCAATAATTACCCTATTATCTATCTCCTATGCAGAAGTTTCACTTCCTGGGACAGCATCTGCACCTGCTCTCCGAAGTGCGGATCTTCTGCCCAGTGTCTAGTGCCTGCCACCATGACTGTTTTCATGCCCGTCTCCACTGACTTCGTTATACTTCCTTACCTTCGGCCTCAAGCTTCTGTGCTCAGACAACTTATTCTTTGTTCTTTCAAACCAGGTGCCATCCCTGAATAACTCTGTCAGCCCTATTTAGTATTTGATGCTTTGTATTGCCTAGGTCTAACTAACATTAATCGAACGGAAGCTTTAGCTCTTCACTCTTCAAGACTATTCCGCATCGTTTGACCACACGCAGTGCACGCACATCAAATAATGGGTCCGAAGATGCGCAATGAAGGAAATACTAGCTTGGTTTTACAGCCCATTCATTCACACACAACATTTTGCCGTACCCCTGCTTGCCGTGGTGGTTCACACCAACGCTTCGTCATCTTTTAGCTATAGTACGCAGGTTCTAAACATCTCCATTCTACTCAGTGGTCCCCAGAAGGCAGCTGCCGCTTCATTCGCCCCCGCAACTTGCCTCTTCCGGTGGCTATTTGCTGTTTGCTTGTTCGAAATGACTGAGCTGTTTTACTGGCCTTGCTTTCCTCCCGACCGGATAAAATATCTGGTAGCTAGAGTTATTTATTATTGCACAAGCCGCGTTTGTGACTGCTCAGTGACTTGTCACCCTGCAGATCTGGTAGCATGCATGAGGGATGAAAACTTCGTGTGGTGGACGGACACGCCCTGTAGGGAGGGTCACGCTGTTATGTTGTGCCATGGTGCGCTCGTATGCTCGCCACCCATCCGGTAGCACGGATGCATCGCATATCGCCGGTGGTTCTGAGCCTGGATTTAATTCGGAAAATCCATCAAACAGCGCCGTTGTTGTTTGTCTGCAGGACTGGTGTGGAATTTTCCGGTTGCCATTTAGCGTTCAGCACCACGAAGTACAAACAAAGAACAGCTGTCCTTTCGTTTGATTAAAAAACGTATTGGGTAGTCTGAAGATACTCTGCGAGGCTCACAGCTAACATCAACGTGCAGGGCGTTGCCACCTTCATCTTAGTCGGGGTTGCATCGCCCAAAATCCACTTCATCAGCCAGACATAATACACACTTTTTCCCCTTGCTCTCTGAATTGACCATATACATATAAAATATATAGTCCTTATTATTTCCTGAATACCAGGAGTTAGGGCTAGCGCCTGTTGGCTGTTTCTGCCATGAATCACTCTGCTCGGGGCTGACAGCAGTGGCTCGGTGACTGGAAGACCATACTCTTACATTGCCGTTAAGTTCATGTAGTAGCTTCCAGTTAAACTACGGTCGTTATTTATTATCTTGGATGCCCTTCATCAACCGTTCGTTGTCTGCCCGATGTCCCTCTTCACATTAACCGTCCCTCTGCGCAACGAAGACACTCTGATTGGAGTCTTTAGCTGAGCTAAAAACTACTTCAACCCCCTACCTAAATCACCCTGTCATCGCCCGTACCAACTAGTCCAACAACTAGCCTCCTTTCTCGCTACCTCGGCGGCTAAGTCCTCACCTTCCAAAAATCACGCAACTAATCTTGCCCTGTCCTTACGCTTTCTGATTGACTGGCGTTAAGTGCAAACAAGAGACACAACTCTTACCACCAACGATAGTCCCTCGCATCGCTATCTGAACGTACTACATACACGCCAGGCAGCAGCCCACTAATAATGATTCGTTGTGTCTTCATAAGACATCGGCAACTTCAGCTTGTTGGCCAGCCAACAAAAATCCACCCTTTGTAGGTTTCTTCCGGCTTGCTGTCATCCTCTTCTAGATTATTCCTTTCTATTGGATACCGTTTTATCCGATGCCTCCTGGCACTCCCCAAACGCTGCACTTGTCATTCTAGTCCTCCTTCAGTCCCCCTCTTCCCAAAATTCAAATTCCGGCAGTAGCTGCTTCAACTGCCCCGTATAGCCGTCATTTATTCCATTTGGCTGGTCCCCGATTTACACCAACATGGTCCTCCAACTGAATCAAAGTTACCCGTAACTCTGTATCGGCCTGATTCAACCTGTATCAGTTCCCCCATCTAAGTCAGATCCAGCCGCCACAGGACTGCGAATCCCTTGTCCGATTACGGCAACCATGAAACGCGTTACGGGACTGTCCAGAAACCGAAGTATGTCAGTGCAAGGATTTCACTGCCATGCCCAGTCTGATGGCACTCACGCAACTATTTTTCCTTCCCTCGACCCTCGCCTCTCGCCCAACTGCTACGAACAAATTTTTCACCCAGCCCCGACCGCCTCTGTGGCAAGTTCGATCTAGCTAGCTGTATCTTTCTTTCAGATGTAACCGACCTGGTTTTCCGCCGCAATTTCAGTTTTCTCATTCCAGAAGTTCAACGATTTCATTTGGTGTTCGTTCGGCCCTAAGCATTAGCAATATCTCTCCATCGAAAATATCCCCTACACCCGACTTTCCTGCAATAGCGACACCAGTGAGTCTACTTACTTTCAATTTAAATAATATTTTTGGGGCAAAGCTTGTTATTCGTCTCCGTTTCGAATTCTTTCATCTTCACTTCCATTTTGCTTTTCGTGACCCTGGCCATTTACTTATCGATCGAGGTCACTCATGGCCAGCAACGACTTTTCAGTTTTAGTTCAAGTCAACGGGCTTCATCATTGAACTAGTCGTACCTCATGTCCCATTGTTCTAGTTTTTTTGGTTCGCACAACTACGGTGACTTTTCACGTAATAAGCGTGTCTCACCGGTTGTGCTTTCCTACCCGTTGTGTTGTTACCCGCCGCATTCAGGATGTAGTGACCCGATCATGCCTCGATTGGCATGTTCCCTACAAGTTGGGAAATAAACCCATTATAATGTATGTATTATTCCACGAGGTAAGCCGTGAAAGCAAATCGTACCATATTTTCTTGGTCCAAGGCATTCTTCAAATGGGAGGCAACTATTACAGAATTTCCTATGTAAGTTCCACCCAGGTGGATGTTTGAATACCCGCTGGGTGCGCCATACACTTCGGGCGTAACAACTTAGATGGGTTGGTTCAAAGAATATTGGCTTAGCACTGTTTTCTGTGAAGCTCGTCTCGCATACAATATAACAGTCGAAATTTGCTTGTTGCATTCTGCAGTACTAACGTTATTATGCATCTCTGTCGATGATCCCCATTCTCAGAAATGTGGAACTAGTCAGGAGACAATGCAACTTTTCAAATAACTGCACGTGAAATATCACCTTCCCGGTGAGAGTTCATTCCTAGTGGGAAGTCTGGCGCCACTGACCTCCATGACGTCATAAAGCACCGCGTCAAGCACCGCGAGACGCATTTCGTAGTCCACGGATCTGAGGCCGGCAACCATTTTCTAGGCAGATCGCTGGACACGCTCAATGAGGGTTCCGTCCTTCATGCGCCCTGAGTAGAAAACTTGGTTGGCGTATTCAAGAAGCAATCTGACGTAAGCCTCATAGAGTATTTGGAGGTCCTTGCGAGTAATACGGGAGAAGGTGTGCCAAATCATCCGTAGAACAGCGAATACCTTTTGGCCGATTTCTCATGGCGAAGTTAGAAAGACATGTTTGAAGAGGGCCAGATGCCCAAATCTTTTTTGGCATCTATCCTCGTGATTTCTTCTGGTCCATTCTCACCATGTACAACAAAGGCGTCCGCTGAGTCCCCTCCGTATGATATATGGACGCACTTTTCGTCATTCAGAAGAAGATGCCAGCCCAACGACCACTGTTTTGCAGCATCTACATCCATTCAGATGGCACTGGTATTGGAACTCCAGGATTTCAAGTCGTCCGCAAAAAGTAGACATGGACCTAAAAGAACGTCCGGAAGGTCGTTGACGTATATCAGAAACAGCATTGGTCCCAGAACGGAGCCTTGAGGAACTCCAATGGAGACCGGCGCTGGGGAATACTAGGTCGAGCCTACTTTCACTCGGAATGTTCTATCTGATAAGAACGCCCTAATCCATCGTATAGTTTCCCCTTGAATCCCGAAAGACTCGAGTTTGTGGAGCAGCGGGACGTGTGGGACCCGATCAAATGCTTTTGAGAAGTCGAAAAATATGGCATCTTATATGAGTCCCTCATCCTTGGCTTGGGTTAAGCTGTCCATAAATACGAGCATGTTCGTCACGAAAAAACGGTTTGGGAGAAATCCGTGTTGAGCTGGAGATATCAAGCCGTTGGAAGTAAGGTGGTCTAGGATGGCTCGCTTTAGAATGCGCTCCATCACCTTGCATGGCACGCTAGTGAGGCTGATGGGTCTGTAGCTGTCAGGCGATGGTCCCTCACCAGTTTTTCTGACAATCGCTTCCTTCGAAGCAGAGGGCAAGCGGCCTTCGTCAAGTGACTGACAAAACACCAGGTTGAAATGTTTTGCCGGTGTAAACGACGTCTTCTTAAGGATCCCTGGATGAACCTTGTCTGGCCCCAGCGCGCAGAACGGGTTGATCTTGTGCGAGAGTTGCCGAATGTCCCCCACCGTGAAAACCAATTCGGTTAGAGTCCGTTCGTAGTTACGCCTAGACAAGATTGGACGTGACGAGGACGCTGGGGCTGAATACGGACCTGCATAATGTTCTCCGTAGACCTCAGATACCACTATTGGGTCACTCGTGGGTTTTCCGTTCCGGTCCCCCAAGGAGAGCGCGGATGGCTTGTTTCTGCGGCGATGCCTCATGTACTGTAACAGTACATTTCTGTTTTTCCGGTAAAGGTCTAGAATGGTGGCTTGTTTTTGCATATTCCATCGGCGGATTTCTGCTTTACAGCGGTTCCGTATTTTACGAAATGTCAGCTCGGCTTCCGTGTCTCATGTGGTCAACTTTTGATAAATATTTGAATCCTCTTTCCAGAAGATGCCATTTCCATGTGCACTGCCGACTGAGGAGTCAGTTAGGCATGACTGCTTGAAACACTCTCCAACTGATGCTCTTCGTCATCATAGCCCGATGAGTTGTCGCTCCGGATTGTCAGCTCTTGAAATTTTAAATCCAGTATTGGAAGTATTTGTTTTTATGTAATCAATGGACCGGTGCACCCAAAACGGGATTTCGCTCCATTTCGTTTTTCGTAATCCAGGTCTTTCCGACGACAAATCTGAATTTATAAATGTATTTTTGAGTTAAACTTGCTTATGCCTTCGGTGTATGTTTCCAGACGTCCTGCTGTTATAAAGGCAACCTTGCTACTTGCTCATTTAGCCCCGCTGTCGATCATGAATGAGCCGTTTTTACACTGATGTTGCGACGCCGTGATTTAGTGACCGTACGCATTGTTGGACGCAGCGAAGCTCTAGCTAGAGGGGTTCATGCAGGCTATCCACAAGTTCCCCAGAATTCAAAGATGTTCTGACACAAAACCCATCTACTGAGGGGTGTGCAGTTGGTGTCATGTCTGTGCCTTTAGAGCACCAAATCGTAAATTCACACTATACCTGCTTCCTAATATTGATACCCCGTAGCTAAATAGAAAACACAGCTCTGTCATCCCCAACATAACTTGGAACAATCCCATACTCTACCGCAGTGGCACTGTCGCCAACTAGGGACTCCAGTATTGGGGACCGATTATCGGCTCTCGTACTTTCGTTTGTAAACCGACTCTTGGATTCTTCAGTATCCGGTTATAGCAAAAAACGCTTCCGCACCTCAGATACACCTAACACGCTGAAACCGCCCGCTATTTCAGACCGCCCTGAGGCTCTTTTTATGTCTGTCATATGGGTTTGGGTCTCATCTAACTCAATGTTCATGCCAGGTTAGTGCCTCCCATCTTGACTCCCGAAATCATGTCAAAACTAATTGAATGCATAGATGACTAACACGGCCATTCGTGATACGATATTAGCGTCTGTGACGGTCTGACCAGCCACTGCAAGGTTTAGTACGTCTCACTGTCCAAGTTTGAAGTACACCTCTATTGACGCCACACACACGCCTAATTATCTTTTCTTCATGTACCACCACTGCCCTCCAATTTCTCTTGTTGCCAAACCCTACCGTTGGCGACGTTAACAACGCCCCAATTAACATGACTGGTTCATCACCGAACCTATCGGTACCAGCAATGTTGATACAGAATTATAATGAACGCAGCTCATGTTAGATGCCATTGCCGCTGGCCTAATATTTTCCTGGTTGCAGAATACATCCCGGGCAATCCACCTGCTGAATCCAAAACATCAATTGTAGTGAAAGAAAAATGCTGCCACATGTGTCTGTATTACAGACTCAATAAATGCACGAGGAGTGATACCCCTGACACAACTCGTTTTGCAAATCATGTACCCTATTTCTTGGGCTGTTATTGCGCCATGCTTGGGCCACCTCGTTGTCCAACCATGCAACACAACCATGAAACTCAAGTTTTCCTCCGACCTCTTATCCCTCCATGTTCTGAACAACTAGTTCCTCTAAACTCATCCACCTTCCAGGATTAGTTAACACCTCTTCCTGCGAAGCATGTAATATCGGACAGCCATATATATCCCCAGTCGTTATGCTACTGCTCACCGTGGCTCAAGCTATTAACTTGTATTCATTTTCATCTGTCGCATCCACTTCCTAAAAGGCCACTCCCGTTCGCGTCTACCGTATACCGTGGTTCCTACTATCTTCGGCTGAAAGCCGATTAGCATTTTTGAAACCGGTAGTGTCGGCTCGCCATGGTGGTTTTAAATTGTAACCACTGTTAGCTGTCCGACAGTTCGGGTCGTTGCTCGTCATATCTCTACAATTTCCTGACCAAGCGCTTGACATGTGCCTACAAAGCCACCTCATTCCGTTCATTTTGCGCAAGATCTCCAACGTATCAGTCACCCCATTGTAATTTAATATCGTTTTGCACATGACCCACCAATTCTTCTCACGGCGCCAGAAAGGAGCCACTACACCAGTGAAGATAAAACCTCGCAGGGCACCAGAAGCGGCGTGTATTGACTGCCATAAAAAATCCATGAAGCTTACTAGGCACGAAGAATTCCTCGGCTTTGTCTGGCGGGACGCCTGCAGCTAAGATAGGAAGCATTCTCCTGGATTAGTCGCGAATAATTGGTTCATTTTGAATTTGTGAGGACAGAGACGACCTACATATCGTTCATGAACCCCCCAAAGTATTCTCAAATCCAACAAGAGAAAAACGCACGAGGATACCAATTTGCCAACAAAGTGTCCTACCCTTTACATAGACAGACCATGCTGAGCTAGGGCGGCCAAAAAAAGTATGAATTCCGAACGCAAAGTAGAACTTCAGTACGCCTGAACAACTTTTGGCAAACTTGCGGCTGCCTGAAAAGATTTTAGGTTTTCGAATAAATACCACCAAATTCAAAACTTTGTGTACACGTTTCTGCGTTCAGACTTTGGTTTCGGGGACATTTTGGGTGTGCCTCTAACAACCGGCCAAACTCTCATTCGTTAGGTATGTAAACAGCTTTTTATGTGGCTGAATAAAATAGAATGCTTCGCCGCTAACGGATAAAAGGAATGCCCGCGGGCGACACCAATTATAAATATGAAAATCTAAAAAAATGAAAACGTGAAAACAGAGAAATAAACAATTATTATAAATGATCGACTATCGCCCGGCAGCTACGGGCGTGTGCATTACCACTTTTCCACCAGAAACCATGACGCCACTAAGCTGGATCACGTCATAAAGTGCAACGACATTGCCGGGAAACAAGGCCAGCCATTGCCTCTCATCATGATAGCCGTAGGCGTTGTCGAATACATCGGCTACTAATAGTGACTGCTGGGCCCTTGTCTGTGTACAACGCTGATTGAGGCCTCAACAATGCATGATTGCCTAATCCGTCTGCCACCGGCAGATCTTGCTCACTTTAACCTTATGTGTTGTCGCTTATCCTGGCTTTTTATCGTAGTTGCTAGGCCCGTGTCTATATGCAACGCTGGGCATGAGGCCTAAACTATGTATGATAGCCTAATTCAACGTCCAATGGTGGTCCTCCACACTCATATATGTTCGCGTTGTCGCTTACCTTGGCTACTTATGGAAACCGCCGGGCCTGTACCTATGCGCATCGCTGATTATCAGGCCTCAACTTTACCTATTAGCCTAATCCGAGGGCCAACAACGGTCCTTCGTAGTCAAACGTATCGTCCGTCTGTTAAGCCACGACTGAAAAATATAGAATCACCCTTTGCGAATTATGTTTCTATTTAGTGGTTGCATCAGTACAAACGTAATGTGTAGTCAATCCAGTTTTCGGTCCCAGGAGGCCGCTGTATGTATGATCAATTACAACCCGTGTACATCTGCTGCAGTATCAATGAAAACGAATGAATAAAAATTTGTAAAGGCTAATTCACCAAGTGCTTCACAAATCCCGTTGTCCAGGATGCCCGAAGGTGTCCACAATGAAGCTGTTCTAAAGGTTAACTTACTGCTTGCTCAGTTAGTCCGCCTCCACGCTTTCCTTTAGGCTGTAACTGCGCTATTTTGATCTGACCTCATCGCCCGAAATCGTAACATTATCAGACACCTGAGGCTTTTCTCCGAACTTTTGTCCCTGCACGCACCGAACTACCTTGATTGCACACAATTTAGCTAATACACGTCCCTCATATCCAAATATGTCTACATGCGTTCGAATCGACCGCATACCTAGTACGTCCACCTTAAAGCTGATTAGCGTTTTTCAAATCAGGCAGTATCGCCTGACTGCAGTTGCCATAAATTTCAACCACTCTTAGCTGCCAATTATTTCGTGCCGCGGTCTAACTCATAACCTAGTGCCCACTAACAGACCTTTTTGACACTTCTTCCAATTTTGGGACCCCAATGTAGGCATGGCTGTTTGAATGGTAGCGGTGAACCATGCCTCACTCTCAATGGACCCAAGAATATCCTTGATCAATTCTGATCTTAATTTGTCACGATTCCCTGACCAGTCCTAACTATCATGAGAACCCCAACTGACTCACCTAAGATGCGCATACGCGGGGATATCCACTGACCCTAGTACGACGTCGCGATGATGGTGCCACGACTGTCATACCTAATCTGATGGCTTGCCCGTAGTTCACCATATCCCTACTACTTCCCGGCCGAGCGTGTTAAATGCGATCAGAATACCGTCCCAATCCGCTGAATTTGTGCCAGAACTTCAAAGCGCCGGCCACCGTATTGTACTGTCTGCTCACTGTGCCCATAAACACACTAATACTTCCAATTGCACTATCAATGGGTCAGTATAACGGTGAAGATAAAATCTTGTCGTGCAGCCGATACAGCCTGTGCTGACCATGAGAAAAAAACTTGCTAGCTGTGACGTATTCCTTGGCTTTTTCCGACTGGAGGGCTGCTGTAACGGCAAAAACTTTTCCCACAGGGGTCGCGCGAGACTGCTCCACTTTGAGTTTGCGCGGGCAAAGAGGTCATAATTATTGTTTATGTAGTCTTGAGAGTATTTCTAAATCCGATACCGAAAGAAAACACGTGAAGTCACCAACTTTGTCACAAACTTCCCCACCGTCCTCGCGGGACATCATGCTGAGCCACTTGCAGCCATGAAAATACGAATTCCGCGCCCAAAGTAGACCTTGAAGATGCTCAAACAAGTACTGGCAAAACTGCTGCTGTCTGGGGAGGTTTTAGGGTTTCGAGGATATACTATATGTATATATATATATATATATATATATATATACTGTATGTTGAACTTCCTTTCGATCGAACTAAAGTTTCAGAGAAATTTGCTGTGCGCATCCAAGGGTCAGCCACATACGTACTCTCGAGCCGTGTCGACTGGGATGTTAGGAAGTCAACAGTACTGGAAGTTCACAAGGATGCGGTGATGGCACACGCCGGCTCTGGAATGAGCAGCTATGGAAACTGGAGTTATCGTAGCCGCACGACACACAAACCACACATTCGCACAAGTTGGATGACGCAGGAGAACGAGGCAACAACATGCGTTTATTGTAACCGAAACCACAATCACAAGGTACATAAGTATGTCAACATCACTCATGGTATGTACAATCGTACTACAACTTCCTATCTGGGGCTCTTGCTGGCTCATCGGGGGTACCTGTAATAGGGAGAGAGAAAGAGATAATTAGGTCGTGTGATACACGCATCTTAGCAGGTACAGTTTGGTTTCAACTAAGCTATAGCCAAAAAACTCGAATCGCGCGCTCAAAGTCAGCTTGCAAAAACCCTGGGGAATTTGTTTTAGCTTGTGAACTTCAGTTACAGCAACAAAGGACAACAACAGCTGATCGGTCATTCAAGGCTGTCGGCAGACGTCCAATCACGGTCGAGTGCCGTTTGGCCTCCGTTGCACAAAGCACATCAGCCGTGTTGGAGCTGCCTTTTCAGCATTCGCTCGCAGGACCGGTTGGAACTCCGGGAATGATGGTGACAGGAACACGTAGTGTTATGCGTGTGCTTGGAACTACAGGAGCCGAAATTCCGAAAGCACTCATTTCGTCTGTCAGATGCAAAAGAAATCGACGTTGCAAGAAAAAGTCCAACACATCAGAAGTCTCTAATTTACCTGAAAGACTACCGTCAGCATTCCCCCGGTCATCCGAGTTACATGCGGATGGCGCAGATAATTTTAATCTCTGGAACTTGGATCTCCCTCTGGAAAGAGAGAAGCTGGGTTCTCTTCTCTTCCGGGGCACATATTCACCAAAGCCCTTATCAGTATGTCAAGTTATATCGAATGTATTCCTTAACCGTTGTTTAGTTTAATTCCGCTTTCCGTGATCACCTATGCGATCTTCTGAGACAGGAAGAAATAATCCATGTGGATTCAAGTCATTTGCTAATGGTCAACTCGGTAAGGGTGTGTACTTACCATCCGTTATTTGAAGGAGCTGGATGATAAGTTGGATTCGACCCTTCGGAAAGAGACCCTCTCTAGGCTTTGGTGGCTTCATAGTGCCTTCTACAACCTTTCGTCCCTAAGCTTTTGTAGGACGACCTGTCTTTTGGATTTATTCATTTCGAAAGTCAAGGTAATTGATGCATTCTCAGTAGTATGATTTTCTAACAGGTTAAACCAAAATATGCAACGTGTGTGGCTGCCGCTTGTTACTATATCGCCTCAAAGTTTGAACGTATGACGGTGAGTAATCCACATGGATCCTATGTCAGCAATTTTAACCATTGAAGCTTATTTGTTAGTTTTTCCGACACCACTTCAACAAGGAACTTGAACTCTCTTAATCGTAGGTTTCCCTCGGCTAGCAGGGAGTTGTAGATCCAGTCGTTCGAATAATGATTTCCAATTGAAATTTCATCCAATCTGAAAAGCCGAAAAGCACTATTTCATCTGTTTTGGGATTCATCAGCGGTGCGCATCTCACGAACCCTAGAGTTTCGAACCCGCGACCTTCAAGTCTGGTCGAACACTTATCGTCCGGCCACAAGCGGCTGAACAGCGGTGTGACTAGCTCTCACCAGGACAGGACATTCACAGAAACCATATCACGCGGCCACGTGCTGACTGGCTCGTCGAGTTACGAATTCTCATACGGAAATTTCACTTATCTTATGAAATCCTAGGCATGGTGTCGGAGGGCGTCAAGTGCCAAGGTGGTCAAACTCGAAAAGAGACCAAAGGGCGTTGTAAGTAGAGGGTCACCATGGCTTAGAGGTTTGCGCATATAAACAGGTTACAGCAAGGTTGGAAGGGGTTATTAATTCTTGATAACGAGCCCCTGAAGCTCAGTCAAATGATGCAGGACGGTTTGGAGAATTCTCAACCTAGCTTAGTGACTCATTTCAATAAGTGTTCATTGTCTTCGGGCAATGGACTGCAAGCCTTGACCACTTACTCATGCGATCGTATGTAGGTACCCACAGATGCTCTTGGTACTATTCCCTCTAATCGGTGGAGAAGACCAAGGAAGATAACGGTGCGGCTGCGGACTTTCAACATAACTGAGTTGCTGAGATCCTTGTGGATGAATGCGTCTAGGCTTTTTTCATGAATGAGGTCATAGGACCATATATTGAACGTCTAAAAGGTCCATATGCCACTTACCTTAGTTGTGGGCATCTACTAGTCACTTGGATTCTGTGTCCAAATTTGACTTCACTATGTTGTATTCTTGGATAGAATGTTTTAACTTACACAATCTGATATCGGCGAATAATCGATCAGACGAAATTAAGGTTGCATGTAGAAGAGCGAAAGTAGCGGTCCATGCGGGGGCGAGATGGCTCAGTGGTTAGAGCGCGAATTTACTGACCGGAAGGTCCGTGGCTCAAACCCGACCTCTGTATCTCGACTTCCCCTGTCTATGCTTGGGCAACCTGACAGTATCCCAGCCCTCGTGCTTTCTTCGAGTAGCATGGCAGCTAGGCACCGAAAGGGTGTTACAGCTGAACGGTTAAATTTATTAAGACCGGTCAATGCAACGCAACGGGAGACTGAAAAGAAGTCTAGCAGGCTACTCGTATCTTGTAACTGTCTTTCGCTTATCCAGGTATAACAAAGCCTGTGTTTCTCGTGCACAGGAAGAATCGTCAGTGATTTTGTGATGTACTTGCTCAAAGGCCTTCGAAAAGTATATGAAGTCACCTCCCTCGACTAGACCCTCCCATCAACCAGTCCTAGAAAAATGTGTGTAGGACATTCTCTTTTACCTGGAAAGTCTTATGGTAACAGGGTTTTAGTCTCTCCCCGGTCGGTTTGGGGGTGATAAAGACAAAAAGGTGAAGGATAGTCGGCCTGTAAATGACCGGGCCATCAGCCCTCCCTCTAGGTTGGGTTGATTGTCCTATCCTTCTGCTACTTTGAATCGACGGCCGATCTACGAACCCGTTGAAGAATTCCGAATGAAAAGTCGCTAAATCGTCCTCTATATGCTGAAGTTTTCCGGCCCGTTACAGTTACGAGCAGAAGGAGTTTCAACCGCAACAGGTGTGAAGGTAGGCCAAAAGGACAACTAAGTAGCGGTGAACCGTGCTTCATTTACCAATTTAGACACATGATTTCAGTGAGACAGTTGCCTCATCACTGGAGCACTGAAGAGGAAAGCATCCATGAACCCTGATTCAATCTGTCATTGAATTACATCATAGATTTCTCCTGCGGAGACCTAGCAAAGGGAACCACTCAAGTCAACTCAAGTGAGGCTTCGTTCGCTTAGAGGAATTCTGAACACTCGTCGCATTTCTACATGATGGGTTGGATATTTCGTTTCTCGTTTGAAGGCGGATTTCGAAAAAAAAGATATTACACTTCGTGGTCGGCAATAAGACTGGTTTGCCCCAGCGATCTTCACAAAAATATGAAAACATCATCCCAAAGCCCCAAAACTAATAAGACTTGTCTAGTTCGATGTCTAGATCTGTGGAAATACCTCAGAAATCTCCTTCACTAGATAGAATTCGCAGTGAAGTAGATGATGATGAAAGCTTAGAAACTTTTTGGACTACTTGAAATAATTCAAGGGACCCTACTCATCGCATATGACCTACCAGCCTATTGCTGCTGAAATACGCTTTTTGCGTGGGGCCATGAAAAACGTACAACCAAGTAACTTACTGCATAGTGTATATAGAGATGGAAACTAATGCACGCGTTAGATAGTGTATTGTTTGAACGTTTGCATTTCGTTGTTGCTAATTTAGAGAAATAATAATTTGGGAAAAATAATTGTGGGCAACTTATTCAGACAGTTCGGTCGCCATATGGAGGGATGTGCTAATAAGACTCCATTTTGAGCTTATTTTCAGCTTCTACTCATGCACCGTGCAATGTTATCTCAACTGTTAGTGTTTTCCGTTTGTTTCAAAACCGTGCTTCATTTGGCTTCCACAAGTGGAGGTTTTACGTTGAATTATTTTGACTAGGTCGTGTTGTACAGCTAGTGAGTGGCTTATCGCATCGAAGTAATCACGGTTAAATTGCTTGATCAGAGCATGAATGTTTAATCCGTTGGTTACGCAATCAACGGCCTTTCTCATACCACTAGCCAACATATCGCCCGGTGTGGCACATAGTTGTGAGTTTTTTCATTCTGAACTCATAGGTTCTGGGGCTGAAGACTCTCGCAGCTCCGCTAACAAAGCCAGGGAGTGTCATTGCCCCAACTGGAGTTAGGGGTGTTGTAATTTGCAACGAACTTGGGGGTTGCGTAGAATTGATGAGTTTGTGGATGCTTCGATAGTACCACCCTTTTGGTTGTCGATGACACGAACAAGGGCCCATCGATTATTGACCACTTCGGCACGAGGTTTCAGCCTATGACACTTCGCTGTCCTAGTGTAACAAGTATTACGCATTCTAAACTGTTTTCTATCAAGGAAAAGTTCTTTATCCCAAAAAGTTGATTACATGGTAGCGCGAAATAAAAGCTGCTACAGTCGAATCGGGTGTTGTAGAATTCCCGGGCTTGAATTCACGCGACTAGAAACCCCACTGCACATGTCACATGAACGATGCCGGTGGTGCGCATGCTGGTTGCCCAGCCAGAGCTTGCCCATCGTGCGCATCGATTGGGATACAACTGTCGTCGAACTATTACCTTTTTGTTCTTGTGAGTTTATGCTCAATTCCTTCTCACTGGACATCTAATTACCTGCTTGCTGTTCATGAGTTGGCCGCTCGTAGGTGTTCTTTCACCTCAGGCTCTTGTCCACCTGATTATCTCGCGTTAATGTTCTGAAGATTTTGCAGATGTTTTCCTATTGTTTGCTGAGTAATGTTTTTGCTGTGGGTCTGTTTAAGACCAACGAAAAACTACAGTCAGGTATCTCACTTGATATTCCGCCGTCCGTGCGTCGTGTTTGTTACGCAACTTCGGTCCTTTAATTAGGATTGTCGAAACTGGTGGCTTGTTCAACTGGGTTACCACGTCATTTGTTTGAACACTGATCCCTTATTCAGTTCTTCTTATCCTTTTTATTCTTTCACTGTATCTGCAAAAATGTATTTTTGTCTTAGGTGATTGTCGTTTACGTTTCCATCGCAGTGGTTATAGTACATCAAAGGCAGGAGGCCTTGGCCTGAGGACTGTTTTGAGTTAGTCCGGACAACCTCAGAAGTTTAATTTGGGCGGTCAGTACAGTCACTGATACCGCTGGTTTGTGCTATCGTGTACGGTCAACAATCGTACATCACATTTAGCTTATACAGAGCTACACAGACAAAAAACAGCAAGGCAAACTAATGAAACTTGTGCCGGCACGTTTGCATCAGAAGTTGAAGCTGTATCGAAGTGGTTTTTGATAACTCAGAACCTTAGTATACCGGTACACCGAAACTCGGAGGCCTGCATGCGTTCGTGTTTATCTCAGTCTGCATGATCGGTCAAGTCTGTTGCATATTTTAGTGTTTGGAATCGCCCTAAGCTAGTTGGGTTGATTGCAGTCGCTACGTTGAATCGCCGAAATGGTTGTATTGAGTGAAAAAGTATACTAAAACATTACCACCTGAGCGCTTGACAGACACATTAGAGCAGTAACCTCATTCACTGCGCCGCATATATTCTAACGCCAGTACAACTCTATCAAATCTGATTTTCTTGTTGAGCACGTTGGACAAACTTGGTTCATATCTGATCGTTTGGTCCCTCACTTTATCTCCTCTTCGTACTCATTTGTACATATAGACCTCTGTAATATCAGTTGCCCAGTTCACTTAAATCAGCAGCTCGAGACGGCTCAGTGGTTAAAGCGCGAATTTACTGAACGGAAGGTTCGTGGTTCGAACCCGACCTCTGCATCTCGACTGCTCCTGTCTAGGCTTACGCAACCTGGCAGTATCTCGGCCCTCGTGCTTCCTTCGGGTGCTTTAGCTGCTAAGTACTGAAGAGGTATGACAGCTGAACGATTATTTCATTATTTTATTTATTTTCCGTCTTCCCTATAAGCATAGGGCTCTGTCTGAACTATGAGCCCCTATCCGTGATACTGTCTGCCGCTTTGTTTCAGGACGTTCTACTCCCTACTCCAGACAGTCTGGTCATGCTGTCCAGATGCGGTGGCACAGCAAACGATTTGACCCGAATGGTAGAAATTATCCTCAACAAGCTGAGCCCCGGCACGGTGGCTTCAGTTGGCGCCTGCTCAGCCACTGCGCTCAATTTTCTGGAGTGCTTCGCGCAATTCAGATTGGGCGAAGCCTTCCCCACAAACGAGCCCCTGGGAAACCAACGTACGTCGGATTCTCGATCATACCTTCCAGACACCACCGGTCTTTCCCCCTTCCTCCGTCGGAAGCTTGAACTGGCATTGACGTCTGCGGAAGCCGCTTCGTTCCGACCTGCATGCCTTGCCTTGGCTCTCTTGAGTATTTACTGTCTTCCGACCAGTGCTTCCGATGGTTGCATCAGCACGGTCGAACTGGATGAAACTACGCGATTTACGGTACCAGATCTTTTGAATCTGGCACAGTTGTGCGGGGTAGGTAGTGTATCTTTAAAATTCTTTTTGTACGCCAGGATGTAGCCCGGTAAAGTAGTGATTTGTTTCTGGGTCACCAATACACTTCCGATGTTGACTGCGCAAACCACTCCTTACCAGTGGGAGAGATTCATCACGCACAACAGGGGTTGCAGTGGTAGCCGTTCGCCCTGTTAATAGGAGACGTGGAGCCGTTCGGCCTCCAGGTGCCTTATACCAGTCGTAAGTGCAGGCTCCTGAGATTGGAGTACCGTTCTTTCATTTAAACATAAGGAGGCTGCAACAAGCAGTGAGGACTAATTTCCAGCGTCATCATGGTCCTGTGTCGTCGTTCGTGCATTTGTACTTGGATCCTTCTAAACGGTTGCGCCTAGTATAAAATTGGCGTCCGTGAGGTAAGTGGAACAGACGTTTTCTGGTACTTCCCGGGTTCCCGGCCTCGGCTAACTTTTAATGGTCACCATTGTCCAGTGCATTGAATAACCTCAGTATGTCAGTTCGAACTGCCTCTCACACTGAAGCTCAGAAATCCGAACTTACGTCCACTTCGATTTTTATTCCGATGTATTTTCACACCTCTCTGTAATGGGGTTATGGGCAAAGTGAGGTGCACGTAAAATTAAATAACTAGTTAAAAATCGGGCAAGTTCATTGTGCTTGTTAAAATCTGGATTCCTTAGGCCACCACTACTAACTGGGAATTACATTATGTTAAACTGATACACTGGATAACACATTACGGTAGAAGAAAGTACTTGATTACGATACGGATTAAGTCATGTCCAGCCGTCTTTCTGCTTATGCATTAAAATCCAGCTTATTTCAGAGTGCGAACGTCAAAAGTTGTCAGACTGGCTAAGCATCGTGGTTTGAAGGATGATTTTGAAGTATCTGGCCGTGGTGGCCGAGTCAGTCGTAGATATTGCAGATGGCGGCCATGGGCGGCAAACGAATATGTCAGCCCTGAAGAATGAGCCTACGGAGATGGCGCTAGAAACGGGGTGAGCAGGGGAGAAGAATGAGTATGTGAAAGAGGAAGAAGAGAGGCGTCAACTGTAGCCTTCTTTCTCTTACCCGCCCTGCAAGAAAGGTGTGTGTGTGTGTGTGTCATGAGACTATTTGTAATTGTGCAATTCATGGCATTTCAATCCCTAGGTTATCCACATCTGTGATTCAACCCTAGATCCCCCTCCATGCCCTATTTCCCTCTTTCCGTTATGAGGATTTATTCGAATAAATTGACATGGTTGTACGACAGTGTTGCCGTCAGTGATGATGATGACAGTAAAATCCAACCACCATCCATCTATAGTGGCCACTTTCGATCTGTTCCATCAGATTAGGGTTATAACCACTTGTGTCGCATTCCAGACTTCTGGCGCCAAACACCAAAGCAAAGTAGCCCCTCTGTCGCCGGTTCAACTGTTCTTTATAAAAGATTATGTGTTTGAATTTATTTTAATCCGTGTACATACACCAGGATACATCTTTCGTAGCGTCTACCTTTGGAGCGACTGGCCCCACTGTAGAGGTTTTACTAGACTTGATCCGTTTATCATCTGGATACTAGAACTTGCAAATATGTGTTTTCTAAACGGGCCGTTGGATATCTAAAACAACGAGCGCCATAAGACGATTGTTTTCTGCTCGTGATTGAACCTGGTGGTTTGAATTTGTAAGAGGAAACAGTGTGCTAGCATTCTGAGTATGTCCAGCTGGCTTTCGGAATGTTTCGGACTTCCAGCGGTAGTTTCACTTAACTCCGTTTTATGTAAAATTCGAAGTAAAATTCTGGTAACCTTCCTGGCGAAAATATTCGAATTGTGTTAGCTGCAATGGTGCGGTTGCAGACAGTCATTTGCGTAAGTCGCTTGGTCCCAAAATGCTACATGCCTGTTTCAACCTCCAAAGGCGAAGGGCTATGGGTAATCAACATCCGCGATCAGGCACTTCGTCAGTGGCTTCCACTTCAGCTACATTGTTGCTTCTGTTAGTTATCCCCTCCTTGATGTCCTCACTGCACTGTTATCTTGCCACATACCGTTGGAATTGCACAACATTGGCTACTATGACTTATTTAGGTTCACTGGACCAGTGTCGAAGCGTGTAAAGCAGCAGTCCAAGAGGTGCTTACTGCCCAGAAAGACCCATCCAGCTTCAAAGATTGCCCTCCTTGCAGCCTATTGGGTAGTTCACCGCCGCTTGTCTGGACCCTATCCAGACGCACCCAGCGGAGCATTTCAACCTCTTCTCCGCCGGCCTTGTCAACCGTTTTCGAATGCGAAGAAGAGGTGGTTCAGTTGCAAGTCGAGCTAACCGGTCTTAGTTTTCGGTGAGTGCATCAATATTGTCTTCCATTGATATAATCATTACATTGTATCGAAGCACTCCTTTAACGACATCGATACTGATGCAGTAAACGGTATCTCAACAATCACTGGCTAGAACGCAATGAACATCCCACTAATAACAAATAGAATGTTCTCTCATTAGAGATAGCCTTTCCTGATAAAAAGTCACGCTCAGCAAATGAGTGAGCAGTTTAGCCTAGTAGTTTTGTTATTCGGCAGACCGAATGGCATCCGCCGGGTAGCTTTTCGTTTTTCCATTTTTAAGTGTCCCATTGTGTACTCCTCATATCATCAAATCTTAGCACGACAACAACAAAGCGGCTCTTTTTGCCTACGGTCTGCACTCCATTTACGATGTCTTCCATATCGTATGATCTCCAAGGAACACGTCTGAGACCTTTCTTCCTATGAGTTGGTTTCAACAGTTTTTAGGGTTTTTAGCCGACTTGTTAGAGCGATCTATGTACTGCTACTCCAAACCGTGATGCTATGCAAAAATGGGGTCAAATCAACGTAATTGTTTTCCGCTATCCAGGATCTTCGAAAGTTTGGAACTTCCAAACCGAGGAAAAATACCGTGTTTTCGGTGCTTTTCGTCAGACCAACAGAGAACAACGTGTAAGCAAGTATCTACGATAACAAAGGTTGTAGTGCAGTTCGTACAGCTACACCAATCACTTCATCCTTAACTTGAATAGACTGAGCATGTAAGATTGGTTGCGTTGACTGTGTCCACTTTTAAGAACATGACCGTTCTCTCAACTGTAAAGCCGAAATTTCAAATTATGAGCCACAATTCAGGATTTTCAAGTTTCCCCACGCAACCAGGATACAGCGCTTCTTAAGCTAACGCGTCTTTTGAATTGTTTCTATCTGAAGTTCCGTACACTCAAATGTACTGAATTCCAACTTGATCCTGAAGCACACGAGGTTCGTGACTCCAAACATGTTCCCAAAGGTTTGATGAAAGTTCGGCGCGAGTAGAGTCTCAACACCGACATGTTTTGGTTACGGTAACATCTATGGGATGGAGGTCACCATTATTGATCGTCATCATTGACAGCAACACCACTGTTGAAACATTGATGTGGGCTAGTGGCCCGGTTTTTTAGATACTGGCCAGGTATCTTTCCTCCGTTCGCCTATCAAGGAGCCTCAACTGGTTAAATCATCTGTGCCGAAAATCTGTTTATGTGGACAGCATCCAAATCAATAGCAACTACGAAACAGTATACTTCTGTCTAACTAATTACATAGTCCACCTCAGTGGTCAGGTTGACCGGCCAACAGACCACTCATTTCGGCACGGTACCTGACCCACACTTGAATTATGCTCCAAAGTGAAGCCAGATGCCGCCGAGAATCAAATGGTGACCGATGATTTGAGCCCCTAAACCGGTTGATCGCAGGGGATCAGAAGCACCACATTGCGGAATAAGTTCGGTTTCTATCGCATCTTGTTGTTTTTCTCAGATAAATCAACTCTTCACTCAAATGATTTCTTTTGCCGCTGTTCTGGCTGTAAACTGCCCCTCGCAATTCTATCCTGGTCACGTCATGACCACGAACCCAAATGTGTCCGCACCGTCCATCTCTTCCGGAATGCATGCAACCGGGCTGTTAACTCCCCTGTATGCGGACTATATGCGCCAGATGATTACTGCTGATGGCTTCAAGAGACTGGGAAAATGCCGATTAATCTTGTTTCACTTCAGTCGTCTTCACTGCATTTGACACGGAATGGCGTTGCTAGTAAAACAAGTTTTTTTTCAAGCGATCTGTGATCGTTCCCCGTTCCAAAAAATAATGGAAAGATGTTAGTCCGGGCACCATCGATCAGTTGCTCTCCGAGTTGAAGGTCAACCTTAATGCACAAGTACATGCCATAGGAGTCTGCTAACAATCGCGCTAACAAAGCGCCATCACTTCTCTTGATTCAGTCGTTCGTAGTGCGGCGCATTCACTGCGAGTACCCTTTTTGAAAATGGGCACTACTATCGAATCACCCCAGTTGTCTGGGACGGTCTCTTTCTCCCAGATAGACCCAAATTGGCTAGACAGGCACTGGCTGAGAAGTCCACCGCCATCCTTGAAAAGAGCAGGTGGAAGGTTGTCAGGACCAGCAGCA
>SJOL01008406.1:1142212-1254941 GCA_004794785.1 Opisthorchis felineus
TATATATATATATATATATATATATATATTATATGCATCCACTTTCCTTGGCTAAAGAACGGTCCAGCTCTCCTGGTTTTTTTGGCTGCGCACAGCATGACGTGATGGAATCTGTCATTTCAACCTTAATGTGTGCTCAAAAATTCGATGACCTTGAAAATGTAGAAGTGTTTACATGCTTGTCGTTGGAGCGTGTTATCTGGATCAACTTAATAGTTTTGATACAAACTAGCAAGACGAAGATGTACTCCAACACAAACTTTAGGCATCGGACAGCTTACGAATGATTAGTTGTCATGTGTTGCTTTGTCTAGCTTCAAAAGCTCTAGTTCATATTACAGCCACAATACCGTTCAACAATACCGATTCTCAACCTGTTGTGTTGGCAAACCTATTGATGAACGGGGCTAATTTAGAAGTATCGACAGCCTTGTTGTGAATACATACAAATTACAAAGGGTATTGCCAATGTGAGTTTTCTCATAGGGTTGTCGTTGAAACCATTATGTTCCCTATATGGGTATGAGGAGTTCGTGCCCTTCAACCGAAATAAGAATGGTAACCAACCTTCGGTAGTTCGTTTTCATTTAGATCATTTCTTTATAGGCAGAAGGCTATTGGTGAGCTGAACAGATTCCAGTATCACAAACCGTGTGCTTGTAAACGTGAAATAGTGTTGCTGGCCATATTGACCATGAAAATCCTGAACTTGGTCACGTCCAGCTATTCAGCCGCTAAGCTCCCGTTTCGTCATTAAACTCCTTCGACTCCATGTAGAAAGATTTGAGCTCCTTTGTTAACAGTAGCATGTGACATTCTTTCGCGCGTGATGTCTGTAGGAAGTAAAGTGGGTGTAGACAACACAGCGTTTTATTCTTGCAATTTTTAGATAACAAGGGAAGACAGTTCTGCACGTCTTTTATGTTTGATCCAAACAGATCAACTTTGCAAACACTTTCTTGATCCAACTATAATTATCCTAGAGTTAGTAGATTTGCGTGTGTTGACATTAGCAGGTATTCAGTGGATCCTGTGTGTATTCAGGTATCGTCTTTTCAGCCTTAATTTCGGTAGGGTGACGTGATGCATAATACATTGTGACATTGTAACGTCCTATCAGTTTTTGTGCTACTCAATCCGTCGTCGAGGAATTACTTGAGATCCCAACTGCTGTTGTGACTTATGGCCCTTTCAGTAGATATCGGAGCTCGGGATGGAAGATTACCGGCCGTGTCTAGTCGTAACCAAGGTCGCAAAGTTTCAACTGTAGTCAAAGGCACACACCCTTGGTCATCATTCACCGACTTATTCCTTGATCTTACCCGGCAACAAATAGTGCGGCTAACTGCGCTGTTAATTCGTTCACAGTTTCCTATCCAGTTGCCTTTCCGTAATCGGGTACTGATGCTAGAATGCACCCTGACTGTCTTTTGCCATCTTGTTGCCTCCACACTACCGAGTCACGTGCCACACGAGCTGAATGAATGGGTGTGCCAACAACTGGATGCGGCGTTCTAACCAGCCAAACTAACAACAAAACGTTCATAGCATTGCACCTAATCCCACTCTCAAATTTACTTCTCTGGGCTATAAATGACCTGACCTTTGTATCGACAGTTCCAGGTGACTTTGGCTCAGATGGTCAAACAGACCTAGTTGATGCTATACCACTCTGAATATGCGGAGCGCATGAGGCCTAAGCAAAGCGCTGGTGTGTGCGCTAGACTTGGAGGTGCACATGCACGATTATTTAGACGTGTTTGTGCACATGAGTCATTCTTCACTCTAACGCACTAGTCCTCGCAGCCCATCTGACAGTTGTGCACACTAAAAAGGTCATTTTTGCGTGCATCCCGGCGCTGTTCTACAGCACGCTATCTGTCATTCCGGCTCAATCCGTGGTCAACCGATGCGTGTACCTCCATGAGGCAACTATCTGATGACGCGACTCCTCTGACGGCTTGGGCTCACAAAGCTTCGGAGATTAATTCAATTCAGGAAACCAGCATCCTTCATCAGTTTAGCAGTGGGGGTTGATCATACTCAAGAGTGAGTGGATGGTAGGTGACCGCGTTAATAATGAAATCTTAAGTACCAAATGGTTGTTCTGTTGGCCACATATATCATGCCACAGAGCGTTGTTCAGTGAAAGTTCACACGGAGAGACTTCGGTCGAATAAGGGGCATAGTGCGATGTGTAAGAAATGAAACATCTATGAGTGGTAACTGTCAGGAGGACAAATGTGGTGAACGTTGGTTAATTTTCCAAAGGTGTAGTCGTACGTAACATTCAGTTAGTTAGTTTACTGGAGTATATCATGAGAGTACAGATAGATCAAGCAAACAGGCTTTTGGGAAGCAGCCTGCATTGTACACACATGGATAACAGAACAGCCTACTACACAATTTCAACCTGCTAATAACCAGGCTCTACTTATTTTTTTACGGATGTGTAAGCTAACGCAGTGGTTTAAGAAGCTCGAAGCGTATGTGAAGCCATTTAGATAAAGGTCGCTGAAGTGGCTTACTTGCCGCTGAAATAGTGTAGAAAACAGAAAAGCGGATGAACGTAAAGCGAATACCCAGGGAATAGAAGTGGTGAAACTGTGATAAACTTATGCTACTATCACTGCATTCCGGTTATCAAATCTTGTAAGGTATGAAACATCCAAAACGATTTAGTTCTGGTGCAACTGTAATAAACTTGGTATGCTGCAGATAACAGTCACGAGAGATTTTGTCTTAGCACCATTTCATTGACGGAGTCAGGCAGTCATCCGAGTTATGACCAGCTTTCAAATGTCGTTTGACCTGGGGCACCAGAATATAAAGATGCCTCCCGAGTACTAATACATAATTAATCCTTTGTTTTGGAAGACATCCACAAATGGGGTCCGAGAAAAAGCGGTTCCAGCATACTGGACATCAAGTCATCTCTATCGCCCCTGTTTCATTTTTGATTCCACAATGGAAAGCACACGTGAAACCTACGTAAATGCGGCTTTTCTCGGTTGCTGCATCAGCTAGCATCGAATACGCAGGCGAAAATTTCCCAATACTCCACCCGTTCCTTCTCCCAAAAGACACTTCTGGATGTTTTGGAAGGAAACACTAAACAAACCTAACTCTACCAGTTGGCTACTCACTAGCCAAGCCATGGGATAGTATAGAAACATGTTTTCCGTAAGCTTTCCAGGCGCAACGGATACCCATCAATTTAATGGCTTCATTGTTCACTGAGCTTGGCAGTTTTGTTGCAAGCGTTTTGTCACTAATCGGGTTGACATCATCAGTGCGTAGCAATGCACCGCCATCACAACTTGCTGCGGACGGAGCTCCTACGAAGTTCAAAGAGTTTGCGATTTTCTCATGTTTACTATCTACACGAAGGCTTCATAAAGCTTTTGCTTCCATCTGTCTCGGAGTGGCCATATGCGATAAGTTCTTGATTCTCATAGAAATAACCAGGTGCTTCGAACTTCAAAATGATGTCCGTTTCACAATCCAAGCACATCTTACCGCTTCCAGAAATTCGCGACGAGCTGTAAGGCGCAGGGCCTGGCCGAAAGGTGAGCGAAACCCCGGTTTTATATTTGGATGGCTCAGTTTTGATCGCCATTAAATGCCTTGAAATTAGCTGTTAGGCTTCATCCGTATACTTGTTGTTTAGAGTAACAAAGGCTCAAATGAAATAGCAAAAGTGGCTGGCATTTCAGTTCATAACCCTAACTCAAGAGTGATGTTTGATAGTTGAGACGGATTAATCCTCTCACACGCAATCATCCCTCGAGTGGTCGTTCAAGGCTTCACCCACTTCCGGAGCTAACACTGTTGCGCAGTCAAGTTACTGAAGGAATCAAGCAAATGATTTTATCTGAAATGGAAAGAACACATTGGGAGGAATGATCTCATGACTGACATGATGGTGATGAACAGAGCATGCTGAATCGGTTCTATTAGTTGGAATAAGCAATGGTTGGTTCCTTACAAACCACATCCTCGTATTCTATGTGCTCATACGGTCCAAACGTAGTTACAAGATAGATGAAATCTTGGTGTTACTTGGCGCGTCAGTTTGATGCAAATATGGTGACTTTGACAGCATTTATTCCCCACGATACCATCATTTTCCGAAACATCCATGTGCTTAGTTCTAAGAGCAAGTCAACCCAGAATGATCTGCTTTCCATATAACGGGTTTTTCGAACACGTGACACAAACCTGAGTTTGGAGGTTGTCTGTGGTCAAAATGTGCAAATACATCACAAACCGACTGGAAAATGGATACACTGGCCACACCCCAGAACAAGACACCGATGTTGACCAGCGGCACGTGCAACGCGCTTGCTTATGGGACAATGAAGGGCAAGGTCTTAGCAAAGCTTAAAGCAAACCTGATTTGCAAGGCGCTTACCATGATTAATCTCACTTGTCGTTAGCTTATTCCTCAGTTTCTGAAGACGTAGATAGTATACTACACCTCCCTTATGATAAACACCTTTGGAAGTGTTTAATCGGCGAACAAGAAGGGCAACAACAGGAACCGCACCACGCCTATTCTTCCTGTTTAATGTAGTTTCATTTGCATCCGCTTGTTTCTAACAGCCTTCTTGATTAAGGAATAGAATTTCCAGTTTCATCTAAACTGAATTGCTCAATACTCTTGTACATCCGTGATTCACACACACACACACACACTAGCAAGAAGCAATGAATATCTCTGGTGGCGTAGTCGTATTCTCGACTACGAACAACCGAATACAATAAGTTATCACGAAGACGTACTCCTTTATGAGACTATAAACAAGGATGAATACTGGAGATTCGAGAACCCGTGGGCCATCATACTTTGCTTTGTTCTGTCCTTCATATGTCATACTTCCTACCGATATCTCACTTGTGAAATGTTCTGACGAATGATGGTGTTTACGTATCCCGGGCTGAAGTCAAGTTCAGTCAAGAAGCCACTGATATGGCGGGTTAATGTCTCCCTTTATAATTTCTCCTAGGTGATAGCTCTACAACAAATCTGGATTAACAGCATGAGGCATTTTCTACGTGCTCGCCTCTACTGGAGCAGGCCGGTCATGTGACGAACCGAATAGTCTCTCTTCGGCTGTAGGAGTTTCGTGTTCTCGAGCATGTGGGTGGAAATAATCCTGTATCCCATATGTGGCTTGTTTTTGAAGATGGTTCGTCCAGATAATAGTACTGCATTAACTTGACCTGACATCAGAGAATGATGAGGTCAAGGGACTGTCCCCAACACATCCCAACTGGGATCTAAACCTAGCAGGTTTAAATTTACACCCAAATGACCTGGATAAAGATGTAGCCATGGATAGAGCACCGGTCTCCACGGGTAGGTCTCTGTTAGCCCATGGAACAAATTAGCGAAATCTTGTCATCTGTATCTAACCCTTTCAGGAGATTCACGCCAGATATGAAATTCAATGAAGCCAAGCTGAGGTCAAACAAAAGCAGACGTACATTTTTATAGGTGACACACCACCCCGCACCTAGTGTCAATTTACGCGTGTTATGAGCAAAGACCCGCGTTTTCCGAGCAATTTGGAATTTCAAGAGCTCCACTGAAAAGTCCTAATATTTATCAGATTTCACGGTGCTATTTCACCCTCTTACATTCCGTGTATCAAGCGATATACAGCAGAACCAAGTTATCATTTACTTGGGCCAAGCAAAGCTTAACGCATGGGTTTGTAACTGCCATCCAACACTCGACAATGGATAATCATCTGACTATCTGTTGCCTTTCCTGAGCCTCATTTCCCAGTCACTAGTCTACCTAAGCGGCCCCTTGCACAATGGGTTTCGCGTACTCGTGCTTCGTGTAATGAGTGAGCCGCCTGCCAAGTCCCTTGTTCTTGACATTCTCTTCAACGATCCCACCTGGTTTCCGTCTCAAACGAAATTCAGGACGTCGCAAAGCCATATTTGTCCTTGCCTCACACATGTACTCCACAATGGTTCATCATTGGAATAGAAAATGTCTTATAGGGTGTGCTGGAATTAAAATACAACAAATATGAGAATCTCTGAACACAGACTGCTCTATCGCCATAGAGAGCACAACCCGCACGAGAGCAGATTAAACTAAAAATCTTCTTATGCAAGTGGTGTACGCTAGGATGATAAATCTCCATCCTTGAGAGCTCGAGAGAGCTCAGTGGTTAGGATGTGAAGTTACTGACCGGAAGGCCCTGGTTCGACCCCGACCTCTGCATCTCGACTGCTCCTGTCTAGGCTTAGGCAAACTTCATTATCTCAGCCGTCATATTTTCCTCAGGTGGCATGGCAGCTCGGCAACGAAAGGGTGCTACAGATGAACGATTATTCATCTTTTTACCGCGATTATCGCTAAGGCCTGTTCGCGTCACGAAAATTAGCCGATGTAGACGTTTGAGAAACACCAACCAACCAACCAACAATCCCAGGTATTGACGTCAATTTCACACGAAAATCACAGCTTTGTGAATAGAATATTCGTACTCAACCGAGGAGAATATTGGTATGTCTTGTTCCATCCATGCTTCTCGGTCTATGGGAGTAGGCTAAGAAATTAGTTGAAAATGAGCTGGATATCACTACATACACATGTGATCTGGAAACGACGTCGAATTGGAATTCATCAGCTAACGTAAAAGGAAATTGGAAACGTTGTTTTTTGTGTTGTTGGTTCCAGCATGCGACGTTGCATTTGAGATATTTTGAGCACCATCTAAAAGGCAAGCCGAGTTCATATTGACAATCTGTGAGCAAGTGAATAAGCTGGAGAGAATGTTAAAATGAACGTTCTGGAAAAAGGCTTGAGAATTAGAAAACAGCTCCAAAGTCAGAACTACAAACCGTACCATGGTCATAGAAATGAGACTTTTCCAAGTAGTATGGTAGTATTGTAGTATAGTAGGAACATCTTCATCCAGTTAACACCACTTCACTCCAGTCCCGTGAGATTCGGCTTGAAACTGATACCTTTTAAGGGCTCACGTCCAAAGTCCCAAAAAAGAGCAATCTGGAATTTCTCGAAAAGAGAGTTTCCCTCCCAACAATGACCAGGACTCAGAACTGGTGTTTTGAGTTTTTGTACACTAAGGCATCGAGTAGACACTCGAATACACTCAGTACACACGAAGTTGTTTCCAACGTGGCTGAGCTTTTTAAACGCAGCTTTAAGCTATACGCACTTTAATAACCATGGTACTAACTAGAAAATAGACCACCAAAAGAGAGATTACTGACCTGAACAGTGCATGTTAGCATTCCCTGTCATCCGCAATCACATAGGTAGAGCAAATTCCTACTGAGATAAGAAAAACTGATAATGTACATGCGGACGCAAAATTGAACCCAACATGGGGAGCGCGTAGCAAAGTTCGAAGATCAGCTGTGCACACCTCTCGACTCATGGGGGAATTTCTGTGGAGGCTAGTAGCTGTCAAGCTGTTTAGCTCTTCATTCCTTAACGAACAGTGTATGGCATCCATCACGTAATGTATAGTACGTGAGCACCAGAACCGTAGTTATTTAAATCACTACACACTAATACAATGAGCAGAAACCCCTCCGAACAGAGACCGCTTCCTAGAGAATACATAGCATCAATTCAAGAAATTAGCGATCTAATACACGATCACTTCGAAGAAACACGATTCCCTCGAGAAACTAAACAGTTCATTCCGAATAGTTATTCCACATATCACAGTCCAGAAATACTCTACACACTACTAATGACGAATATCTACTTTGCACTGACAATGGCATCAATGTTAATGTTCCTGGAATTTGGCATTTTAGACATTTTCAAGTGCTACGGGACAGGTTAGAAACCCTCCAGAAATTAGCTTGAGATGGGTCTACTGACCGGGGGACGTTAGGGGAGTTATCTAAAAGAGCACAACTTTCCTTCAAGTGAGGGGCTAACCACACACACTAGGTTATATGTTTGGATAACCCATTGCTTTCGAACGTCATTCATCATCTGTCACAGCAAGTAGGCTTTGCTAACGCATCACAAAGTCAGTCGCCTACTGTTAACTGGTTTCCCTCACACTGGGACCAAGAGCTCATGACGGTTTTATTAAGAACCACTTCGGGCAAACGAATTATCATTAACTACTAGAGCCTAGCTATAGGCTTATTACCACTTGCATGTGTTTGAATAACTCCATAATTCAGTTAGTAATAGACAGGCCTGGACCGTCCTGGTTTGTTTGCAAGTACTTATGAATTGCCATCCACAGTTCCACTGCGGTAAGCGAAGACGCATGTAAACAGTGCCTTGCAAGACAATGAAGCAATATGGAAGGTTTAAAGTCCAAACACAGCGTAGTGGAATTAGATGCTATATTCGGATTTTTTCGTTTGCCGTGGGCAATGTTTTTAAGGGATTTCTACAATCAGGTGACAGTGCAATAAGGTCTACATTGAAGTTATGAGTATGACAGCGCAAATCATCTGATTGCCAGTTAATTACAAATATTCACCACAGTAAACATGCAGCTGTCCTAGCAAAAGAGACCAACCTTCCCCAACTAAGGCCATTTTAATCTGGTCCCCTGAGACCAGTCTCAAAACTGATACCTCTTGAATGACCACATCCCACCAAAGGGCAAGCCGAATGTTCCCCCGACTCGAAACAACCTCCCAACAAAGACCATTGTGCGAATTTCTAGCCCTTGGCTTTCACGTAGTTTTATACCAATTGATTGTCTGGACAATGACCTAAAGACAACGCCATTCCCCATAGGTGCTTTATCCTCCCATAAAATGGTTTTCATTCATACTGTGCACAACTATTATGAGTTCTCGTCCTCCAACCTTCAGATGAGACCACTTGTGACTGGTTTGTTGTGAGTACTTCAAATTGTGAAGTCCCTCCTGGAAGGCACCATGAAATGAAAGAGAGCACCTTTGCTGTGTCCCTCCAGGCAGTGTTTGGGGTTAAAAAATATCACTTACCTGTGTTGTTCTACAAGTACCCCCTGAAAAGATCATCTTCGAAAGTGGTCCCCTTTAAAAGTGCGCCCCTTTAAAAGGACACGGTTGTAAGCTTGTCTTCTAGAGAGGGCCCACTTTAAACAAACGATGGAAAACGGCCATCTGTGAAAGCAGATCCTCTCTGGGAAGGAATCGACCACTTACCGTCACGCCACAGGCAAAACAAAATGGTCTTTTTGACTCTCGGTCTCTTGAGAGACGGGTAGATGACTTCTGACAATCGTCGTAAACCCAGAATGTAGTTTAACGATGTCTCATATGCATTAGTGTCATCACCCGTCAAACATTTTGTATAATTGCGCGGACTTAACACAGCTTTAGACAGCCTGGATATTAGGGTTCTACCACGTCGGACAGAACGTGCCCACGGCTGAATGGAAATACTTACAATGAGATTGAGCACCAGTTTGGACCCGAACAATAGTCTCTGGAGCGATTCTAGCCAGCATTTTGTAAATTGTCGGACCCTAGATGAGTTATACCAACTTTTGCCAGGGTGATAGTCTCCGTTGGTGATAAAGATAGCTTTATAATCAGGTATTTATTATACTGCTGGCGTCATAAAGGAGGGATGCAACAGTGATATATTGTCTTCAAGGTGTCACATTGCCTTGTCGTCAAAATTGGAAGCAAGCCTCCCATTATTTGTTTGCAAGGCCTTCAGAAAAACAAGCAGAACGTTCCCCGTCAGTCTTTTTCGTTCCCGAAAGATTGGGCAGTTTAGAATTAACAGGTACCATTCTAGGAATTTATACACTACTCATAAGTTTGCTGAAAACTCTTCGACAGCCCACGACCGGTATTGCCATTCTTGGGGCTCATCAGATGGGCGCAGTCTCCGAGTTTTTGTCAACCGTTTGTTCTACTTGAACCCAAATTGGGCTGATTTCGAAAAATACAGTAATTTGCAAATCAATTTGGTTTTCACGGGGGACTCATCTTGACCCCAGCTGAATCTCTCGTTCATGATGTTCTTAATCAATTGAATGTGCTACACCAGGCCGCCACATGTTTCAGCTAGTACGATATGTAAGGTATCGCGACACATTGTATAGACTTACTACATTGCCTTATGAGCCCAAGAAGGGCGAAACCGGCCGTGGGCTGTCGAAGAGTGTTCAGCACCCTTATGAGTAGTGCATTGCGTCTGTACAATGTGTCGCGATATCTCAAATATCGTACCAAACGAAACATGAGGTGGCCTGGCGCAGCACATTCAGTTGCTTAAGAGCATCATAAACGAGAGATTCAAGTGAGATTCAGGTGAGTCCCCCGTCAAAGCCAAATTGGTACGCAGATAAGTGTATAAGTCAAACATCATTCTAAAACTGTTTTCCAACTCAAATCATGATGAGCAAACCATAGAGGTCAAGACTTTCTTGATGGGTCCTGCAAGCTGATGGTTATTTTCAACTTTGGATTATTTCTTACACATAACGGATAACTCCGTATTCCAGCTTAACCTAACCGTGTTTATTTTATCGATTTAAAGGTCATGGTACTCAGCTGCGGCACAGTTTATTTAAGGCCGTCATGTTTCTCAACGCATCTGAAGAAGGAATCCGGTTACAGTGTAAGAAATCATAGGAAATGTGCGTCTCTTAGGCATGTTGGACGGAATAAAAACACTGTGTTGGTTGGGTCATTGCACTCAAGCGCGAACATCGGGAAGGAATGCAAATTCCTGTGGTGATCTCTAGTAATAACTGTCCGCTACCAGTACAGATCATACACTTGAGTGACCTGCTGTCCCAGAAACCACACAGAAATAATGGAGTTGTAAGGCTCTAAGAAAGCTAGTTTCACAAAGATTTGGACAGTTTTACTCTCCAGTTAGAGGGTTCTGATTTGCTTCACGTGGATTATCCTGTCAGCTTTCGTCACAGAGCAGGTCGTATCGTGACGACTGTGACAAGAGATTGTTGTCATCCTTCACATACTCTGGAATTAAGGTCCTCAAGTAATCGACAGCTGACTACATTTACCAACCGGTACACCATGTTCAGAATTGCTTCACTTAAACTTATTCGGATCGGTCTTCTTGCTTGCTTGCTGGAGGCTTAAATAGGCCTAACTGTTTTCGCCCGACTTCTTTGGGCTTTAGCCAATTTGTGAATTTCTCGACACGAATGGATGGCCAACCCGAATTTGCAAGCCTGTTTCGAAATTGTACTACGGGGAACATGGGGCTCAACGAACGAAAAGTAGGTGCCGCTCACCAGGTAGCCCGCCAGTTAAAGGACAGTTTTCTACCATCGGTTTTTCTGTACATATGACTCTGACCACTCAGTTTGTTGCCAGCACCTGACTGACTGAACTTTTGCTCTCACCTATGTTGCTCTACTGAGACCATCCACATCAACGGTGTCGGGTTATCCTATCCGCTTTTTTACACGTACGGAAGATAAAGCGGTGCGCTCACACAAGCGGAAGTTACACTGAGATTGCAGATCTCACGCAAGTAATCAAAATGGAATCGAAACCAAATTCCCCAGAATGGCATATTTCAATGCGAATCTCAGCAACAAAAGCTACCGTAGAATGTAACGACTCTGAAGCAGCTGAGTAGCTCTGAACTTGACTGACTAAACCTGGAAGTTGTAGTCCTGCCAAACCTAGCCACCGGATGCACCGCCACCAACGAGTGTCCTGCCAAGGATATTATAGTATAAAAAGTGTAGAGGCAACCGAACTCACGCACCTACCACTCTTGCTGCTCAGAGTGCGCTGATATCCTTGGCGAATCAACACCAGCTTTACTGCTACTAGACAGTCCATTTCTGATTGTGCCCTTCTTCGTGCCCATCGGGCAGTGCACTGTCCGGAGTGCCCACCGACCTTACGTGTAGTATGAGATATGTTCTCATAGTAACAAATGAGACATGAGGCGGCCTTTGTGTAGCACGTTCAGTACAAGAATTCTATAAACGAGAGATAGAGGTGAATTTCAGCTAGATTTCCCGTCAATACCAAGCTAATTTGCAAGTGATTATTTGTCGCAACATGTGTACAGTTTGGTGTTCAGTTAGGAAATAAGTGTGATAGCGATTCGAAGATTAGGCCTGAGGAGGGAGAGGCCGGAAATGAGCTATCCAGAGTATCGATCGGCCTCAAGGGTAGTATTGAAAAGAAATCTCTCTTGTTTACTAGTGGCTTGTCCACAGTAAAAATTCCAGACCGTTGGCGAGCTGGCGAGATAGCACTGGTGTAGCCGAGTGACGACAAAATTTATGCCAGTCACTTATAACTCTGAAGCCATTTGAACGAGTGCCCTGAATAGAGTACAAGGTATCCTGCTGAGCCAGGGTTCACAACACTTTGCATAACGAAAGTATTGCTCCACAGCAGACCTCGTTGCATGCTTATTTCAGTTCATCACCTCAACACTGACTGCAAAAGCTAATGTTGCGTGACTGCTGTTATCGATTACTATGATGATGTTTGGTAACGTTGACCGAGAAAATTACTGAGGCTTTTTACTGGTACGGGATGTGAACAGAACATGCTCAAGCAAATCGAAAACGACCTCGCAAAGGGTACACAGTTCATAAGTGTGGGTGGCCGCCCCTCTCTGCACTGCTGACTAACAGCGCTGTCCCTCAGAATGCTGCTTTTCCTCTTTTTCCTTCTTTAGGTAACTAAAAGACATGCCCAATTCTGATTTTCTCATTCATTGCAGATATACTGATGACAAAGTGATCGGCCGCAGCCGTCGCTTGCCTTTAGCAAATCTGCAAGTCTGTGCTGAATGAAGTTGTTAGTTGGTAGTACGGGCGCTCTCTAACCCCCAGTGTCCCAAAACGCCAAGACGCCCGCTTCTTTCTAACCTCTGGACGTACTCAGTATCCATCCCACACACACACACACACACACACACACACTATTTTCACTGTCCCCCTCCCCAGAACTCTTTCAAGTAGACTTGGATGTTCCCCCATATCCAGGCAATCCTTAGTCTCCTCCACTGGATTTATTGTTCCCATATCCTGTTACCGGAACTCCTTGAGAAGCATTTATCTCCTTATTGTCATGTTGCTAAAATACATTCCTAGGTGCGTAAACGTCTCAAGACATGTCTTAGCGGACTTCTTAGAAAGCAAGTTTTTAATGCTCCCTTCAACTTAACCCAACGAATTCCCTCCGAGGTTTTTTTGCCCTCTTCAACAATCGCTCACTAAAACCATGTCTACCTCATACACTTGCCCTGATTACAAAAGTTTGCACAGTAGAATCTCCACTTACCGCGGTTCTGCGATCCTTTACCTGGTTCGTTCCTTACTTTTAACCCACTGTACTGCATAATAACCTAGCTGCTTATCTGCCTCTGTAAGGCGTTCAGTGACAACGGACGCTTGACATATGTCCAATTATTTTGTCGTTTACATTTGAAACCGTTGTAAACTTGCATGCTGAGAATCCAGCTGAAATCGAATTCAGCTGTGTTCGACTCGATTTGACTTGGCTTGGCTTGGATCCGAACGAAGACAGTAAAGTTATAACCCTAAAATGGACTGGCTTACTATGGCTACACTTCTGACACAAATCAACGTAAAAAGCGTTCCACGTATTTTCTTGAAGAAAAGCTCGAGTAACTTCAGGATTGCTCACAGGGTGCTCTTGCTTAACAGGGGGCTTTATTTGATTTATTGCCTAGTTGGCCAGTTTCTGGAAGGGACGTTGTCAAGAATAAAACAAGTCGGAACATTTATACAGGCTAGTTGCTCTGAAATATCTGATTCATTTGAATGTCACAACCTTAAAGTATTAATGCAGGTCGCAATAAACCGATCAACTCGGACTGGTTAGGCAGACCTGCCCTCGGCCAGTTAACGTTGCTCGCGAACACATTAGGATCAGCCAATGTGCGGGCTGAGAATGGCTAGTGGTGCGTCTGTTACCTTGTTCTGTTATCCTGTCCCACTCTGGATAGACTACCCTCCACAGTGATCAGCAGTCATGACTGGTAAATTTATTTTGGCCCATGAAGCCCATTTTAGTGGTAAAATTTTCCCAGAGGAGGCTGTTGTTGGTATATCACCTGGAATCCCCAGGGTAAATAACTGCATCTGCGGCAAACTTAGCTGATCAGAATCAATTCTGACTCATTTTCTGGAAATCTGTCATTTCTAAAGAATTGTTACTATACTAAGGCTTGGTTAGACAACAGAATAACCAGTGTGCTGTTTGTCTCTCTTATGGAACCAGCTTTCCTAGGTGTCATCGGGAAGCGGTTGGCTAGGCAGGCAAAAAGCTTTAAACATCAAAGGAATTTTCACATACATAGCAAACGATGTTTTCTACTGAAAAATGTTACTTACTCCGAGGAAAGTACGGTGGCTGTTGACTTAAAGTCGAACAGGTTGTTCACATCTTTCAAGATATGGTATATCCCCCCTGAAGAGAACATCATCAGGAGAGACTACCGTAAGAGCCAACACTCATCTGGTTCTTCCGAGGGTATTTTATTAGTGTACTCACTCCCGGAAAGAACCAATTCGCAGGATAAAGTGTGACTTTTTGAGAGAAGCGGAATGTACAACTGTGCCCTGTTAAAGGGACACATATTCAAAGGCAGTCACTTCTGATCGATCTTTTCAAGTTGTTCCATCTAACGAGACCGCCTGCAGAAAATAGTCGCACCTGGTGTCTTTCAATGCACGGTCTCTGCTAGCAACGATTTACCCATCAAAAGAACTTGCGAAGGACCAGTCGCAAGTGATCTCATCTCGCAGGTGGTCTCCACGGAGGCAGAAATCTGTGGTAGTAGGTAAGTAAATTGTTCAGCTGTGGCACTTTTCGGAGCCTAGCTGCCACGCCAACGGAAGGAGGTACGAGGGCTAGGATACTGGCAGGTTGCCCAAGCCTAGACAGGAGTAGTCGAGATGCTGTAGTTGGGTTCGAACCACGGACCTTCCGGTCTGTACGCTGGCGACTTAACCACTGAGCTATCTGCGGTAGTGATGCATATAGGAATAATGATCCACCAGTTACTCGGGCGAACAATCTTATCTTCGTGCCATTGGTCACACCTAAGTATTGCCAAATTACACGAAAGTCTGGTGCATAAATCTTATATCCTGGTCTTCGCCGAAAAAGCCTTTTGTGCCGTGTGGACATTCAAAGTGGTCTTTGCGCTCCACAATCTCTCTTCTGCATATCACTCAGTCGATCATTAATAAAGGTGGAGTCGGTTCAAAAGCAACATATCATGAGAGAATCTCGCCATAAGACCAGAAAATCCCGCAAGAATGCGTGGCGTACCGGATGAGACGGTCCCATTTACCGTTGCTTTTGGAAAGTGCTTGCTTTTGACGAGCAACTTGCTAATTATTTTTCTAACATAAGTGCATATGCTTTTCATTGAGTAGATTACAAATCAAGATTGCAGAAAACTGCGCTTGCCCTGTGCTTTTGGAATGCAAAACCGGCCAAAACTGAACAGTCCACAGATTACAACTAGAGAAAAAGAGCCTTTGTTAATCACCAGAACTCCAGAGAAAAAATTGTCAACTGTTCCCCCCTGGTTAAGTTGATTAGATTGTGTAAAAAGCCTTTACTGACTTTCCAAAAATTCTCAGGATCGGTGTACGCCTTAAATAAGAAGTTGATTTACCTAATCTGTTTTAAGCTATGAAGCAGGGGAACATGTGTTATCCTAGAAGCTTAACGTGGGTAATTTCTGATGGAACTATGTCAAGCTCGACTGAGCTTGGGACGTTACCACACTAATTGTGAAAGCAGATTTTCGAAAACTTCTAACTGGAATCCAACAGATTGGCCTTTTCTCAATGGTTTCGCTAACCCAATAAAATTACGTGCTCAGTCTGTTTCAGCCCTCCGACCACTTCCAGAATCGGCTCGGTAAATTCAGGTTGCTTACTGCGCTCATCTCCATCTGGTCAAATTCATCTTAATTTACAGCACTAGTCTGAGAACAGTGGTGTACAACCAAACGATATAGGGGATGGTGGAACGCCTTACCTGCGGGGTTTTGTGATATCGGTTGTGTTGTCTAAGCCTGCAGCTTACTCTAACTGGGCTATGCGAGTGACCTTGAAGCCGTCGATCGTGTGGTCGTCTTTGTCTCGCTAGTGACGAACCTGCATAGCTTGTGGTGGTCACGTGATTCGGACTGACCATACGGCCACAATTCTAAACCACGGACACCATTATCAACATTAGTGACTATTTATTCCGCCTTTTCAAAACGAAAGAATTTTTCACCTGTCGATGTTTCAAAGTCACAATCGCATGGATACAGTAAATTATCATTTTGTCCAAGTCCCCGCCATGAATCACTGGACCATATTGTACAACTCTGCAAGAAATACTTTGATAAGCGAAAGTGCGTATCCAAATTAGGATGTTTGCATAGTCAGTTGGATGACTTTCTTATCAAAGAATATACAGAGTAATCCATGGACCAACGAGATAGAGTTTACGTTTCTTTAACATCAGACTGGATTTTGGAAACCTTCAGGGCAGAAACTCAGTTATCCTGAGATTCGATTCTTCTGACTTTCGTACTAGAAATCACTGTGGATTACGACCAACATAGCTTCAGTTTTTCTCACAATCATCCGCCTAAGTCCAGTATGCTAAACCAACAACGCGGTTAACTTGTGACGATGGCAGTATCGAGTCTATTTGCATCATGTGACGACAACGAGGACGATAACGCACAGCAAAGACAGTCATGTGATATCACATTGAAGGTCATCCTAACTGGCCACGAACGCTGGGATAAGCATAGCAAGTATGCAAAACTAAGGCGTTAATGTTGATCGGACTGAGACCAATGCGAGAGGGCTGGGTCTCGCAAACATTAGAAAATATCGTTGCTTGAGGTATTCTGACACCTCGGACTAGTCTGGCTCATCAGTTTCTATATCGAAGGTAAGGAAAATATACTTTCGTATCCAATCAGCTTGTTCATATTTCGACGGTATCTGACACAAACTTCTACATGGCGAAAACCGATAATTGTTTTCGTGTTGTCCGGCCACATGAGGCCGCACAAGCATTCAGAACAAGCGAACACGATTCCATTCTCAGTCATGTCAGGTGAACAAAGCTCGAACGGAGCCGAAAACGTGGACGACGGACAACCCCGATCGATCGGCGGTGTTTTCAGCAGCTTGGTACGCCTTTGCGAACAACCATAATGGAGCCAATTAATACACATGTAGACCGTTAAGAATAAACTGAAAAGCGGTGGTCTTACTGTCCCATAAACACTCAATCTTACTTGTCATTAGTGTGAACTTCATGTCATACTTCATGTCATACACAAATGTTCCTAAGCTCATTAGGACTTTGACTAACCGTTGTAGTGACGTAGCTGAGTGAATACACGAACGCCATCTTGTTTTTTTCTTCATTTTTTACACGACACGCAACTACAGGTATTTTTGAAAAGCCGAGCGCATCGACTACTATCCTCGTCGATTCAGCCAGTTTGGTTCAATGTTTATTCCAACCTTACCCTCTCCGAAATCACTGGTACCTTTAACCTGCGATTCCAAAAACAAACCTCGGATTACACAAGATGATTTTCAGTTAACTTCATTCTTGACCAGAAACTCTGGTAGTGGCAACATATAGTTTATCCCGGCTTATGTACAATTCGTATATGCCATTTGTTGCTAGGATGACTTGTTGATAAAAAATGACGTTGGCCTAGCCACCAAACAAATAAATTTCTTCCTGGGAAAAAGCCCACAAGTACGTTTTCTTGAAATAACACACTACTCATAAGGCTACTGAGAAATATTGGCCCACTGCCGCCTTTACCCTTCTTGGGACTCATTAGGTAGCCGCAGTCCTGGAGTCCCCATCAACCTCACTTTTCAACTGAACATCCCGAGGCGAAATACACTCATTTGGAAGTTAACTTATCACGACAGACTCAAGTGAATCTCTCGTTTATGGTATTTCTTGACGACGTATTCCTTCGGGCGTCTCGTAAACACCGATATAATTTGCAGATGAGTGTAGTTCGCCGCGAACTGTGACTGTCTCGAAGTTTTCATTGTGGCATAATTGTTTAACTCCAGATACTACACACCACTGCCAAGTCCTCGACTAATACTCGGGATTTATCTGCCTTTCTTGGTAGTCCGTTTCTTCTCCCATATTTTCCGAGTGTGATGTGACGTCTCATTTTATTTTGTAAAAACGCAGTCCCTAGCTCTGTTCTCCGAGAGACGATCCTTCGATTGCATCACTGTTGAGAACAGCGGTTCCTATCTAGCACGCAAATCCCATGTTAGCTCTCTTCAGGACTATTTGAATGGCTTCAGATGTCTTTCTCAACACGCATCCCGATCCAGTGCAATTTGAGTCCTGATAACGGACTCGTCCTGTTAGTAACGGACGAGTAATCAAACTAGCTAAAGACACACTATGTCAGTCTTTTCTTACTTCAGTTTAGGCTGCTGTTCGATCGGCTTCTGTGCACAGAGACATAACTCGATTAAAACTGATGACGTAGTGCTAGAGAATACGGTCTTGGAATGGGTCGACATGTAGTTTGAAATTGTCAGTGTCAGGCGGCTTCTGTTACATGGTGGGTTTTGTTCTTTCGACAGTCCTATGCATTTTTTGGTCCAAAAAGGGTGGCGTACTCGAAGCTGGTCTGTATCTATAATGAATTTGATATGGGGATCCAAGTTATCAAGATAATGGTAAACGTCACCCGTGTTATGCAGTGTGATCACGTTTAAGGTGTCGTTTACGCAACACGAAAATACAGAGAGTCGCCCAAAGCCTTATGTTCGAAATCCTCTACAGGGATATTGGCTGAAACCGGGAATATTATTGATCTCCTTGCCGACCCTTTCTATTGAGGGCTAACCACCTGCCCAAAATTAAAGTGAGTGAGCTCCTACTATTTCATATACTGTAAAAATTTGTTTATTCTGACAGCCTTGCATCCGCCAACATGAAGTGGCTGCTTCCAAAAAGTTCAATTTCAGCACATTGGTATATAACAAGCTGGAACGTGACCTTTAATACTGTCATCTAGTTTCAAGATACAACCCACTGATTTGTTGGCAAATGAACGAATTTGCAATACATGTTTGTGCAGGAATTCTGTCACCCGGTATTGCTCTTATAGAGACATCTGTCCCGCAAAACCGTAGTTGGATTATACTCTTAGGACACAATCGATACCACATAACTTACCATAAATGACATATCACCGATCGCAAATACTAACGTCAAATTTATCACTATTCGATAACGATGCCGTGATCCTGTTGTTAGGGTTAGGGTTCACTTTAATCCACATTTGTAATCCAGATATTATCCACCTGCTTTAACGTACTTAAAGCTATCCACTCTACTGATGAACTATTCGGACCTGCCCTCTGTTGGAACTTTGGGACTTTGATTATATGCGTCCTTAGTTTCTCCGCTTCCCCTGAAGGAAATTTCTGAAGCACGCAAGGATTCACTTCATCAGCTTTTATGATTACTTCACTTACTGCAAAATTAAATTAATCCTATAAAAAAACTCGTCCTGTCTCACTTAGTGAACGGTTTGTTAAACGTACAACACCTCAGTAACTAGCAGATAGTTTACGCATCTCTATGGGACTATGACAGTACTGAGTAGTGGGAAGTAACTTTCCAAGCTTACCTATTTGCCCATCGTACTGTCGACAGTGGGTAGCTTTCAATTTTGCTGCTTTGGTGTTGATTAGTTGGAAATCTGCGGGACAGAATGCAGTATGAAGACCGCGTTCGTATTCACATGTTGTTGCTTGTATTGATGATGATGATGATGGGTGGGATGGTCCAGAAATTACTGCCCTGTAATTACCCAGATAACAATTATGGAGAGTTAGCGGGGTGCGCCTTGTGGACACTCACGAAATTTGTTTGAAGTGCCAGGATACAACCTAAATTTTCTTAATACACCGCAAAAAACCTTGAATAACTTTATCATCACTACTAACCCTCTCACGACGAAACATCCACGTTGTGGAACCTTTCCATATTCCAGGTTTGTTTCCTCGTGTGGGTTACTACTTTGCCCTTAGTTGGACCACATGTAAGAGAATCATATGGGAATGAAGGGGTAACAAAACCGGATAAGACCGCATCTGCGACATCGATCGAACCAATCAGTCAACCAATTACACTATACGAATAGCCTACCACTCTCGCTCCATAGAACTTGGGGACTTTAGAATCAGGCCGGACTTTGTTTGTAAGTTTAGCAATGTTTGTTTTCCCCAGTCGTACAAACCCGAGGTCGGATATGAGACCATAGCAGCACTTGGCTGTGTTGCGAGAGACCTATAGATTTGGTGATAAAGCTGGTCACTCACTACATTTATCAGTGCCAACAGAAATGCACCAGTCTGGTCCTCCTTAAGTTGATAGTACTAAGATCGCAATGAAACCCAAAGTTCAGGCAATTTAGATGAACATGTATAAAAGTGATTGACGCTGACCACTAGCTATCATTGCCTTTGGGGAAAGTGTCACAGGGCACAGAGTCACCATACTGATGAATGTATCTGACAACCAATGGGTTGACGCCACCACCGGTCAACTGTTACCTAGCTCCCCAATCAATTCAATCTTTATGAGCAGCAGGTACTTTTTGACCAGGGCAAGCATGGCGCGCCGTTCTTAGGGGGACAATCCGTCTCTCCTAATGCAAATATTTTCAGGACAGGGTAACTTTACATTCTTGGAAGCAGTCTTTCCGGGGTTCGCGTTGTGTACTGAGAAGACG
Organism: Opisthorchis felineus; assembly: GCA_004794785.1. Classification (NCBI taxonomy): domain Eukaryota; kingdom Metazoa; phylum Platyhelminthes; class Trematoda; order Opisthorchiida; family Opisthorchiidae; genus Opisthorchis; species Opisthorchis felineus. The sequence goes on from SJOL01008406.1 coordinate 1,162,983, forward strand.
AGGTGATAAGTGAACAAAAACAGTCCTCTGAACACCTGGTACCCTCACTTTAGTTGATCTAGAGGGAAATTTGTCACATCTGACAGCCGACGTTAAAAAAATATGCAGCTGTTCTCCAGACAAGCTATCTGACACCATGTAACTTCTCCCTAAAAGAAATAATTTGAATGGGCAGTAAAAAGCTCCTTATATGCATGTCCCAGAAGGCCGTAAGGCGTCCTAAGTCTTTGCTCATCACGAACAGACTGGACCTTACCGTGGTGTAACGGTGTAACGGCCTCCGTGACCCATGGAGCTTTTTTGGGGAGTGTACGTGCGACACTGGCAGTCTCTCATACCAAGCTGGTCAATGGATAGAGGTCTCACCAACAGAGTCTACCGGTCCTCCAGGTTAGGGTTGGAACATGCGTGACGACTTGTTCCTTGAAAAATGGTAATGCACTTCCACAACTACTGCCTTTTGGTCAGGCTTTTGAGCCAAAGGCTTTGGCTGAGGACCATAATCGTCCTCCTCTTTAGGTTGGGCGCCTTAGCAGCATTCCAGCCCACGTACAAACATGAACCCTACAACCAATACTGCTTTTATGGCACATCGGCCGTCTCTTGGTGCCATCAGCTCGGCCGCCTTGGTTGTTGTATACAGCAGAACAGGTAAGCGAAAACATGCTACTACTGACGCCTCCCTTCTTCCTATTTCACATACTTTTTCTTCCCCTTCCTCCCACCCCATTAATAACTCCCTCCTTGTAAGCCCGTCTGTTAGGACTGACGACTCCGTTCGTCTTTCATCGTTTTGGTCGCAACGTCTGCGCGTCAGTTGGCACTGACAGCCTCAGGCACCCAAAATCAATCTGCAGGCATCGACGCTAGGTCTATCTAATTGCTTTTAATGTTCAAACTCTGAGGTCAGCAGGACAACAAGTTGCTCTTGTTCTCACAATGGACTAGTTTTGTGCGACAGCGAAACATTGGTGTTGAGCACTGATTTTATTCTGTCGATGATGATGATGATGATGATGATGATGATGATGATGATGATGATGATGACTGGTCTTTTTAGCTCCAGTATGAAAACAGTAGTGGACACCGTATTGGCGTGATACACTACGCATAGGTAGCTGAAAACTCCTCGACAGTCCACGACTGCTTTTGTCCTTCTTGGGTCTCATCGGATAGGCGCAGTGCTCGAGTTTCCGTCAACCTCATGCTCTACTTGAACCCAAATTGCACGGAACTCGAACTATACACTCATCTGCTTACCAATGTGGATTTTACGGCAGACTCGCCTGCTGAAGAACATCATAAACGAGAGATTCAGCTGGATTCCAGGTGAGTATCTCGTCAGAACCAAATTGTTATACAGATAAGTGTATAATTCGAGTAGTGGGCACTCTTTTGTAGTGCAGAAAACTGACCCAAGCACACTACAGGCACACTCCATCAAACTGACCTGTGTAAACGGAAACAAGAGCTGACATCCAACAGGACGGAAACGTTGTTTTTCTTGAAACGGCACCACCTATAAAGTTAATGAAACTCTCCTGGCAGCTCACTACCTACTGGACAGCTTTTGGATGCCCATCAGGTAGGCTTAGTCTTCGAATTACCATCAATCCTATTTCCCACTTGAACCCTCAAAGCCCAATTTGCCCCATTTGGTACCTGGAAAAGTACCAAATAAAGTCGATGGAATTTCGAGGACTAGACCTATCTGAAGAGCCTCAAGAAGGGCGAAACCGGTAGCAGTCTATCCTTATGGGTGCTATAATAAGGGCTATACTTCGATAGCTTGAATACTGTTCCAACAGAGACTTAAATTGGTCCTTGTGCAGCACGTTTCAGACAAGGACTAGGATAAACGAGAGATCCAGCTGAGATTGGCTTGTAACGCGTTAACGCCATCTTAATCTGCAGACATGTAATCCCTTTAAACAGGGAAGACGAAGAATGGCACTGCAATGACACGAATAATCCAAGCATTCCTGGTCAACAGAGTTGCGAAGATTACGCAATCAAAAACACAATGGAAACATTTCATAACATGAACCAGAAAAACTTGGGTCCGTCATCCTATCACATTTGGTCACGTGATGAACAGTGAAGTGGCTGACCTCAGTCACAGTCACCAATTATGCATTGAGCTAGTTAGGGTATTTATTTGTGTTGCCTGCTTGTAATACGTTCATCTAACGTTTGAGCGTTCAGCAGTACGTATGATTCGTTTTTCGGGTTGCCATAGAGATTTTCATCCCCTGTATACCACTGTCCATTGTGCATGGCATTCCAGTAGGCTCTTGGTGGGGATCAGAATACTTGATTAGAATAACAACCGTTTATTCAAGAATTGATTTCTGTTATCCGAATTAGGGTGAACCGAACGAAGAAACATAACCCATGGTCGATCCTAAGTGACAGCACCAGTATGGTCAGCCTACAGTTTGCAACAAAGTACAAAATCAAGCCAAGCTGGTAGCTTGCCCCAGGTCCAGCCGGTGCAAATGTAACGATCGGTGATCTCGTAACAAAACGGTTAACTGGTTCCCTCTGGCCAGCTGGCTTATGACAATCTTCACGAAGCTTACCTTGCGGTATCTACAGCGCGTGGGTTCCGATGGCTCATCTGCTTTACTATCTGTGGTTGTACCCTATTGGAAAATTTACTTCCATCTGATGCTCTACAGGGTTGTCATTACCAGCTTTACTAATACAGCTCGGTTGCTTCCTCACAGCACCTTTTTAACCATCCATAGACCTGCATGACCATGTCGCACAATTATACACATACTCATACTGTATCATCCCGGCTAAGCGAAGTGAATCTGGGTATCCCAGTGGTTTTTTCAGCAACTGGTAAACACGCAAAGTGACCTTGAAATTACGGGAAAACTATATGTTGATGGTGCTCCAAACCGCTTTCCTGTGTGAATTCCCGCTTGGTGAACGGCCTAGGTAAGCCCTACCAGGCGTATAGGCACTAAGGTCAATGGTTCCCACTGAGATCCTTTCGGCGAACCTTGACACTTGTGGCCCCGCAGGACAGACTGTTCAGTCACGAACAGGGTACCGTACCAAACCGACGTCTTTGGAAAGTGGAAGCGGCTTTAGTAGTCTGTGGATGAGAAGCCCAATCAGGCACAGCATGAATGGAAAGACGATCCTAGGGGCATCCAAGTTGAGTCTTTTCGTTTATACAACCTGTATTTCGACTTCTGCTTGTAAAATGCCCACATTCTCATGGTGGCTTGTGCCAGTGTGCCTAAAAAAAGACTTGCCTTTGGCCTGGACAACCGGAAACTAACCACTGTCCATACATTCTGGAGCAGGCTGCGTCATGTCTGCACAAATTCTAATCTGAGTTGCGTGCGATCTCGCTGATAGTGAGACTTGCCGTTGAGGTTTGAATACGTTGGGGCAGCAATGATGATCGAATTTCTCAATACTGTACCCCTAAAAGGTAACCCAAAAAGCTTACAAGAAAAACCTAGTGTTGACTTTAATTCGTGATCACCAAGTGACGGGGACCTACTTATAGGCCACCTTAACGGAGAGGCAGCTGACAACCAATAACGGAAATCCAACTTAGAGGGCTAACTTATTTCAGCAAAGGCTACTGACTTACAGCCCTTCTGCTGTGGCTAGTTTACGGCGAGTCTCCCTAAGGTCTTCTATTCCCAACAGAGTCCACTCCACTGAGAGGTTCACGACAGTGCTCCCCGGGCAATGCACTATGAGATCTCTCCGAAGAGGGACTAACTCAGAAGAGGCAAGTCACTCATTCTGCCGTACAGAGATTAGTGCACGATAAGAATCCTAACATGCTATTGGTTTGCAAGAAAGAACAGATGCCTCATACGTGACTATTGTGGTAGATGCCATATTTGGATCTACCTCCCAACACGCAGCGTGTCAGTTATAGAACCCACTTGAACGACCTGTGAAGGTAGTGTCCAGTGGGAAATTATTAGCCTTCAGACGACCGTCATATGCGGTCATTTAACACACGGTTTCAGGTAGGGTCTCTGATCTATCGATAGTATACATCATCAATTCAAGGGTATCTTGTGTTGGTTCGAATGATGGGACCCTAAAATTATAGAGGACAGAGGTCTTCGGTGGGAACTGAACGAAGTGGGCAGGAATGGGTAGTTACCACAAAGGCCCAGAAACAAGACGTTCACCGCCAAGGGCATCTAATTTAGCGAGTAAACGTTCAAAATCAAGTCGCAAAGCTCGGTGAACAAACTAATAACCGTGCAGCGAACTCGAGCTAATCTTTTCCTGTGCGACTGTCGCCTGAAGTCCTGCGTGGTTTCTAGACACTTGCAGCATCAACCAGGGCGCCGTTTTCTCCGTAGTGAATATTTTATCATGGATGGTCAGAAGTATGGTGGTTGGTGGGCACGCGTGTTATATACCTAAAGCAGTTTAGCCTGACACGCTTTGTAGCGCGTGATACAACGAACTAGCGGGTAGGTACTACCCAAGACCACCCCCGAGCTTTAGAGGCTTATCAGATAATAATGTCAGAAAGAATAAGATAAAAATAAAACTTCGCAATCCATTCAGCGGCAACCTATAAGCTTTAAGGACAGCAATACTTACCCAGTCTATCATGGCAGGAAATGAAAATTGGCCGAATCTGTGTCCTCAGTCAGGTCAGTAAACACTCAGGTGCGTTGTGGAATAATCTATTGATGTATTGTCAACATAAATTCACTGAATGAAGTTTGACCACACGATGTATCTAATGAAGGAATGTACCGAGCATAGTAGTTATTGACTGAGAAGGGTGGGTTAAAGGCAAAAGTCAATAAATCTTAGAAAGTCGGTACCGAAGTAGTTGCTGCGGTCGTTTTTCGTAGTACAGTTATCTCTCGCTATCGCGATTCCGAATGTGCTTCTATGCGAGACGAGACACCTATCTCTACAGTCGACTTACCTAGCGAAATGATTGTATATGTTTGCAGACAGAGTCATCGTCACCATCGTTGACAGAAATACCAGATGAGAACACTGGCACTTCACTGCTGTACAACCATGTCATTTTATTTCAATAGGGCCTTGTAATGGAAAGAAGAAGGAAATGGGTCAGGGAGATGGACCTAGAGCTAGCCTACAACAAACATCCGAGGTGCCTACACCCCCAAAACTAAGGTAGAAACAGATAGCATGGACGTCACTGGCTTTGATTAGCAGCCATATCGTTCACTGTTCCAGCGAAGCACAAAAAGGATCAAGCGTAACTCATCCTGAAAGGCGAAGGGCACCAACAGCACTCAAACATCATTCATTCTCTTCTGCCACAACAAATTCCGTCCAGCTCTAAGTTTCCGCCACTTTGGGCGCGAAAAACAGCGCTCGTTTGGGCAGGCGGTAACTCGGCATGCGTAACACATGGTCCAACCACCTTAGCTTGCAATGCCGGATGCACTCTTTGAGTGAAGTACCGTCTGCTTCACCCAGAACACGAACACCTGAACCTGGTCGCCTGGTTCCAAACTGTTGGTTTCAGCCAATTCCAGCTATGGTTTTGAGACATCGATGGTCAAAGACCTGAAGATGTCTCATCCTCCATCCGAAGTGACCAGCTCTTGCAGTGCACAACAATACAGCTCACTTTATAGTCTGATATATGCCTTCTTTGAGACCCAGTGATATGCCTTTCCGACGCCACAAGTGACGCCAATTGGGAAGAGAACTTCAGGCATTTGAGATTTGCCTGTTGACTTCGTCTGTCATATTAACGTCAGAGTTAATGTAACTTCCGAGATACGTATGACGTTCCACGTCTGAAACTTGGCAAAAGGTCTTTAGAAAGTAGTTGAAGTGGAATCATCCGTGACAATCCCATCATCAACAAGACCCTCCAAATAACTTTCGAAAGGGTTTTCCGATCAAGGATGCCCAGGTCTGTAGCTCTTCACACCAAGCACATACTGAATACCGAATGTCTGACGCGTGAAAACATTTGAGTTCTGCGATTAGTCGCTTAACAGGAAAAAAATCCTACTTTCTCTTTCTTGTGTTCCTTCTTGACCCGGATTCACGAGTAGGGTCACCCAAATTAGTCACATCTTTACAGTCATGTGCAAAGTACAGTTGGGTGCCCAACCAGAACATAAAGCCGATTTCAACTCAGGAAGTACTCCTACTCCATGAAATCAAATTGGGATGAAATTGGTAGTGGACTGTCAGCAATCCTGTAAGTAGTGTGTCCTGCCAAGAAAATGTACATCGATATCTCAAATATCATACTAACTGAAACTTGAAACTTTTGTGTGGCACATTCAGTTGAAGAATATCGTAAATGTGATTCAGCTAGGGTGCGGCTGAGTTTCCCGTGAAAATCAGTGTGCAAATGAATGTATTTCGCAAACTGTTTCCAATCTGGGTTCAAGTAGAACATGAGGTTGACGGAAACTTGGCCACTGCGCCTACCTGATGAACCTCAAGAATGGCGAAACTGGTCGTGTGCTGTCGAACGGTTTTCAGCAACCCTTCAAGTATTGTTATATCAAGAAAACATTTAAATTATACCAATTTAGGCCTTAGGATAATACTCTTATCTCTATTGGATGTCGGCTTATGAAACTGTGGACTGTGTACATCTGGAATTTACTTCCCAGTCAGTTTTGCGGATCCTGAAGAACTACTTCACAAAGCTCGTGTCCCACTACTAACCACAAAACCGGTCATATAAGAATCAGGTAAGTTTCACGAAGAACTTTTCGGATCAAACAAAAACGAAATAGACACTAGTTGGTAAGGTTGAGCCCTTGAAATCGGTTGTGCCTTTTATTAAGGTCCATAGTTATAGCCCCTTTTCTGTCCAAGCAAACTCGGATTATATTTGTGCTCTTATGTCACAAGATCGTTTTCATACATCTGAAATCTTTTAGTGTTCTCTCGTCAAGCGCCATTCAGTGAGGAGCCGGTCCAAAAGGCTCAGAGTAAGAAATCACAGATTGGTAAAGAGACATGGCACGGGCTGCAATGTTGCTCCTGGACGCCTCAAAGTCAACAAAAACCCCACCTCGTCAAAGATATCGATTAGTACCCGTTTGCTGATCTGGAGGTACGACGACCACTCAGATATGAACATAAGAGGGCCGGCTTTGCCGCGCTTCAGGAAAGTTTGCCGTGTGTAGGCACTAGGAATGATGTGGTAAATCCGGAAGGATATGGCGTATTCAGAAGTGATGGCCTGTTGAGCTATCGCTACACTGTTGTTTGCGTTATCATTCATATAAGACAAAGCATGTGCAAATCCACAAAGATCCATAAACCAACTGGAAATTCAGGGCAAGCTATGTTTCCTGAAAAAATCCAGATTCCTTTCCCAGCTATTATTTACCTTGCACCTAACACTTCTGTGGTACAAGTCGAACTACTCAGTGACATTCTCTGACTGAATGAGATTCCCCCTCTTGTCTCTTTCCTACGTCTGACAGTGAGCAACTTTATCCGATTCGACACCTTGTTCTTGACGTCGCTTGCTTGTATATTCTACTTGATTGTGTTTTCTAGACTACTTACATACATTTTTTGTCTAGAACATGGCCCCTATCAGTGCATCAAAATCCAAAGAATATGCTGGTCTCTACTGGCTTACCTGGGTTTGTCCACCCAAATCCATCTGCAAGCAAACCACAGACTGCCTGGAGTTTTGTTTCGACCTGTTCTCTACTCACTCGGGTCTATTTTGTGTGGCGTGAAACAGAGGAGTTAAAGAAGGGTCTACAAAGTTGGAAAGCGAGATTATGTTAAAAGCTTATTATCACGTAGCAAACTAGAGACTGAACGCCTAAAACACCTGTACTTTGGAACCGTTTTGAAAAATAAAAGCTAGGTAAGATTTGGCGTGTCCTGGAGCAACTTTTTGGCAGCAGGCCTAGCGCGAGAGCTTGTGTGGAGAAACTTACTCTGGAATTTGCTACCTTACACCCTTTTCTACGTCTCATGGTCTACTCTGTCGCCTGTCCCCACATCCGATAATATCCAACGATACCTAGTGCAAATGAGACTCAACAATGCTTGTGGTCTTGATAGGCTGTCACCGGTCATTTTGCACACATCTGCTCTCTTGACTTAACACTGCTTATTAGAATAGCACAAACAAGAGAATGAGTCAAAGAGCATTTGAGTCTCTCGTTAACACTAAGCTAATCTGCAAATGAATGCGTGCATCCTTGTTTTGTTCCCCACCTAGTGATTATTTACGTGAACGGGTTGAACGCCTGTATCCTGGAGGTAATGTTATACACACCGTCTTAAAGAAGCACCCTTGTCCCAGTTTGGCTCAATCGCACGCATATCATTCCTATTTAAATCTTTTAAAAGAGCACTGTGGATAGTGTCGTTCCACACTTGACGCTGTGGCATTTGTTTTGCGTTCCATCACTTCTTAACAGAACATAAACGGTGGAGTGCTTCGCCTATTGTCTATTGATTATACAATAGCTCCCACGACCAATTCACTAACCGAATGCAGTACGCCTTCTACGGTGAAAATGCTTCTTCCCTGTTTCCTACCAACTCCGATGTTCCATACGGAGTTATCTTGCACCCTGTCTTGTTTCCAGTCTATGTCGGAAAAAATTTGCAATATACTCGGCCTTGTGCCACCTTCTTATACTGGCATTGAACTGTAGACTGTGTTTTCCGGTAAAGGTTTACTGTGTTGTTTTGTTTTGTTTTGGACAGAAAGAACGGGGATACGGATGACGCAAGACGAGTTTCACTGGGCCGACCGCATGGAGCGAAAAAAATATTGTTGCGTTTCAAGAGGAACGGTCACGATGACTCAAGATAACCAGCAACTGGACAAAATCATAGACAGGTTTTCTTTTTAAGAAAGTGAGACGATTGTACCATAAGCCGTCAGTCACATTTTATTAGGAAAGATATTTTCCTAAATTTTGAAGGCAACCCGTCAACACTTTGTTTCCTCTGTCTTGCACCCTTAAAGGGTGCGTGAATCCCAAGTTAGCAAACAACCAAAAGCTACAAAACCTCACTGCCGTCACAGCTCCCCAAGGTGTTAGTTGGCTTGATCGATAGTTTAGCATAGCAGTAATTTGTAATGTGTTAATCAGTTTCAATAGGCGCTGAGGGTAATAAGGGTGGTACACAGCAGTAAACCACATACCAACCCAGATAGTAACTTTGTTATAATAACTTAACTCCAATTCTTACCCTTTTTAATTCCTATTCTTTTTCTCAGTGACTGGAATGAGCAGAGCGGACCACCGTGATGTAGGTTCACCATATTACTTTGTGTCTCAGTCACATATATTAAGGGCTATTGAACATCTAGGGCATTCATCAAACACTCAAAAGATCCCTTGAAATGATTCGAAAACAATAGGATTTGTGGACTGGGATTTCGTCCTGTAAAAGGGGCCAATTTATGCTGAAAGGCGGAGAGGCACGGTACAGCTGTTTCATTCTCACCGGGAATATTCCTGGGTGCGAACCTCACGAAACTCCAGGGAGTCTCGAACCCGGGACCTCCCGGCTGACAGTTTGAACATTGAACCGTTCTACTCACAAGCGGCTGATCAGCAGCTTGAATAACTCGCACTTAGAGAGGATCTATCGTCGCTCATTCTTCAATCACTGAAATCACATCAAACATGTTCAAACACTAGCTGGGAGGTCGCAAGTTCCAAACACCACGGAGTTTCGTGTGCTGTGCCCTGCTGATGATTCCCCATAAGAATGAGGCAGCTTTACAGTGCTTCTAGGCTTTTCAGCATAGATTGGCTCCACTTAAAGGGCAAAATCTCAGTTGAAAACCTCCATGCATCCTCATACTACCATCAGTTTGATTTGTGTTAACTAGGGATAGAATACTTTGGAGGCAGAATATTTGTCATGTCAGCCCTAAGGAACTAAGTCTCGTCGAGGGGATATCCTGGTAAACTCCGAAAGTTTTTTCTCACGCAGGGAATAAAAATGTACGAGTAAATTTATTTTTCACTTCTGTATCTTTCCATCCTGGCATGCTGGCAAACATTTTAAAATGTTTGTATAACTTGATAGTGGGATTTACAATAGCGACGGTCCTGTTAGCTATCTTACTAAGGAACTTTCGAAATTTTTGGACGATATGATTTGTAAAAAGTGGAGGGGAATTCGGTAGTCGAAATAGTCCACCTAATATGAACTAAAAGATACGCCTGAGGGCGGACTCGATCCGCCTATCTCCCGCTTAGAAGTTTATAACAAGTGTTAATGCATCAGGCAGAGATGTACCCAATCAGCTATGAAGTTCAGGTGTATAGGCCTGGCGGACAGGGCGAGAGATCAATAGTTCCAGTCCGCCCTTGAAAATATCCTTCCGTTCATGCTATATGTAAGTAGATCTTTCATCTTAAGATACTGTTGGTAGTTACAGGAATTTTTGTCCTTGCTTGAAGGATAGGCATGTATTAGATCACTGTATTGTACTTTATTATTGCATTGTGATCTGCTCCTAACCAAGCTCACCTGGTGCGGTGTTAGTGAGCAGACTAAGCTGAATAAACAGAATCACTCAATAAGGTAACTGTAATAGAAACAGGATAGTGTATAAGAACTCAAAGGATTTATTATTACTTGTGACTTTTTACCGAAGCTGATTGTGGAAGCAGCACGGACACGGGTCCGAAAATGAAAATTCAGGTGAGTTAATTAGACTGAACTAAAGTGAATTGACCATACTTCATAAATTAGGTTATTCCAGAGAAGGGAATTCGTGAAAACGGAATCAAGTTAGCCCCCTCGTTTGCGAAAAATGATGTTGCATTTCAAAACCATAAAAAGATAAACGTTAGGGAAAGAGTGAATATTGGCTTACTGGCACTGGCAGGCCATTTTATGATGTGAGTTTGCTTGTTCATGTCATATTCACTAAAATATTTAACAGCTGGTTTTGTAGAGTAGTATAATGAAAAGTACCTTTGAATGACTGTTCTGAAGGCAAACTTTCCGGATTAAGTCTACTTAACAATGTCATTTTCAGGTACTCTAAGAACTGGACAAACTGTCGAACATCAATATACAAATTTTAAGCAGTAATTAAAAACAGACTGAATTCCCAAACTCGCTGCGAGTAAATAACGAAAAAGTATTATCAGGCTTTGGTGCTCCGCAAAGGTGTGCAAAGCCCTAACAAAACCAAAACCATCAGCATCATCAGGTACCCATCAGCCCAACTGCAGCAGTACACCGAGATCAATCAGAATCTCGAGAGGTCTAAGCGACAATATTTTAGAGATGTATTAACTTGTGTCTTAGGTAACGAATTGAATTTAAACGCCTCCAACGCCTCAAAGGGAACTCAGAATTCGACGAAATTTCGTGACCATTTTTTCGGCTTGGCCCTCCAACTCGGAGATTCACACACAAATCACCCAGATGGCTACTGAGAAAGGAACGCTCACCAGTGGACACAAATGACACTCTGGCTTTCAATAAAGCTGTGTTCACTGAGTTCCCAACTTTGGCATATTTACACAAGCCCATGGTATGGGCATAAGTGACCTTGAGTTCAGTTTTGTTACCTCTTAACAAACTCACAGTGTGGGATATTCAACAGACTTTTGATAACTTTATTCAATAGTATGCTGTAACCAGCGCAATATGAGTGTATTTCAGTGATCGAACTGTGTGCATGATTTGCAAGAAAAATTTGCAATACCTTTGTTCACATCGTTCTACTGGGAATCCCTCAGGAAGTGGGTGATCGGGGTGGTCATTTTCCATTGGCGTAAAGCGGTTCAAGCGGAATGACCGCAGGCTGAGTCTTCTATGTGGAACAGTTTCTTATCTTCACTGAAGGAGCGTGCAAAATACAACGATTGGGAGTAGGTGCAGAATTTTTTCACAATATTGCTCATGGACGAGATGGTCAACAAGAAGAGTCGACACTCATACCTGGTTGTACCACCCAGCCTAAGACACGAACTACTTTAAATAGACCCTCATACCGTGCTAAATGCCATTCAATCAAACATTGTTATGTGTAGAAAGGTTCGTTAGATCATAGAATCAGGTATTCGCTGATTGTACAAAATGCTGAGTGGACCTGGGAAAACGGTCTTTTTGATTGGCCCTATGATTATACGCAGGAATATAGGCTGGTGAAAAAATTCAAACGAATCCTGGTAACATCTCAGAAGAGGTAGAAAATTGCGTCACCAGCTGCTTCTTTAAATGCCGGAATTGTTGAAAGGTCTTAAAAATAGACACAAGCCATAGATGGACATTGTATTTTCACTATAAATTTCAACCCGTAAATCCATCGAAAAACTAAACCAATGAGGACATTCAGGACGCTCAGTATTCCCAATTTACTGATTTCGTCCGTTGTAAAGGCTTTTGATTATACTGTAAATGCATCCTTTTCAAGAGAGCAGTGCTGACTGTCAGCTTGACCATCAGACGCATGAAAAAAGACACAAGGCGGTCAGATTTCTGAAGTGGAAGCAAACGAATTAGTGTATCACGTTCAACTGCTTTTTGTCTTTTACTAAATCTTTTGTCACTCGAAATCAGTCACAGGATTCCTACAAATATTCTCATTTGCATATCAGTTTGGTTTTCACGGGAGACTCAGCTGAATCTTTCGTCTATGATATGATATGATATGTACTCACTAGTGGTAGAACATGACACCCATATAGGTGGACCACACGTACCGAACTATTACAGAAATGACGCCGGAAAACAGTTTCGGTCAAATGTGACTGGTTTCGAATGCACTCTCAACTTGCCATATGATTGAACTAGCGATGCTGGGTGGTTAGTGAGACGGATTCAAACATCCAGACATTAGAGTACCTAATGTTTTCACCCGTTGCCACAACTCGATAGAAGGAAAGGATACTGGAACACAACAACAACAACAACAACAACAACAACAACAACAACAACAACAACGCAGTGGCTCACGCTTCCCCGATCGCCAACATTTACCTTCGTGACCGTATAGTGAAAGCCTGTGACTGGCCAACTTGTATTCTTGATCTCCACCCAAATGGGATCTTCTGGACTGTGGTAGCAAAGCCGGTGTACAAAGCTGGAATCGTGTGTTATTCCAAATCTGCTCTGAAACAGAAATGAAGAAGAATCGGCCAATGTGATATCCATGCACTCATTTAAATTAAAATGAAGTGATGTATAGAGGTCCCACGACGAAGTTCCCAGGACAATCTCATCAAGATCTATCTCGAATGGATGGCACCACGTAGTGGTTTTATGATTTTGTCGCGCCGGTTTTCTATGTTTTGTTGTTTGTACACCAGATACTACACTTAATTTGTGATGAAATATGACCTAGTGACGAAAATTCATCCAGTTCCATGCGCTAGATGTAAGGATATGATAGAAGATATGGATGACCTCATGAGGTGTGTATTCCATGGATTCATGTTTGAACATGTTTACAAACCGCCTTGATATAGCAGATGTAAGTTTTCCACCTGATCTTCAGGTGTTTATAGCCCAACCTCAAGGAACTTGCATTTAGACACAAGCAGATATATTTTGCCGTGCAAAAAACAACGAAGATGTTTTTCAGACGCTTTACTTGTGTACTAGCCGTGGAAAACAACCGTGCGTAGATGTTTAACCGTTGAACGAATATGGGCTTAGGTCGCCTTTTGAGGCAGGCTTTTAGACACGTCTCGTGACTGACAAGAGATGAGATATCTTACTCGATTTGTAGCACAGAGACAGGTTCAGAACAAGACCAAGGTGTCAAGCAGTGATAGGGTGGATTTTTGAGTGGAGCTCAAACCAGTTTTTATCTTTGAATGTCTCAGCGTGCGTTAAACGTGAGAATCATACGTGTGAGTCCACTTCATACGCGTGATAATCAATTCAGCGTCATGTACGCCTGACGTCCAATAACACTTATGAGTAGTGTGTTCCTACAAAAACGGCATTGTTCTCCACGTTTGCTGAATGAGTGTTCCTTAATAACCACTAACTGTCTGGTGTTGGAATGTAACCGTTGGTTTCTGAATGGTTATCATTCCATTCCACCCACAGACTTGTGCTTTTCAGCCGATGCTACTACTCACAAGTTGTCGTCCCTTTCACGCACTTCCTCACCTTGGATCGGTCTCTTTGTGTAGTTGTTGGTAATCTCATGAGATTTAGTTGTTCTTACATCGTTTGGTCTTAGTACTACTGTCACATTTACAGAAAAGTTTGACGATAAGTTTTTAAACAGCAGCACCATATTTTCTATGGGCAGGTGTTTCTCTTTGATCCTCTGACCATTAAATCCTTGCCCTCTCACTCAAGACAATCTAAGAATAAGCACGGCTTTAACATAAAGGGGGCTTTTCCATTGCTTAGACAAGAAGCTGTTTAATACGGAACATTAGCAAACTGAAGGATGTGATGTCTATTAGGCTTCTCCATCATCTACAAAGATGACCAGCCACCTTCATTTTGGCTTCGATCTTTGCTTTCCAGTGAACAGAAATTATATAAAGGACGATAGACTTTCTTCTGCACCCCTTAAGTTCCTCACAAGACAAAAAAGAAGGTCCAAACGATAGGCGGTCACGTAGAGTTCAAGGAGCTGATGGGCCAGATAAAGGTGAAGATCAGACACCTTGTTTGACAGTAAAATCTGTTATGCGTTGTGGAATGTTCTGAAAATCATGTGGTAGCGTTTCCAAACTTCCTTCACGAAGCGCTGACTTTAAAAAAGCACAGTCGCGACTTTCTGGGTACCACCAACCCACTGACTACATTCGATACAGAAGAAGAGTACAACTACATAGTCAACACAGCAGCTGATGTAATTTGGAGGTGACCTAAACACCTTAAACCTGGGCAAGCTTGTGATCCTCACTTTCTCTCACCTGCGCTACTCAAATAATATGTTGGCGTTCTCAGTGAACCAGTAATACCCTGTTCCCATGTTTCTTTTCTGCTGGGAAAAGTGCTACTTTCTGGAGGGCGAAAATGAAAAGAAACACGAAGTTTCTACATATAGTTTGCACATTTACTGTGGTAAAAATGTTTAAAAGGATCCTCTTAAGTGAAACACAAGCCGATCTGCTCTCTCTGGCTTACTTATCGATGGTAACGATCCACACTGGTTGTAGCTGGGTCGCTGATAAGGTCGGCTGCTTTTTCATTTGGCAGAAATGACAAAGCCGCACTACTGCTTTCGCATCATACAAACACGTTCAGACGGATCTGTTGTGTCTTACTGTTGCAGCTGCTTGAAGAAGGTGGAAGTGATCAGCATCTGCTTAATTTGGTCCAAAACTATTTCATCAACCGGACGCAACTTACTTGTCCATTTGGAAAGTCCACTCCCCGCCTCAGTGACACTGAAGGGCCTCAAGGACCTATATTGTCTTTTGTCCTTTTTTCCATGTGTATCAACTGAATCGTCATTCTTGATTCCCAGCTACCAAGCCACCTGAATTTGGCAGTTTTCCGCATGGGATTCATATTCGTCGACTGGATGCCCACTAGAACTAAAACTTCTTTCAAAACAGGTTCCTCAACTAAAGTAAGTTTGCACGCCCACCAGGATTGTGACACTCACAACGCAGTTCGTGTTTTCTGCTCAAAACGCCAATAAAAAAGCATAATCACTTTTCCAGTTATCGTCGGAACAAATCCAACAGAGACCGTGTGTGATAAATCGAACACAAGTTCGCTGCTTATCCTAGAATAATAACCTCGGCATTTATATCATCCAGGGTCCAGTAGGAATACTTGGGCCTACATGGGCCATGATAACAAAGCACCATTCAATCCCTTCCGTTTCTCACGCTGCAACACTCCACTGGCGTGTCAGCTTATTGGTCCTGTGGTTTTACATACGAGCTGTGTCCGCGTGATGCAAATTATTGACCTATGCACGGATTGCCTGTAAATCGGCTGACGCTGATGACAAGGCCTCATAAAAACAACCGCCCAACTGTGAGCTGGCTGGATTCCGAGAGTTAATGAAGAGGATTCTAGGGTCCAGGATACATACACTCATGATAATATTATATGACCACCTAGTTTTTCAAACATGAATTCTTGTGTTTTACTCCTGGAACACTAACAATGGACAAGCAAATGAGCGTGGCAAAATACACTTACTCGCCAACTCTCGGCTTTTAAAAACCTTCAAAAAGTGCATGGTCAAGGAGAAAATGAAAAATGGTCACAATGAAATTTAATCATCCTTCTAGTTTTTTAACTTTAACTTGGCTGCTGGCGTAACGAAAAGGACCGCTTTCTGTGTGGGTTGCATAAGTACCTAACTGGGGGACCATACACCTTCATGCCAAGATGTCTCATGATGATTATTGTTGGCTTCCACTATAACTCTTGAGATGGCTTGATAAGAATCCTAAGATGTCGCGAAATTCCGAGAGGACTAGACGTCAAGTTAGGATATACAGCGAGATGTGCAACCTTCTGAGCATCACGCCACTCATACGAACGCCTTCACTTGGCATCCAGGTACCGTTTGCTTTCAGTCTTTGAATTTATGATCGAGTCAGTCAATGAACTTTTATCAAGATCTGGTATCAAAAAACTTGTTGTTTTAACTTGAAAAAGAAAAGAAATCCGAATGGTCCAATGCAGTGATTCCCTAAACTTTCAGTTAACTGTCCTCTTAGGCGCGTATACACAAAGTCAACCCTCCGTTTAATATGGATTAGATTGATGGTAAAGCCAGAGCGGCTAAAGCATCTGTACAGTGATTTCATATGTGGTACACTAATATCTCCCAAGAAATAACCCTCCAAAGACAGTCGACCATCATGGAGTGTAGACAAACTCGTTCTTGTCAAGCATGATTTACAGTGTAATCGCTCCGACAGGCGACCATCTTTATGGAAAGTCAGAAATACCACTTTTCATTGTGATCTATTTTGACAAATCACTGTACGTAAGCTGTAATCACAGGAAGCGTACTGACTAAACTGAAGGATTTCTTCACCGAATATGGTATTGAAAACGCAACAAGCAAACGTCTGGCATGTTCCACGATTAAGTATAACCTTCACGTAGTCCTTTCCGCAACCAGATGTCTTTTTTGCCACTTTTCGAACATGTCTCCAAGCTCAAGGTTGATTGTAGCAACACTGCGAACTTGATCAGTTTTGTTGACGGGTTTCCTTTCTGACGGGATACAATGCAGTCATAAAGGTATTTTGATGATTTTCGCTGGACAGGTAGAGTTGGTTGTCAGATCCACCTAAGAGTTCAACATGGAGGGCACAGATGCCTACTTTACAAAACTTACTGTTGAGTGGGTGTATGTACACAATTGATCCCGTTGATAAAAAGTATCCAGGACAGCTGGCAAATCAATTTATGCTCCTTATCACCCTTCCTGTCTAACTTTATTCAATCGTCCTTCTGAGAAGCGCTGATCTGAGTTTTTTGAGACAGCGCATGTATTTGACCGCCCTGATTTTTCACTATAGCTCAGAGAAGGATCTACCGAGGAGAACTAATTTTCACGTAGATATCGCGGCATTCGCTCTGCTTTATTATCTCTTACAGGTTACTCGTCAGCTCACGACAACGCAAACACAGTTGGACCATAATGCTGGCCGTGCCTCTAACTAATTCTCAGAATATTTTAAGCAGTACTAGGCTCGAACTTTGATGGGTTGCTTTTAGCAAAGCGTCACTGCTCAGTCTGAACAGAAGAACCCATTTTAGTTTGCTTGTCATCCTGTGTCCAGTCTAAGCGCTTATGCCCTGCTTGGTTGTTGTCAGACAGGATATTTACTGTTACTCAGTATATGACGATGCCGTAAACCCCCACCATAGGCGAGACGATCTAACTGGACGGCGGATATCCAGTTCAGCGAATTAGTACTATCACCTGGGACGAGGCACAATTTCACCCTGAGTATCTGAATCTCCGTCAAGGTTTATCAGGATACTCCAACAGCAATATCCACAGGAAAAAAGTCTTATGCCCTCATGATCACTTGTTATGAGACATATTCCGTACTTTGAACGTGTCCAATATGGGTAACGGAGGCCGCCCAAACGAACGTTGGAAACTGAGTGAAGACAGAACTCTCAACTGTGTGGTAAGCCGTGGCACCTGCACACAGGCTTATCGAGTTTCTCTGGTGCAATGAAACTGTGCGCCTGTGCGGCGGGCGGAGTGGGTGCACCAATTCAGGCTTGCTTACTCGTGCGCCTGTGTGCCCATACCATGTGATCCAGACCGAACTAGCTATCGCTGTGACTTACCAGTGCATCAAGGGCTTAGGGCTGCTGCAGTTTGCCAACTACTTACCTGCCACCGATGTTGCGATCATGGTCGCCCCACCAAGACGTCCCACTGATTCGATTTTTTTCAACGCAGTAGGCGAGGCGTGAGAGCACCAGCTCCAGGGCTTAGGCGATATGGAGCAGTCATATGACTGGCTGATAGGGCCAATCATACCGGTCTGTGCAAGAAACCCACGTACATGTAGTGTGCGTCCATGACGCCCTTGTTCCGGTTCGGGTGGTGTGGCACGCGTGCACTGCGGCGGTTGAGGTTACGCCCACCCGCTCGTTGTGTTACGATGATTGACACTAACCCGCCCCACTAACTCCCAACTAAAGTGTCGCAATACCCACAAGCCCACGAAGACCAGCGAAACCTAACACTGGCACCCGGGGTGAATCGGCAATTGAAGCTCCCTGAAGTGGAAGATTAAGGAACCATAATCGATGGGAACTAACTTGAAACTTCTCCAACCCATCAATGCAAGATTTTGGCAACCCCAATAACCGACAAGAGCCGTTAACTGACACTCAACACTGATCTAGTGTGCTAGTCTGAAGAGGTCTTACTGATTGGTTCTCCGTCTGCCTTAAAACCTGGTCAATTGGGTAACCCGCTCACTTGACCTGACAAGGCTTTTGTGTCAAAAGCGAAACGTTGCCCCATTAAAAACTAGCGATGGTTTACCAAGCCCCTCTGAAACGCTCCCAACCCCGTTTGTTGTTGCACTCAGTCACACCCCAGCACCCCAGCAACCACTGTCTCTGTCGTGTTACTTTCACCTAATGATGACAGAGCGCAAGCCCTGACAACAGTAAACTAATCACGTGTAGCTTATTTGCTAAGGGTGACCAGCAAAATCACACGCCTTTTTCAGAAATAACACGCCTTTTTCAGAAATAACACGCTCGACACGAAGGACTCAATCGACAAAAAAAGTGAGATCAATGGCTTGACTTAACAGTACGGGAAATAGGGTCCGAGAGATATGAATCACCATTTTTCGGAATTAGCCCTTCCTCAATCCTTAAGGAAAACGAAGGTAAGTGAAAAAAACGTCAAACGATAAAAATGGTCTTTTCAACAGTGATTTCGTCCAATCAGTGAAGCCAATCTATGCTGAAAAGCCGAATCTCCTCACACAGTCATCAAAAAGACAATCTGCGTTGTTATCAGCACAAGGCAGTGATATCACGTCGTTTGCTATCGTGTTTTTTTAATCTGTCCCCCCTGTCGTATTCATTGGACAAAATTTTTCCCAGCCACTTGGCGAGGTACACTCATTTGCAAATTACTTTGTTGTTAACGGGAGACACTACTGAATCTCAGCTGGATCTTTCATCTATGCTGCATCAAGTGAAATATTAGGCGACCTTTGTAAAGCACAGTTGGTTGAGGAATATCCTAAGGAGAGATGCAATTTGTGTTGGCCACATTGGATTGGTCGACCACCGACCAATACACCTTGGCTGATTGGTGAAAAGTTCGCGGATAAATTAAGTTCACCAGGTCCGCCCTATGTGGCTCCCCACAGAAAGGTTTTCAGGCTGTCCGTTGTTTCCAATGTTATCTCGATTCTACTTCGTACATGGATTGTATTGTATCGTATTGTCTAGAGTTATGGTTAAACGTATTCTACTGTATTCTACCTATGAGTATTTCGTGTAGCCATCTGCAAATGACTCGGAATAGGACCATAAACTTCCCGTAGTGTTAAGCCTACAACGGTGCTGGAGACGACTCTTTGTGATAATCGTTGCGCAGACCCAGCTGAATGATGGGAAGCACTAGCTGCCTGTCTGCCTAGGATGCGTCTCTCGAGTGGTGCAGGTAACCAGATACCCCTGTGCATACACTACAAGGCTCACCGTCCAGTCTTATTTCCTCGGAAGTACATCGGGTGCAGGGCGTTCAGCTGAACACGGATTTGTTTCAGGGCGAACCATGTGTGGCACTGTGCATTATAAGAGGGTTTATGTCAGCGTAGTTGGATGCAACAGTCCAGCCTGTAAACGAATGCCAGCTCTTCAGTTTACAAAAAATGCAGTTTACCAAATTAATTTTAGAATGAAAATATGTTGCCAGTCGCGCACAATGTGGAGTTCAAGTAACATAAGATGGCTGGAATCTGGGGGACTGCGGCACATTGATGAGCCCCAAAAGGAGGAATCATATCTTGGGCTGTCAAATTCTTCAACAACCTCATGAGTAGTTTATCTCAACCAACTTTCCAAGTCGTTCGCTGGTGCGTTTAGGTGCCTCTTTTTGATTTCCTACTTCACGTACAGCTTCAGCCCGGTTGCGAGTAGTTTGCAGATAGTGAGGATTTCCTGGGTCCGTGTTAGTTTCACCGCTGAATTAGGTGAAACCCAGCCCAAACGGTCCCGTTATGTGCCTGTGAAAGGCGCACGTCACACTCAGGCACTGATCTTCACACACCTTGGGTGGTCCAAATGCCAGCGTTTGTGAGGTGCTTTCATAACTAAAACTGAGGCGCCACAATGCACGTTTCATTGATTTCCTCGTTGTTCCGTCACACCATGCTGGTCTGTTTCGCTGCTATCCTGGCCATTTGAGGTCAACCGCTCTCGTAACAACGCATTAGCCAGGTAAGCACTCAGTGTAACTGAGTCAGGGTTCAGGACTGCAACTCTGTAGATAACGGACAACGCGTGACTAGTTCTCCCCTTTTCAACTTGTCGACATACTGGCTAACAGAACGAAAAAGTTTGGTGCATTGGGAAAAACTAGCAAACGAGTGCCAACAGCTATGAACAGCACGACGGGAAAACGTACGCTTTGGCTATAAATAATCAGTGATTTTTGTCATTTTTGTATGAAGAAAACTCTTCAACAAAACAGAAGAACAGGCTTACTTAAATCCAACCGAAACATCCATGTTATTGCTGTACCTTAGCCGATACGGACAAAAATGGAATAGGACCACAATAGGAACATTGTTTGCCAGGCTATCATGCACCATACATAGTTACCCCAAAAACATACCAGAACTATCTGGAAATTTATTATTACGACACCGAACACTTGTTTCCATTCAACTGGATCTAAAGGACCCCACTTGACGAAAGCGTACTTTTGAGCTGCAACCAGTTTTAATGTTCGAAACCTGTTTACTCGGTATCGGTTTCTGAAAGGCGTAGAGTGGAAAATGATCTTTTCTCGTGTTTTTTAAAAACAGGAAATGTTGTCAGCAGTGTGGCTCAACTCTGCGTGAAACTCTTTGATTAGTATCACCAAATAAACGAATATACTCATCAAGTGAAGCCCATCAGAAACCCTGGAGTTGTTGACACATTGAGTAATAAGGTTTAGGATCCACTGGGACCACGTTGTTCATGTCGAACAACTTGCATGATCAAGAAACTACACAGTGAGCGTTAGTTGCATAAGTTTATTAACTATGGGGCGTTTTCTGATGCAAGGAATAGCCTACAAAGGGGATTCAACAGTTCAGAAATTGGGGCTACAGAGGGTCTTTTTCTTGTGTGACCATTTAGCTTCAAACAGAAAGTATCATACATAACAGAAACTATAAATATTCGTAATGCACTACTCATAAGGTTGCTGAAACTATAAATGCTGAGACCTGAATCAGATGATAACCAAGTAGCGCTCCGTTCTCAGTTGAAAAAAAACGTGCGAATAATATAGAACAGCTTAGTCATTCATGGATTCGGGCTATCCAGTGTATTTTTCAAGTTGGCTAAAGGTTCATCGAGCAAGTGAACTCATTGGCTACACGATGGATAGCGAAAGATCTATGATAGCGTTACTGGACTACGGTTACACCCGTATCACAGGAAATCGGCTATGTTCGACATTTAGTTGTCGAACTGTCAGTTCATCTATGACTTGGCCGCAGGCTACCCCATCAACCTTGTCTACTGCGCGCACGTGTCAGGTCCTGTAGCGACACAAGAGCTTCACTCCCATTTTAGCATCTTACTGTGCTGGCACAATATTTATTCAGATCGCCTTTCCGTTGTCAACAGAATTGTCTGCATAACCAATATTAATTGAGGAGGATTTGTACTAAAACGAACTAACGGAGGAAAGAGGCTTAATGATGGATCCATTCGATGAGAAATGGGGGTATTCAGAGGACAAATCAGAGAACATTTAACTGTGTAACGGTAGAATGAATGAACTTTGGGAAACTCATAAGAGCCACGTAAACCAGCTCCGAGGAACACAGTAAACTTTGCCTTTTTAATCCACAGATTGAAGTTTTTGGAGATTTTCCAAGTACTAGCCTCCTTTGGTGGGCTTTGTGGTGGAGAGGTCTGAGTTTAAATCGGACATAATCGGATATGCAATTTGGAAGCCTAGACAAGCTTGGCACGCAGTATACTTTTGGAAGGTGACGCTCATCAGCACTGTTGATGAGTATGCCAGGCGTAAAATTATGGAAAGCAAGTTTCTGAAGATAGTGATAGCTGGTCAGTTTTTACATCAGTCATTCAACTTGAGCAATACAATAAGCACGGCTTACTACCGATGCCTTCCGTCACACCACTTATTGTAGACTTTGGATGCACATGAAAGATGGAGCTACCATATCACTTTAAAGAGTCTCAGGAGCAATTCAAAGATGTCTCTGAATTAAATTCAGCGTGCTCTCAGGTCAGTTTTCAAATACCTTATAGCCTGTAGATGAGACTGTTAATTTTTCAAAAGAAACACACTGGAAGCATCTTTAGTGCGTTTCACTTGAAATATAAGACCATACCTGGCTACAGAATCAGTGCCGCTAGTTCAGTTATTGAATGATGAAATCTTTTCACGGTGTGGACACGGTGCATTTGTTAGAAGACTAACTATGGTAGCAACATTTCAATACACTACTTCAACTTGAGCCGTCCCACATTTGCCAGCCCTTAGAAGGCCATAGTTTCAAATAGAGACCGACAAAAATTGCGGCTGCTACACTTTAAGACTTCCATCAATATAAGTTAAAATCATTCTTTGGGTGGTTTTATGGTAATCCTGAGACGGACAAACGTAATTTCGAAGCATTTCAAATTAAAGAAACGAAACACCTGTGGTAAATTTGACATTTGTTTGTAAATTGAGATGATGTTGACGAATTCCCTGCTCAAAGGTCGCCTCATGCTGCAGTTGGAACGGTACTCCAGATGAAACCCCATGTACTTTGGCATGGCACTGTTTATGCGGTTGATTGAAGCTGTTCGACAGTAGTCTGAATGTGTTTTTTCTTCGCAAAATAGTTTGCGCGAAAAACTCATCTCGCAACTACATTCTCTTTATTACATTAAACCTGTACATTTGAGGAAGGAAACACTATCCGATCGTTGGCATAAGACCAACAGGGAAAGCTGAGACCAAATTAGTAATAGAGCATTCGCGTTTTGTATGCCTCTGAAATTCGGTGTGAAGGATATTCGGAATAGTAATGTGCTGCCAGACAAAGGACTACCTAAAAAGAGGACGTGAGATGGACCAAACTGGGCAAATGTGTTAGTCGGTAAAGACCAGGGTCAGATAACTTTCCTTTCAACCTCCTGCTGATATATATACCCGGCGAAAAGAGGAGAAAGAATAAGGGTTGGTCGGAGCGTTCCGACCTAGTTACAAGTAAAGGATGCGTCATTCCACATGGTACAGTTAACCTGCCATGTAAACGAACAGCCAGAATCCCAAGGTTCACTCCAACCAATTTTACGGCAACCAACCCAGTTAGCCGATATGTGCCAGCTGTCCGTCGAGGAGGGCAAAATTTCATAGGTAATTATGTACGATGTGTCATAGTCTCATCACTCTTTCAATTGTGGAGTAGTTGGTGTGTTCGAAGTGCTGATAAGAATCGGAGGAATTAATATGGTTTGCTAGTCGAGACGGAAGTCCGTGCAGATATGAAAGAATCCATCAAATTTAGCTTTTCTAAATGTTCGGCGGTGGCGGATAGATGTTTACGTTTTCGACATGCCGGAAGGAGTCTACGCGAACGTCTACAAAGAACTGTATACTGTATCCTAACAACCGTTTGGTTCCTTTTTTCATCCTAGTTTGGCCTATCTCTTTACGACCAAGGACAGTGTTGAGGTTTGAAAGTTTCACCCCAACTTATATAGAGAATGATAACGTGGAATTTTACTCCATCTGCCTTTTGAAAAGCAAACTTGGCGAAAGACAACTCATTACTGTCTGCCAGTCTCCTTTAGGAGAAGTGTTTGACTCCTGGTCTTTGAGATTTGTGGCCGAAATTCGGTTTGCTGTTTTTCATCGTTGTAGTTTGCTTCTGCAGTGAGCTTTTGTCATCTTAGACTACACGTATATGGTGCCATCTCTTTGTGTTACAAAACCTGAAAAGAGAAGTATGTATGGTCATTTGAAACATTTGAAACCTTCAGGTCCGCTTTTTCAGTCCGAAAATCCTTCTCACTGAGATAGCCAGGTAATTAGTAACTTGGAGGAAAAAATGAAGAACTGTTTGGAAGGACATTGGTCGTATGTAACACTCGATGATCGAGAACTTCTCTAAGAGGAACAATCGCAGCTAATGAGACATGAGGCATCAGATGAGACAACGCACGGCAAACGAACACCAAGAGAGTTTCCAAGGCCTTTCAAGATTTCGATGTTGTACTCGGAAATATGCTTGTATTCAGTTAGACCATTTATTCGATTTCGGACGGGTAATATCAGAGTTTCTAGCTTGTAATGACCCAGTTGAGAGGGTTTGGCGTTCACTATCCGCTTTCCTCAAGTCTTACTATCTCAGTGAAGAACATTCAACAACAGTGAATATTTGGAGTGAAGAAACAGAACATTTCGTCACACGTTCACACAACCTGTTTGAAACAACCGCATGCGACCAAAGTTTGGTTAACTAGATGCAGGCAACAAGTGATACGGCACATATTTGTCAGACTCTTGACGGAAGCACCTGCATCGCGGTAATATTCTGATATTACCTGAAGTTCTCTCCTCTAGGATGGATACTGTGCAAAGATGCAGCTTGCCAAACTTCATTCACTCAAGCTCGTAGGATCTGACCGAAAGTAATAGACCTCGGCTGATTCTGTGGACGTTCATGGCTTTCAGAGAGCATTTTTCTCTATGGTGTTTGAAATACATTTTTCTGCCTAGCAAATGATAGCGTTGTGAGATGACATGAGAGATTTTTGGAAAGGACTGTTGCCAGTAATTTCACCTGTATCAACAGCGAACTCATTCACCATTTGAAAGTCAAGGAGGGAACCGAATGTAGCTGTTACATTCTATTCTGAAATGTCATAACTATATTTCTGAGAGAATTCATTAGTCATTCAGCGCACCAATGATAAGTATTCAGCGCGTGATATTGATGAGGGTGAAGTTAGTTCGCATCTAAGAACACCACACTGAGAACAAGGCACTCCATTTCAGATGCTACGGTCTCACAGCTGTTTCAAAGACCGTTAATTGGTGCGCGAAACCAACCGGTTCAAATGGACACAATAAAATCAGATTCATTGGTTTCCTCACAGAAGCTTTTTGCCCCAAGAGATACCCTTCTTTTTCTGAAGCAAGTTACTGTGTATCTTCCCTATTCACAGCCCCAAAACCCATACATGCACCCATAGAAAATACATGCACTTTGCATTTGACTTCACAGTCAAGCAGATGTGAAAATTTTTCCCCAAGTGCACCGCCGTGATACGGTCAAGGTGCCATTGAGGCCAGTGCTGAACACTAGTCATTCACATAAAATATAGTGTAGTACAATCAGCCTGACCCATCTTCACCAAAAGCGGCCTAGTCTAGTCATTAAGTTGTGTCCTTCTCAGGCTTCGTTTTTCTGCACGAAACTGATTCACTCAGCCTTGTTGTTTTTAAGACTGTTGATTTTTTCAGTCGTTTAAATGACGTAGGTCGGTATTCATACATGCGGGAAATGCATGTTATCGATGAAAATTCACCGCCTTGGAATAATTTGGAAATTTATCGATCGTAGACGTAGATCGATTCCCAATCAGCATGTGCTAATCGGATCAGTGAGGACACGACTGATTCAGTAATCTCATAGAATTACACAAAGAAGACAGTAAAACGGCCATGTTCCGGATTTGAACCACACTAATATAAATGAGACATCAAAGAGCTAATTATAGGCTCGACTTATCAACGATGAAGCTAAGCATGTCGATGAATAAAACGTATTCATATACTGAATAAAGTAAGCATTACCACATCAAATACGACAACCGTTGAGAGAATTGTCAATGGCGTGCAAGTAGCTCCACGATCGAAATACTACGTCATAAATGCGAATCGAATGGGAAGGACAGAACCGTGTCACGGACTCGACTGCAAAATTCTATGTTCTGTTCACAAAAAGAGAGGTAAAGCTCCTCAAATTTTAATGGGCTCATTCAAGTAGTCGTCAGAAGTGCGAACGAACTAACTTAACGAATGTAACCTCTGGTTCAGAAATCCATGACGTGTTGAGGATTAAAACACCGCCCGTCGCAAAATCACTTTATGACCAATGAACGCAGGTGAAAAATAAGAGTTTGTGTCATTTTCTCAGATTATTTGTCAGTGTTTTTTAGATAGAGGACACAGAAAGGTAAGTTGTCTCCATGAAGCTGATATCGTAGACTAGGATATTAGGGCATTAGATGACGGCTAAGCCACAATCGTTGCGAACTCGACGGTGGGAGTTTCACGGAAGAAAGTGTGAAATCAACTTAAGACGCCTACTGCTAATCACCTATTTGTTTTACTTGACTTTCACCGAATTCATCAAAAAGTCTGCTCAGCTCAGTCCGCATAACGCAAACAAGAAGGTCACTAAAATGGACATAGATGGTTCGTGATTTTGTGAAACTTCTTTTCTAACCAACCGCTTCGTGAGAAAGCTTTTTTCCTTCAAAATTCCAGCTTCTGCAGAAGTGCGCATCTCAACGGCCGAACGTGGTTCATCTGTTCGGTCGTATTATTGACTGGAGAGTCTTATTCACTCCACCTACACCTACCGACCAGCTAGGATATCCGCTCTCATCAAACAGATCTAGCCCTACATGCCTAATACGCGTATGGTTTCCTCAGAACATCATAAAACCGGCCTTCGTCCCTCAAAAATCAGGTGATTTAATTGCAACATTCCCTTCTTGAATTAAGCAGTCACGTTTCTAAACAACATTATGCGACCAGCACCAAACTATGAGCCATATCAGCTACCGAAAAGTTCCGCTGTCTGGGATTCGTTTACCATATTTGACAAATGCAGCCTTAGATTCCCCTTAACGATGTATCAAAATATGTTTGCGTCAAACTCATTTGTATCATGTGTGGCGCGCCTTGAAGGTTACTTTAAAACTGCGTCGCTCGCAAAAACAAAACAGAATATGAATTAAAACGGATCGTTGCTGTCATCATGTGCTGAGTCGATTAGTCGTACAATGGACATTGTCGGCACAGCTGGCATGTAAACAGACCTTCGTGGTTGTTTCAGAGCTGGAACAGCAGGAGAACGTCCTGGAACGCTTTCAGGTTTCACCGACAAATTGGGGGTTACCGAGCTTCTCAGTAAAGCTGATTAGAATTTGAAATCACTTATCATGTACCCTATTTTCCACCTAGAGTGACAGATTCGGAACTAATTTTGAACACAGTTTTTTTCCAGAGAATGGCACGGCAGTTGAGCTCGGGTGAGTTCATCTCTGAGGAGAGTAACGCGTATAGTGTTGCATTTATCTAGAGGTATTACCGTATCAGGGTGTTTTGTTAACGGAACAATTGTAAACTGCAGTGGAAAGTGGTTATCTTCATCATTTCAGTGGTTTCAATGCTGAACAGACCTATGCGGAACTGATATCCACCAAACTGATATCTAGGAGCAGACTGTCATCACAACCGAGAAGATTTTGCGGTCTCTTTGAAAGAAATGGTCATGTTATTTCAACATTCGATATAGGTTGACAGATCTCTCTATTCCCACCCGAAAAGCTGCTGTACTACGAGGACTCACATTCGAGTGTGTTAAGTCGTGATTTCTTGAGATCCACCCCATTTGCCTAGTCTGCAGGTTCGCATTAAAATGATCACTTCATAGCTTTTGATCTAAATTCTTGTTTTATTAATCATTAGGAAATACTGCGACATTTCTCCTTAATTTCTGGCAGAACCCTGTGTATATATGCCCCACTGCTTAATGGTGGCTTCGGTTTGTGAGAAACACATCCTACTACAGCCAAATGCGGTGAAATGTGACCACAAGGTTTATCATTTTCCCTCCCTCCCTAAACACATAAATCTTCTGACAATCAAATATCGGTGAATCCAGATGGTGATTCAATCGCCGTCTCTAGTTTGCGAGACTACCTGGGTCTAGCGTCCTGACAACAGAGTGCAAGCTAGATCTCGGCTACCGCATCAGGCTGTTGGGTTCTGAGGCAACTGTGTGAAAAGGTGCGTATGGCTTGAAAAAACATCACCGATTAGCGACGGTAGTTCGCTGACATGGATGCGTCAGGCTGCTTCAGGTGAATAGGCAAGCTGTAGACCCTTACTCAACATAGTTGGGAACATCTGTCGGGGTGTTCTAATTCAGTAAGTTGGTGTGAAGCACTCTACTCACATCCATTTCCCGTGGGGTGCATTTCCGAATTCTCTGGACCTGCAAGTTTGTAGCTTTTGCCGGACTCCTCATGAAAAGCTTTTCATGTGCAACCAAACGGAGATGATACACACAAATTTTATTGTTCAATATGCACTACCGCCACCAGTCATATGCACCAGATATAACGAAGCCCACTGTTGATCTGTTTTAATGAAAAGCACAAGTGTACTGTAAATTCTGTAGACAACCTGAATAATCGAAACGCTTTTTAGGCAGTGCAATGTTGACCTGTGGGCATTTTACTGTAGCAAATGGTTAAGTATGTTCTAAGTGTGTTTTGTGGTTTACCATTGTCAGGAGAGACTTTCGGTGATAGCAGTGACACAAAAGTTGTACCACGGTTTCAATTACAGTTAAAAAAGTCGTTCTATGACGTACAGTAATTCCCCAAGAGAGAATCCTGAGGGGAGACCACTCCCCAAATGAGAGTACGTGAAGCAATCCCCCACTAGAGTTCCTATCTCACAGGAGGCCACTCTCACCAAAGTTAACGATTTTTTTCCCCAAGGAACTACAAGAAAATGGCATGTGCACATTGGAAGACACCATGTTTCAAGGGTTTCATGGAATTTTCGTTCGACATAGGTTTTGAACACAAGCTAACGCACTACTGTCATCTAACCTGCCTAAGACAGTTCAAATAACTGGACAAACTTAAAATCTACAATTCTGACGTTACTAATTGTTGCAAGGGACAACATCAAGGATGCTCTGTTGGTTGCTAGTGATGTTCATTCGGCTGGTGGATTTGAAAATTAGTAATCGGGTTACAGCTGATTATCGTGGAATTTTTGTGCACCGCATGGTGGTTTTATTGGAAGGTGTCTTGTACGCTAGTAAAGACACGATCACCATCGACAGCCATAAACCATCAGTAAATACTGGCGCTTAACTGTCAGGAGATAGTGACAATGAAGATGAAGTGTGGCGACCCAGTGGAAAAAACCTAGTGTCAAGACCAACGTATCCGTGGTTTCTAACGGCACTGGAACAAGCACATCTGAGTATTATATCGGAGTAGGAAGCCATCAGCTGGATTGTCGTAGCATCGTTTTTCGAACCCTACCTGGTAGGTTGCAGCCTGATCAGCCAGAGGATAGTTCGTTTTGACCCCAGATTACAATTAGCCAGACATCAGGACTGCCGCAGTCTAGAGACATTCGGTCGGACGGGGCTACCCGAGGGCGGCCGCACGCGGAGAACCTGGTGTCGCTGTAACCACATAGGCCATTTGGGAATAGCCAACAACCTGTTGTACCTGTTGAGAGCTGTTGAGTGGATTACGCTTCAAGCCGACTGGACCTTGACAGCCAACCGACCATGCTTGGTCAACCAAGTATGGCATATATTTTCATGTTTTTTAAAAACACGGAATACAACGATTCCTTTGGTAGATAGTGACTGGGGAACTTTAACTTGGTAAGCTTTGTTTCCTGCCTCAATGATTCCGATTTTTGCCAATAGCCGGCTCATGTTTCATTCGACCGTGGAACTACTGAGATCAGCTAGCTCCTTCAACACAACGATCACACCCGTGATCAAAATTCCGGAGACAGAATACGAATTAGTAAGTTTTCACGTCAAGGTAGATTTCAGGTAGACCACATTTCCGCGAACAAAGTTTACTCAAAACAAATTCCGGAGAGGTGTTCAAAGCGTGTGCTGCAAAACATAAGCAACATGACATTGAAACTGCTCAAATCTAAGACTGGAACTGATTCTCAGGGGTTGAGTGTTTTAGGATGAGTTTTGGATGCTGCTGCGAAGTTGCAGGTTTCTGGCACTAGTCATTATGGATGGAGATCCAGATCAAAGGGTTTTAGAAACGAGCTCAACACAAGCGAGAAATTATAAAAGACGTTCACGGACGTCCACAGGGAACTCAAGTAGTTTGTTATGAAATGAGGATCGAAACTCAGGTTAAACACCATGGTTTTTTTGAATTTTGTGTTCACAACACCCGTGTGCCCAATTCGCCTATTTTCGTGAATCACATTGGAAGAAATAAGCACGACGGAAAGTCAGTGAGCCCCAAGAAGGGCTGTCCATGGCTTTTATCGACTTTAACTTATTGCTGATCCCCTAGAAACTGTTGATCACTTGAAGTGCAATAATAGTGAATCTATGTGCAATAACTCGGTGGCCAAAATGGTGTGGCGTCAGCTTCATCAGGTACACCCATTGAAATACCTTTTTCGAGCCATTAGTTGAACTGACTACACATGAAACTGATGCTTCTTGGAGAGTTACCAAATCGGGGTAAGTCATGTCCTTTTGGTTTGTTGGTGGGTTGGCTGTTTGCCACTGCTGATTCAGTTGCTTTAATCAGCTTACTGATTACACGCAGCCTTCACTGTTGCGCAAATTGCCAGACCTTTCATTCCAGGTCAGTTCACGACACGACTTAGTTATGCCTTTTCCAACACTTTTTGTTGCCAAGCCCTTCCGGCCCAAGGCTTGCGAGACCAGCACAACTCAAGGGTTCCTGCAGCTGTGGCCTCGACGGAGCGATCAGCAAATCAACAGCGTAAAAACGGCAGTTGTTTGCGTTAATATCGTTCAACTAGGCAACGCCACTAACGCATCGCATGTTTCCTGTCCGATCGACGAGCAGTGGTGGACAGCGCTAAGATTTGTTTTCATTCCAGCCGTGGTAACCTCGATGCGCTAAGCCAAGCGCCTAGTGCACAACTTGGTCTGATCTTAGTGATTCAATGTGAAACGTTCACCCATTTTCGCCGAAGCTCTCAGGTAACTGGTGTTGAGCAAGCACCCATCTCTAGCAGGAGAGTTCTACATCATTACAAAGTGTGGAGTGGGTGGGGTTGAGAATATGGTCCAAAACTCATAGCTGTGTTGTCCATCTCTAAGACACTCGGTGAACAGGTCGTTTTGAACCACTTCGAGCTGTTCAGAGATAGTTTTCCCAATTCTACTCACATTGCAAAACGCGAAATACAAAAAAGAAGAAACGTGTCATCTGTGGTTTCGAAAATCCAAACAGTCTGTTACCTAATACACGCAGCGGATTTTGTGGATGGGACTACTCGAAATTTTCGTGTTGATTGACGGCAACACAAACAGGACACCTTAATTTTTGTTTGAGTTCATCATGCAGCGAAAGTTTCTTTTTGTGAGTCGCCTTTTTCTCCATGACACCATACAAACAGTGTGCTTCAGTTATAGGTCGGTGAAACAAAAACCTTCTGAACATGCGCATTGTGGTTGAAAAACCACTCTGTGTTTCCGACATTCCTTTGTAATAAAATAACATTTGGTCATTTCAATAATCATGTAACAACTTACGTCATTTCATATTTATGGAATTTTACACAATATCCTCAACTTTTGCTGACGAAGTTTCACACCGACTTTTTCAAACTTGCCTCCGGACTGGGAACGAAAAAACAGACCCAGTATGTGGGACTTTCATTCAACTTTTTAATACAACTGTTTTCGCCTTTCCACGTTTTTCCGATCGGAATTCATGCGTCAACTCAAGAAAAATTTGAATTGAAGGTGAGAAGGATACCTTCCTATTCGACGTCCTAGCGTCACAATTAGCGATATTCTCTTTGGGCTTCACTATACTTACATCAGGCGACTCCTGAATGTTTTACAAAAAGATGATTTATAGAAGTTCTCGCGATCTTTAGACAATTTTTCCAACCTGATACACACACACTACTTCTGAAGAGAGCCGATACTCTAAGAGAGGTTAAAAAGACCTTTCACAGTGGTGCTGTCATTTTGAAGGATCTACTGTAGTGGGACATAAGGGCCTGCTGAATGGCTACGAGCGGTGAACATTGCCAAAACGCACTTTTGGGATCATATTCGGCCAAGTTCGAATCCAAAATTTTGTTAGTAGTTTGCTAGGGTAATCATCTATGTAAAGTAAGTTCAGCTTACTTAGTTTCGCATCAGCTTCTGGTGTCTTTAGCAGGCTGACTACTACTGAATAGTCGGAATTTTTCCTAGCTTTCTACGATCATCAGGTGGTTTATGATGACCATCAAGTGGTGTACTCGATGTTCTTACAGGTTGTGGTAACGCATGGAAATCACAAGGCAAGAGCGCGTGGAAGGGGACATGTGTAGGACAAAAGTGAGAGCTGTGGCACGCAGCTAGGAAGGCGGGAAGTAGTACATTTGTCTCTGTCGTGGCCGTTCAAGCAACTAGTGATTCAGACTTGGCTGGTCGTCTCTCTATGGGCGTGATGTGAGCTGGACACATCGATTAATTGTATAGTACACAGAGTGGTCGGGTTACCAAATGGACAACACAAAATGACAGTAAATAAGTTCAGTTGCAGGAAACCCAAACCCATAAGTGAAAATTATAAAGTAAAAGTGGACGGTCTTGGAAAAGCTAATCACTACGCGCGACGCCCTGCTTGGGGCTCATCAGATGGATGCGGCAGGTTTCGATAGCCTGACATTTAGGTTGACAGATCACCAGCGGTCACCAACCTTCCTCGTGCACAGCGCCTATTTGAGTGCAAGCGGTTTTGGCTTAATCTACCGACTGTTACCAAACTTTTCCGAAAACGATGGTTTTGGCTTGGTTTAAAACGTATGTGAGGAAGGAAGCTGATTACTGGTGACAAGTGAGAGTTGTTCCTCAAGCAGAATCGAAGCAACTCTGAATAACTTACCATGGTATCTTTTTCGTGACATTTTGCTTCTTCAGAAAGAAAGAACTCGCCAAATGACCCAGATAATCAGTGAGATGAAATGATCGTTTTCTTCAAAATATGTGTGTTGTAGAAATAAAGCGAACTATTATAGTAATAAGAGTCCTTCACACCACACCACGAACGATGGACATGCTTTGGTGACTTATTGAGAGTAACGCGGTTCGGATATGTACAGCGTTACCTAAGACATGGAACATTGGCCAGACTTTTCACTTTTCACATAATACTATCAATAATTATTCAGCGGTAACACCATGTAGGAGCCTAGCTTTCATGCAATCCGAAAGAACCACAGAGCTGTGATACTGCCAGGTTGCCCAGGCCTAGACAGGAGTAGTTGAGATGCCGGGGTTGGGTTAGAACCACGGACCTTTCGATCAACAAGTTCGTGCCTTGACCACTGAGCTATCTCACATAGCCATTGGCGTTTGAAAAACAACAAAAATGAGCTTTACGAAGGTTCTGAAAAAATCTCAGGAACAATGCACTCACTTTTTGATGTTTCATTGTTGGATATTTCACGCAAACTTTTGAAGAATTTCACAACAATTCAGATTAGCGACACTAAGATGATGTCGTAATATTCTTAGGAAAATTAGCATGTCTTTCGATGTAATTCTGTGTATAGGCCCACAATTACTCCCAATGCTTTCATTTTGCAACTGGGTCATCATTTTAACTGTAGACTCCATATTCCAACAAGAAGTTAACTTCACCGTCATCACTGATGGCACTACACCTCTGATACATACTGGCGCTTAACTGTTGTACCACCATGAAGGGGAAAACCTCTAGTAAGAGTGAAAGGAAGAACGAAGAGCAAAAACTAATTGCGAGGAAGTCCTTTAGACAGCATTAAAACACATCTAACACCATGTCAGAGTAAGCAGCCATCTGCAGGATTGACTCGAAATCATTTGTGAAACTCACTCGACACAAGCCCAGCGCACATCGACAGGTGAACTTTAGCTAGGCAGTCTGGCTAGGAACTACATATGATGGGCTAAATTGGATTCCATTGGAGTGGAGCAAACGAAGCGAACCCTATGGACAGAAACGGAGTTCCTACCTGGCTAGGAAATAGTTAACTGGAGTTTGAATGCATCACGGTGCCTTTTAGAAAACTGGTTCCACCATCAGCAGTGGGAGCAGAACCACCGGTTTTCCAATTCTACAAGGCAGCTGGAGACTTTGTAGGTGTCTGGGTCGCGCACTGATTTCATCAACCGAGCCTATCATCAAAGCACACATGACATACAGTTATCATGCAAACATCAGCAGAAAAGCATTCGCTTCACTCAAAATTCACCGAACACTTTTTCGTAGATGCCACTGACACACAACGTACAACGAAACGATAATTCCTTTGGATGTGGTCTACTTTTTCCACTGACTTGAATAGTGATATTCGGTATAACGTTGTCTGCTTACAGCTGCCAAGAATCCAAATTGGGCTTAATTGCCTGCACCCACATTCTTCTCGGACCATGCACACGTCGGCCATTTTGAGACGTGCCATCTTTACCATTTGGCATCATCATTTTCACATCATCAAAGCCCATCACTCCCTCGTTCTATTCCCTACATTCAGCTGCTCACATGCCATTTGCAAGTTGCACTTACGTAGTGGCATGGCTCATTCGACAGGTATGGTATTCGAGCGATTCATGTTCCAACTGATGCCTGCGCAGTAGCATCATGGGGTCAGTGTATACTGATCGTGCTCGAATAATTCGTTCCATGGAATTGATAATCGGCAAGTTAGTAGAATAGAAGCAACTCAATCACATGCCAAAATTTATTTATTTATGGAAAATAATAAAAGGGTGATTTAACGTCCTCAAGGATTACTATCATATGGAACTTTTAGGTTTTCTTATACCGAGGAAACTGGCTGACTATTTTAAGTTCATTTGATGAAGCGCACTCGTCCTCAGATTAAGTTGTGAACCGGGAACTCAACCCTCAAATCAACTCTCTCTTTTATGCTATTCCTCAGCGCGATCTGCTGCACAAAGTTCGCTTCGTGTTTCAGTTGGTACAATATTCGAGATATTGATGTACGTTTTCTCGACGTAACCAGCCACTACCAGTTTCGACCTTACTGGAACTCTTCATATAGATCTAGTCCCCATATTTTACACTAATTTTGTGTTCCATTTGAACATCAAGTTTGCGCAGATGATCTCATTTGAAAATTGCACCAGTGTTAACGGCAGACTAAATCCCAACTGAATCTCTCATTCGTACTATTCTTCGTAAGCAGCGTACGTCAAGAAATATTTTAAGGTCACAATTTTCCTTCTAAGCCACAAATTTCAATGCAAAACACGCCTTCTTACACGCAATGTATATACCGATTCAAGTTATTTATTTCTCCTTTGATTCTCCTATGTTGAATTCACCACATTTGAACCATAAAACTCAGAACGTATGAGTGAACTTGAGCAAAGCTGATGGATTTAAGCGGCTCGAACAGTTAGAAAACCCTACTTAACAGCGTTCTTCACAACTGCCAATCAACTGAACAAAATTTCATCACTAGGTTTGTGAAGTCAACTTGTTCTGTAGCCGACCGTGTGGTCAAGCTCCAGTGGAGCAAACGGTTGATCAAGTTGTGGCTGGGAATCTGCATGTTATGGGTGTAATTTCGAAGACCGATCTACTGCAGTATTTGCTGAAGCAAGGGTCATTTAAAGGAGAACTTTGGCACCTTGGTTTCTGAGGTCTACTTGGCATTTTCAGTGTGAAACAAAGGCGGAATGTGGCCGTAGCTTGGAATAATACCCCTACCATAGTGAATCGGGATATACAGTCGATGAACCACGGTATAGCGGTAGTGTACTCTTGCATCTGGCTCCATACTCACCGGCTTTAAACCGCATTGAATATATTTGGAGCTTGCCAAGAAATTAATCAAAGTGAACATGCAGCAAAAACACTTTAGGAGCATTTTCAGGAATTCACAGTGTACTGACATAGCGTGAATGGAGATTGAGCGCCTGGGATAGAGGGTCAAGATGCATGTTCAGTAGCCATAACTAGATGTTATTTAATCAATTGGAAAATGTTATTTACCCATGGTTCGAGATGTCCATTCTGTGTCTGCTGATGTGTTGAACAATGAAAATATTTAAAAAGTCAGATTGGGAGTATTTTCGTTGACTTCGGAAATAGGTCAGTGTTACCTACTGCACGGAAATGGGTGTCAGCATGCGTGTGTATTATGAATAATATGCATGACCACCCTAAACCAGAAAAGCATTATATGATATGTACTAACTCAGAGGTTTCAGGTGAGTTGGTCAAAAGTACCAGTTCATTAGAAGCTGGTAACTATCGGACATTTCTGCCTGAGATTTAATAACGGAATCAGCGTGAGACCCTCGGTTGGTCGTGGTAATTCTCACTGATGGACTTCAAGAACTCAGACTACAGGCCTTGCCGATCTGCGACTTGGTAGTCACACTCAACAAGTTTTAGTGGTAGTGGTGGTCAAGGAGTAAACACACGCTCGCCACCTGGCTGCCTGTAGTGTGCTGCAGAGAATCTTGTCAGGAAATTGCACGAACTAGTCGACTAAACAGATTTATTGTAAGCGCTTCACTTTACTGGTCCGTATCTTGCTCTGTAGAATAAGCTAGACACGTACATCAGATGCCCTGCCCAAAGAAAGAGAACTACTTCAAACAATACAGAGGCTGGCTAAGTACACCACTGGAATCACGACAAAGAATTGAGGATAATATAAAAAAGCAGGAGACAGACCACACCTGGCGATTCCATTAATCATCAACAATGTTCCAGGCTGATGCAGAAGGAAATAAACGTGACCGTCGGACCAGCTTACCGCGCCTCGCAGTCTAGGATAATTCCATTTGCAAATGCACATCCACTGTCACCTATCTAAACGGCAAAGTAGTTCTATTCATTAGCTGTCCATTCATTTGCAGCAGCTTATCCTACTGAAACTGACGAAAGTCTTGGTATGCGGGCTAAACTGCGTACGCTCAGATACTTTCTTATGATACTGCACAGCCGGAAATGAACATCAGTTTTACATCCTGCAAAAGTTACTTCAACAACTACTGAGACAAAAAGCCAGGTTGATTTTCCAGGTCACTATCAAATGTTGTCGAAATCAGAGACTTGTGATTAGGCGTATAATTATTTTATTGCCTGTTTTGTTAACTGCAAAAACCTGTTGCGCCCAACGAAAGATCTACAGGCGACCTTGCAATTGCCGTGGATTCATTGAAAGCGTTACGTCACACATCGTTTCGTTCAAACGCTGTACAGCGTACTGTATTTGCCTTGTTTATGCCTCCATCTTGTTTCACAGGTCCCGTGGCTACAAAATCCATCCCTTATTTGCGCTGTTTCATTTCAATGTTCCTGGTGGTGGAGTGTCGTGGGTGCAGCATAAGAACAAATCGCATGGCAAAAATTAGTCAGTCAGACGGTGGTCAGTCGTAAAGTTTTCCGTTCCTGTGTGTTCTTTTGATTACCTAAAAGTTTGGGACCGACTCACTGGTCCTGTCACCAAGCCAAGCTGAACCTTACGGTGCAGATACCGCGCCCGGCTGCCCAACCAGACTTGCACTATCTCACTGATCAGGCAGCGGGCGTAGCCTATTGACTGGCAGACTGGTCAGTGTAGCCTTTTGTTACGTGCTATAGGTGCGGATTTCGCGTGCTTCCATTGGACAACCAACCATCTGTAGGGAGCCTCCATCTGAGGCCTCAAAAATGCACACAGGGGACGATTGGGGTTGTGTGAACTGAAACCGTGAACCCCTTGGGTCACCCTAATTTGATACGGAAAAACCTTGCTTTTGGTGCCGAGTCATTGAAAATCGCTTGGAGACACCCTTTGTTTTCATCTTGTGGACAATCCTCTCATGCTAGCTATAAGGAACATTATTTGGATACCTTTATTATCAGCCCAACTGAACTTCCGTAAAGCCTATACACAGTGAATTCGGTTGAAGAACTGCATGCTCAAAAGATTGTTTTGCAGCTCGCTTGAAACTCCTGTTATTACCAAGTGACTGCGCAAACCAGTGCTTCATTCAACCTGTATTTTGATGTTTAAGTTAAACAAAGGATTGACCAAAATTGGGTCAATACACCTAAATTATGGGCCACACACGGCAAAGCTAACAGTGGGCTGTTGGCGAAATCCGCCGTAACAATTGTAGGGAAAAGATTTTCTCACGCTCAATGTTTTCGTCGATTTGATATACCTCCTGAAAAGACAAGCTGACCAGACTTTGTTCAGGCAGTGTTGACAGAAAGAACGTAAGCGCTCGAAGTTTGTCGAAATAAGCCACCATCGACTATTCGTTCTTTGTTCCTAGCGTTTGCAAAAAAAACAGGAAATGTTTCAATTTATTTTAAGCGCAAAGTTCGCCTCTGATTCACTTCGTCGACATCAGTGTAAAATTTCACCGAAATCCAGCTAAGTTGCGCACAGTCCTTTCATCTTGGTCCCCCTTTGCCTCCTAATGCCTCAGCACTTTTGCAAATACCAAAGGTCGCTCCTTGCATACATTAAGTTGCTTCCAAGAGACCCATCACAATGTAGCCTCTGCTGATGAAGTCCTATTCACTGCCTCCTAGCGGCAATGGGTCTCCCAAAAAGTAGAGGGTTGAAACCGTGGGCTCTGTTCAATAGTGGGGTTGATGGTTCATTGGTTATTCATACGAGGGGGTTGACTCAACTCCGATTCTATACCAACGCCAACGAGCATTCGAGGATAATTCTGGCAGATTGGTCTGCTAAGAGCACCTAAATCCGGCGGTCATGATGACGGTTCCGATTAACGCATCTCCGTCTCTATCCTGCTACACTACAGGTCACAGTTTACACTGCAAATTTACTCACCATTGGTATCGTTGTCCGTTTTCACAATATGAAACCTTCACCACTATGAATCTGATGTCAATATCCTCC
This sequence comes from Opisthorchis felineus, assembly GCA_004794785.1. Taxonomy (NCBI): domain Eukaryota; kingdom Metazoa; phylum Platyhelminthes; class Trematoda; order Opisthorchiida; family Opisthorchiidae; genus Opisthorchis; species Opisthorchis felineus. The sequence goes on from SJOL01008406.1 coordinate 1,202,545, forward strand.
CGGAACTGCGCCCGCCATGCTTGCGCACAAGTTATGAAGATATCAGCTATCAAGATCCCAGGTGCGGAAAACTCTTATTAGCCCCACACAGTGGTGCGAAAGATAATCCTGGTCTTACTGGAGTCGTCTGGGCCACGCACCTGAGGGTCTCATTCCTTGGGAACTGAAATCACCAAGGATTACAAATGCCCTACTGAAAAGGAGATGAAATGCTCCTACTTTATCTTCTTGTAGTCATATCAGAGAAGAATTCTACGAACAGCCGCAAACAGTGGTCGACCATCATACACACCTAGGGATTCTTCTGATAGCCGGTGAGGGAACTAGAAAAACTGATGATACTGCTAATGTGACTTGCCATATTCTCGGAAATGGTCGACTTTATGAGAATTCTAACTGGCTAATGCTAACCGTTCTAGTATTCGCACGGTTGGTCTGAGCCTAGGTTTGAGGAAGGACCATAACCTTGTACGAGCAAAACTATAACTCCAGTGCGCTGCTTGGGGCAAAATATGACCTTCAAAAAGTGTGAACGTGACCTATCTTAGAGACCCAGACCTTCGGGTTCGATGCTTCTATCGAGAAAGCAGTCAAATATCTACCATCAGGCGTCCGTCAACTCGGAAACAAAGAGAGTGGAAGAATCTTGAATCAAATCCAAAACTGCAACAAAATGTTGCAAAGACGACGTTAAATAAAATTTTGTGGCGTCGTAAAGACTGCGTCCCTGATGAATTAATATGGACTTGTCCAAACTACCTAGCCTTTGCAACCCGCGGCGTCAGGTTAACCGCTGCGCAAAAAAATGACCTCAGAACGGCTGTTCAGAAATGACGTCTGGTGTAGAGGCAGCTTCAAATGCTGGTGACTTCCTTAAGGTCCTTTGCTTCATGCTTAGGGTTTTCTGTGGGTAATGCGTTTAACAATCCCTGCTTTGCAACCCTCAAGTTGAGTTAATAGTGGACCATGAGGAAAATTTGGAGAGGGATAACTAACTGGCTGTTGATCAGATGGCGGTTTTTCTGTTCATCGAACTTGGCATCTGCCAGTTAGGCACACACTGACGTTGTCTCCTTGCATGGTGACGAAATGTTTGCAAGCCAGCTGTCAAGCTCGCCGAACAGATCGACTGCAACCTGATCAACAGCTAATCAACCCACCCGAGCTACCAGTATTTAGATACTTTGCCAAGGATGATTAACTTTATTACCCAACCCGAGGATCAGTGCATGTGTCGAATGCCCTGAGGTTAATGACACTAAAAAAAGCTCAAGGCGAGATTTTAACAATATTTTGTGGATAGTCGTTTACGTGGTTCAAGGTAAATAGCTCTTCAGGTGGCAGATTTGATAGCTTTATCCTTCAAATTGTCGGACTGCAACGATGCAGCTCCTCTCAAAGCTGATTTTGCGACGATACCACAACTATACATCAGCATAGACACAGTTGAAAGCATCTACGATTGGTCAGGCTTGTTTGACCACTGAATTTTCACAAAGAGGACTTCTAAACTAGAGCCGGAAACCGATTGTTACCGATTCAGTCATTGAGTATGTGGGCCACAACATTCGACGGGCATACGCCGGAGGTATGGGGCAAGCCATGAAAAAATTTACGACCTTGTGCACAGTCATTCGGTAGGCATACAGCTGCCTATCCTTTTCCTTGACATAGCATACTCCTAGTAAGATTGCCGAAAACAAGACGCATGATAAGGACAGAAACTATGTGAGGGGTATCACACAGTCACTGTCTGATGACGCAAAAATCACTGAGAACCGTTTGCAGTAGTCCACTCAAGAGAGATTTCTCAAAGGAGAGACCTCAAAGTATCTTTCCTCGTGCTGCCCTCTCTTCAAGTGTATTATTGTGTAAACGGAAATGAGTCATGTAGCACTGTTGAGCTACGCTGTTATCGTTCAACCGCACTGAATTATGGTTGCTTACTGTATATTTACTTTATATTTTCCATAACTCTAGCGAAAATGATCCGTATATTTACTGGTTTTGTTGATGACAAACAATTAATGAGATCACTGTATCAGCCAGAATCAAATGGGGAAATATCCATATCTGATGTTGCTTCCCAACAAAGAGCAGACGCAGAACCAAAAACACGTGGAAAATACTGTTTAAGAATTCGGTAACGGAAGAACTACTTCAGTGCCTGTGTCAGGTATCAATCGTGAATCACATAGGGATGCATAATACGGTGCTATTCCCCCAATTTTGTTTTACACGGGTTTTATTACCGTTCCGTCTCGCATTTGTAGAGTCATCAAAGCGTTTCAGTGTTGTTTCCCAGTTGGATGGATTCCGGTCTATAGCTTATCATGATTATAGATTCAGTGCATTAACGGGTTTGGTAAGTCAAGCCCTAGTCTCACAGACTTCTCTCAATGCTCAATTTCTACACATCCGATAATCATCAACGGGACCAGTGACGTCAGTCTAATTCAAATACGAATTTAAGGGGCACCTGGAGATAGTACTTGCTGCACAGCTATGGCATTATCGAGAGTGACTGTAGTGAAGACTGATGGGAACTAGAATTGCTTTCTCGTAAAATATATCAAAACAAAATGGTTAGAATAAACACAACATACAGTAGTCAAAAATCATTTTTTTACAAGTACAAATGGTCGGTTTTAGTGTTAGTGTTAAACTACTCACCCATCGACGGTGAGCACCAATTTCTCATCTCGGCGGGGATGCTTCTTCGTGAAAAGGGACTAATGTTCACTATATCAAACGCTTTTTGTACTGCGCCAATGAGATTTAAGTTGTATCCGGCTATTTCAAACAACTTTTTGATTGCGAATGAGTAGCTATCTTTTGCCGTGGTGGAGACTCCAGATATATAATATTTTCGGATATTTTTGCCTTAGTTTGGCAATGAAGTTCATTCGCGAGATACATTGTTCACTCTCGTTCCAGTGCTAGTTCATGAGAGTCTAGCCATATCAGAATCCGAATGCTATAGGTATCCAATGGCACTTTTTTCGGAATTCAGTTTGCTTGTGACATCATGTTGGAGAACTGTTGTGTCGAGCGACTCAACCGAATGCAAACTGCTTGCCACATATTATCAAACAGTTATCTTAAATTTGAAAATCGGAAGAAATCGGAGCCTCATTTAATAGTAGGTGTTACTTGATCGTGACAGTGTTTTGGACTCCTCCTCATGTGGACTAAATTCCCCGAGCATGCTGAACTTCTTGAGGCTTTTTCATCGTCCGCAACTCCCGAGTGTCTATTTTCGAATCTTTATTAAGTATCTGCTAGTTTAGACGTAATACACTATTCATAAGTTTGCTGAAAACTCGTCGACAGCCCACGAACGGTTTCATCCTTCTTGGAGCTCATCAGGTAGTGCATGATAAAAGATAGATTCAGCTGGGTGAGTCTCCCATCGAAACCAAATTGGTATGCAGATGAGTGTATAAGTCGTGCATGCTATTTTGTTGTTACACTCTGGACGGAACATCTGAGGAGACAAAGCAAAGCAAAGAATGCAAAATCCGATAATCCTAACAAATCCTATGTCTGGTTGCCTAAGGCAATCGAGTGACTGTGTCGACCAATTTTAGACCAGTTAACTGTCAGCAGGCATGTCTGCTTTGTGCGTCAGCGTATCCACCCACATCAGCGGTCCAAACGACAACAAAGCACAAAAACGGCTAAATCTACCTAGTACCCAGGAAACTGGAAATAAGGTGGGCTCACAGCGATTGTTTTCATTGGCCTCCAACCAGATGACTCAAAGGTTGCATGAGATTGGCCGGTAGAAACAAGAATGAAGTAGGGAGGATGTGGAATACATCAGATACTCATTTGTGATTATTCAAGTGATCACTTATGAGTTATCTACTTGGGACGATGTGAACTGTCTGGTTGGGGATGAATGTGGTATTATTTCCAAGTAATAACCATAACTTTTTGGGATCGAATAGCCATAGAGATTAGTAGTGTGCACATTGACGGCGATTGCTGTTTAGCTTTCCAGTGAAATCCAGGATCAAACCAAAAGAGCTGGAAGTAAGTACAAATCTGCTAGTAGCAGACTCGGGTACGTTGGCTGGTTGATCTTGAACCGATCGTCGAGTTCGGTGAACAGGTGTCCAGAGTTTGAGTTCGTCTTGTGCGGAGGAAAATTTCGCACTTCTGTTTATTTGTTAAGAGTCCCCATCTGCGTTGTACGGACCTATGGCCGCTTTGATAAGGGGATATTCGGTCGGCTGTTGGCCTACTCCAAGACCATGGACCAAAATACAAACGCCTTCTCAGGTCATCTCAGTTGCTTGCTTAAGTGCACCTGTCGCTCGTACCCGCACGATCTACCGAATGACCTGCCGATGAGGTTGTGTTTGTTGGAAAAAGCAGTCTCTCGTTGGGTACTTTCCTCTAATGCATTGAGGTTACTGACTGAATGATATTCGCCAGGCTTAAATTTAAGCCACTGATCAAGGTCTCGCCAGGAAAAAGTGTGGACTAGTCAATGAAGCAGACGCAGCCAACATTCCTATGACAGTGGTTCGCGCGACAGAAGGTATCCCAGCTGGATGACAGATAACGGATTGCGAGGGGTTTAAAGTGTAGAGGATGATCTCAAGAAATACACTCATTTGCAAATCAATTTGGTTTTGCGAGAGACTCACCTGGAACCCAGCTGAATCTCTCGTTTGTGATGTTTCCATGCAACTGAATGTAGAGGATGATGTTTCGAAAAGGTCATATCCGGTCACATTGCGTTCTGAGACGATCTGGCCGATATTACGGGCTACATCTTTTGTTATATGTTCTGTGCTTTTGTACATTATTATGCATGCTTCATATCATATCAAATTATCCCTGATCTCTTAGCTAATCTCGTTCGGGAGGGTACCGAATTATCAGTTATGAACAGGCGTGCATTTTTGACGAAACTAAAATTTAGCTCTTTGACCACAAAGTAAAAAAACACTCTTCGAAGGAACAACCTCACCATGATTTCACAAAGCCCACTCGAAAGCTGCACAAAGATCATCGGGTGGCTATCAGCGCCAGCTGTCCGTTAGATCCCTAAGGACTGTTTTACAGAGTAGAGACATGCTGGAGGACCGACAAGTGACGAAGCAACCTGGAATTATCCCCTGGTACCTAGTGTTGACGGAATGGAACAAGCGATCCAGAAGTATACGGCTTATTAGAGGGGAGACTACTGCGTTTCATGGCGGATCAGACCATGTGCACATGCACGGTATTGTCGCACAATGCAAACACGGGGACCTATTTCGTAACCGCACTGCTATATCACACAAAATGCTTGGCTCAGACTGATTCGGACAAGTGATTTGCTGTTAGGCTATTTTTGTGAACATTCCCAGTAGCAGCTCTTCGTAGCTTGAATCGCCCAGTAGTGAACTGGGAAGAGTTTGGAGCACACAAGGGATTCCTCTTATACGCTTTACCACCAACTAACAGAACATGTTGGAAAATATTCGAAAAGCAATACAATACCTCATTTTCAAGGGTGCTATAAAAGAATGCTGGTCTTTCCATTATTTCTACTTCTAGCGCAAGGATGATGAAGTAGAATGACTTAAATATGGCACCTTAGCAAGAAAAAAGGAATTTCTGTATCACTTCACATCAGTCTTAAAAATTTGGCCGGCTCACTTACAAGCACGTGACCAAACCTCCTCGCTGACAGCGCTGAAGAGAATTTTGAATCAGTCAATGTACAATCAATGCAGATTGCTTGTTGTGTACAGCAAGTACTGAGCAGTGAATCTGTTGTTCTTCGGCGTCTGAGAGTGTATCATGAATGAACCAGGATCACCCACATTTTCGATCGGCACGTCATCTGCAAACCCATCAGCCTCTGAAAGCCAAACTTACAAGGCAAAGCCCAGAGATTCAGCCCCAGAAGGATCGAAAGCTAATGTGAAAACGGAAGATGAACTTAGTGAACTGGAAGTGAGGAATTACTTGCCGTTAGAATCTTTGTTGCCAACTCCGGAGATATGGGATCGGATGAAAGCAAACCAGAAAGCGAAACGCATCCGATTCCTTGTTATGATAAGTCTGCTGTACATTATACTATGGATCGCACATGCACCAATAGCAATGTGGAAAGCATGGTCGATAGCGCGAGCTGCAGAACTGCAGAGACTCCTGGATGAAAGACCGGGATTAGGTCAGCCGTTGCCATCCAGCTGCATTGTGACCAGCTGTGCAGCATTATGCCCGGAACCCACCAACGTGCGTGACTGGTACTCAATGAATGGTGTTCCTTATGCTACACTGCCACGACAGAAATCTTACTTTGCCTCAGCGAACTACCCATTCACATTCATAGAATGCTATCTGGCCTACTGGCACGGAGTTGCACAAGAAAAACGCACTTTTGTGAATGGGCAAATTCGGTTTACTGGCAAAGAGAGATACGATGACGAATCCGAATGTGCACAGATGAAACCAACGAATGGGAAAATGGTGCCGGTTGGAAAGCCGCAGTCTTGTCTTTCGCTCAGCTTCAAGTTCCCGTGGGTTCAAAATATACAACAGCGAGCACTTCCGGTTCGTGGACTGCCTGTTGTGGCCTATATTGGCGGAAGCTATCTGATGGAGCATCGACCAAGAATGATTTCCTCCTATCTCGCTTCAGAGTTGCAGGTATTCTATGTATCGATTAATTACAGACTAGGTGTTTTCGGGTTCTCAGACTTTGGAATCGAAGGATCCGGACCAAATCACGGAGTGGAAGACGTGCGCCAGGCACTAGCCTGGATTCAGGAACACGCACACTTGTTCAATGCAGATCCAGACAGAGTTTTGTTGTACGGAGAGGATAGCGGAGCCACCATCGTAGCTGCCCTACTTTCATCTAGCAGACAACAAACAGTGTTCATCAATGGCATGTAAGTTCTTGCTATCGGCTTCTATTCAGATTATTTAACTCAATATTTGGAATCGTAGGTGTTTGAGAGATATTGTGTGAAGCCACTACTAGTCCCTTTCGCCTTCGGTCAGTCATTCAAAATAAGTTTGCAATCATCTAAAGCTAGTGATAGCTGACTTCCATGAGGATTTAAGTTGGTTCTCATTAAGTGCACTGGAATTGCACTTCGCCGAACAGTTACTAGATTCCATGAAAAACTTAAAGTTCCAAGAGTGGGACTGACAGGTTATGTGAACGATTATCGCGTGCTCTGCAGCCCATGGAATATGACTGTCAGCCAGAGCCATGTCTATAGCCATCTGATGAGCCCTAATAAGAGTGGAAGGCCTTATTTGGTTAAAAGTTTTGGAAACTGACTACATCATTGTTGAGGACGATTACAGAGGAAAGCGATTCTGTCCATATTGGACATGTCTCTCTTTGGCCATTACTGAATTTATACTTTTACGGATATTGTATAGATAATATAGAACGTACTCAACTGACTCAGTCGCATAAGTATTCGTTCACCTCTGGGAAAACCATGCCGACGAATCAACCAATAACGCCTCTTCGGGGAAGATGCTTGCCAAGGGAATATATTTACTGCGTGAAGCGAAACCCATCCATTCTGAAAGGTAGTCTCTTCTGTGGATGATCTCTTCAGTGTGGAGCCACTGACGTCACGCATCAATGACTACGGCCTCTGGAAACCACCATAACATAACACTAAACAAGAATATCGCTAAATGATGCTACACCCCGCACATCACTTTCATCAGACGTCTAACATTTGATGCAATTGTGTAGGCTCAACTTTTCTGTAGATAGCCTTGATACTGGAGTTGTCTCTCTTTCTGGAAAAGCCGATTTCAACAAAGATCAGTGTTCAGCTGAAGCTACATTTGTTTGGGTCCAAGGAGATATTTTCGACGATCACGATCATCTTGGAAGAGATCGCCTTGCATAAAAGATCAGCTTTGGTCAGTATCTTTAGGTTTCACTACAGGGGACATAAATACACATTAAATCGACGGAGAATCTGTCATATCAATGAGGCTGCAACATGTGAGACGAAAATCTCAGAACAGCAAGCAGAAGTTCATCGGGGTAGCGGTACAATGATCATTTTCACATAAAGTCAAGTTTGAGCAGTGCCACTGATTAATGATTCAAAGGAGTGTTGGGCTTTGTAGACAGGTCAGTTCGTCTACATATGCCGGCCAGAGGAATATCCCTTCCTCTCTGTTCCCTAACTTCCAGTCGTGTGGGTTTACAACGAACTGCCCACAAGTATTCCCAAAATTAACGAGGTTCGCCAAGTCTGTTGTCTTTGTCCTCTCTTGTTCAATTTTGTCATGGTACGCATCCTTATAGGGACCCTGAATTTTGGTATCGATTTCAAATCTAGATAATGACCCGTAGACTTGTACCGGTATTGAAAGGTCAATGAATTCCGGAAGTGATCTCTTGTTTGGGTTCGCGTTTGCACCTTCAAAATGCAAAGTACCAATAGGGGCTATCGGTCTGCCTGTCACTCTGAAACTTCAGAGAAAGAACCTCGTGTTTCTTGACCGGTTTAGGTACTTGAGCAGTTGCGTAAGCAGTGATTGTGTTGTAACGGAAGTCAGTATACGCATTATCAGGACACGAGAAACATTTTTCAACTTGCAGCACTTGAGACTTCAGAAGCGAATTTCACCGAAGCATTAGCTATTTGCAGCGTATTCGCAGTGAAGTGCGTAAGCACCAGAGCAGCAAATAAAGTTTATCAGGCCATGTTAGTTGAGACACCACACAAAACCAACTACCGTCTACCCGGAACTCCTGGTGAGAGGTTCGTGGAAGAAGGCATTGACGTGGCAACGTAAAATAAAGGCGGCTGCTGTCGAACTGAGATTTATGGGACCGTCACGTTTTCCTGGTCTGGGTCCAGTTGATTCCCCTTGAGCGTGGTTAAAAACCCCACGGGAAATGATGTACAATCGGTCCTAGTGACGACCACCCAGTCATTTCTTAACCGGACGTCCTGTCTGGTTTGGGTTGGGCTCGTTGTCCTGTATATCCGTAGTGCGATTTAACGCCTGGTGGCTGCATCGTGAGCAGTGTGGAACCGTCATTGTAAAACATGAAGTGTTGTGGGAATACCAATCCTATACACTTCACGCGCTACTCCTAGTCTTGAGAGGTCTATTCTGTCACAAGCAATCACCCATGAAAACACAACCAGACTGATTCGTCGCGAGATACACTCATTTGGTTTTAAAGGAGACTCAACTGGATCCAACTGAATATCCGAAGGCAACTAATCAGAATAATTACTGGCTTGGTCCGATGCCAGGTGCATCGCTCAAATATTTCCTGGATAGCAAATGTATTGATAGCTATGCTTTCAGAGGGTTGCTTGATAGCACAGTTACACCACTTCCATAGGGCCCATCGAAACTGGACCCCGTTCCTGTAAATGGGAGGCTACTAGGCCACATACTGCCAGGGATGAAATCAACTAACTGTTTCTTGAACTGCTCAGTCGATCAAGTGCAGAAGGCAAAAGGAAGAAAGTAGCTCTGGAGGTGTTCCCACTATGCTAGGCGATTAGCTGTTTTCTATGTTTACTACCCACACCGAACTTTGTCCTCTTTTCTTCGACTCGTCATTCGACTCAAATTTCAACTCTGCAAGTTTAAGCCTATCTGAAAGATTTTTCAGTTCATGTTTGAGATCTGAGAGTGAGAAATCGTATCCGAAGTTATCCAGCGGAAGCAGTAGGATACAACTGCTGAAATGGCGATTGTTTGTCCAACTCATCCGATGTTTGAATCATCTGACTACCTGCGTTTGTTCCTGTTCTTTACTAGCTATTCTCAAGTCTGTCAAAAGTGGCGGTTTGTTAAATGTGCCAGATTTTTAAAGCCTCAATCCCATCATTGTTCTGTGATAGTTTTGCTCACAAATGTATCACTCCGCGAAGAGCACTGGGTGCCTAGATATCTCAGTATTATGCTGAATCACACAAATCCTTATGAAAAAGGTCTCCAAGATTACTACCCAGATTCTCAATCTGTCCTATGGATGTACAGTAGTCTTTGGCGTTACTATACTGATATGATCCAAAGTAATTTCGTGCGTTTTCTAGCTGTTTTTCATGTCTCCAGTATTTTTTCGCCATAAGATGCATATTGTTAAAGTTTTCTTCAGTAAAGCGAGTACTGTCGTTTTCCATTGGCTGTTTTCTCAATGTTTCTGCACCGCGTTCACAACAGTAGGAGATCTCTAAAGAATTGAAGTTCTGGTTACATCTACTTAGCCTTTTTGATCTTCAGCTCTTTCCAGGTAACTCAATGGTGCGACCGAACAGTTATTGCTACAAATAGGCCACTGAATCTACCAGGATAATAACAATGCTGTAATGTGCTCCAAGGTGGCGAGAAGCTCGTAATAACGATCATATACATGCATAAAATCTCATCTCAATAGATTTTAAAATCATGAAGGTTGACATTACATAAGCCCTGGAAAAATGAACAATTAACCAACAGCCATCTGAGTTGCGTCCTCAGCAGGGATTATCGGTTCACTCAGGGACGAGCAGCATACGAAAAAATTTGCGGCTATTGCGAGATGAACAAATGAGAGGAAGCTAATTCGCTGGCACTCTTTTATGCTCGTTCTTGAACATTAAGCTGGAATATACGACTTCAGCTGTGATAAGTCGGCACTCAAGCTCACGTTGTCACCATAGCAAATGTTCCTACGTGGTCGACTATGTTCCTTTGGCTGTCAAGGCATGGACAGCCAACAACACACAACCATGTCGCAATCAAAATACTTAGGATTCATGAATTAGACCGTCTTGGTCCCGAACGATGTTGATAGACAGTGATTAGTAAAAATACAGTCCAAACAGGCTAAGTCGATCGGTTGCACAGCTCGCATCCCAAATGGTGAGTGACTGCCAGTGTTTGTCATTCTAGATGACACGTAGAGAGAGAGAGAGACCGCTGCGTTCACACATCCAGTACAGCTTCTTGGCAGGAAAAACTGTCAGCTTCTCCCATGGCAGGCTGCGTGTGGTGATCACCTGTTTTATGGTCTTTTTAATACACAAGCAAGGATTTCTAAGCTACCAAGCCAGGAATATGGGTTTGGTTCTTACAGTTACTCTACACAGGCAGACAAGCTAAAGTTGGGAAAAAGAAACCGTCTTTGATACAACACTACCCACGAGGTTGATGAATACTATTCGACAGCCCACCACCTGTTTCGCCCTTCTTGGGACTCATCAAGTAAACGAGGTCTCCGAGTTCCCATCCATCTTATTTCTTAACTGAACAGTAAATTTCAGATAAGTGGAGTATCTGAAATTCGTCAGCAATAATGGATGAAGGATATCTTGAAAATTCTGCCGCATAGCCGACAACCTGTTCACCCTCATTTCATACAGTCTCAACTTCCAACGCACTTCCGAAACTCAAGCCCATGTTTGCTGAGTACTGCAACCTTTCGTAATATTGTACCTACCTAAATACCTGATATCCCGTCAGCAGCACCTTTGATGTAAGCCCACAATCCGTTGTTGGGGTGAAATTTATGTATAGCATTGCACTAACGCATGCACTTCCTACCTGAAGTCTCCAACATTCTTCTCAAACTCTGCTGCAATTCATAATTCGTTAACTTGAAATCGCTATTCGGAGCTTTCCTTTGTTTGACAGGGAACATTACTAATGGCAAGGTCATAAATATTAGTACGCTCATGAACTGCAAAATAGTCATAGACAAGAAAACAACTACTACCTAACATAAAAATAATCGGAGTGGGTCTGCGAATTTCATACGACACACTAGTTTACTACTTAGTCGCAAACATCGATAAACAGCCCAGCGTATTATTTTTCCGTTGTCCAAGGAATGGTGCTTTTGACAGACTTGGATGCTGTTCAGCTGGTGGTCGAATTGTTCGCTGAGCTTGACAACGTTTTAGCAAAATTTCGTCGTTCATCGACATCAACAATGGGTTGAGGTGACGCGGATCAGAACTGTGCACCCATTGCCCGAAGTACCATGCTATGGCGGAAGGTGTGTGGTTAAAGTGTGCATCGGCATTGCAGGACGCGTTTTAACTATCAAAATCCTCAGGAATAAGACGGCGACGTATTGCGAAAGTAACCTGTTGTGCCTCATCCGCGTGAACAGGAGTCCTATCTGTGTTCTTATTGTATCTATCTCATGGTGGTACATGCATGTGTATACAGTCCACAAAAGTTTCGGAGCCAAGACGATCATCTGAAAAGCCCAAAAAAGTAGCGTCTCTACCGAACACCAAATTGGCAGGCGGACAGTAGGATGAAAAGTGAGGGAGACCTGGTGAATGAATCTGTCACATGCTGCAACGAATTCAAGTCTGGTTAGAATGAATAGTCTAACAAGTTACTGTTGGGTTGTCGTGCAGCAGATTTTGATCTTGCCACACAGTGACAGCTTGCTCGTTGGACAATGGTGTATGTCACCTGTTCGTTCCTAATCACTTTGCTGTTGATTGTGTAACCCCGTGGATCTGTTGCCCAAGCCGTTTCTCCTACGTTCTGTGTAAGCAAACCTACCTTCCCTAGTCTATCCATGGAAATCACTTTGTTGTTTGTAGGATAGCTACGCAGCGAGAGTCGATCAATGAAAGAAAAAGTTGCCTGCTACACACCACACATCCGTCCTTTGAGCCAGATGCTCGTAAAATTCGGCTTATTCAAGGGTGTGACAGTGAAATGGATGGTTTTTTAGGAATCGTGGTCTACATTGTGAATTCACTTTTCTCTATTCTGATAACTGTTCGCAGCCTGGTTCTGTATTTAGTATTTTGCATCGGAGAGATGGTAGTAAAGTTTGAATGGCAGACGGTACCAGGAAAGCGTAGAAATTCTGACCAAACATATGAAGGAAAATTCCATATAGGAAATCAAATAAAGCTTAAAAACGTCAATTAGCCTCCGGGATTTGACGACTAACAATTGTATATTCGGAGAGGGGTGGCACAGATATAAGGGACCCGGAGGACTCCGGGCCCTCTCGAGAAACAGAATGAACTTATTCAGTGATTACATTGGTTATGGAAACTAACTTTGCGAAATCGAAGGCTATCAGAACCTTGGAAAAAACGAATCAGAGTATAAAGTAAGACAATTCCAACGAGAGGGACAATCCATCTTTTGCGGATTCGATTCATTTCCATGACCCTAGAGTGAGTGGGAAAAGGGACTTCTGCACTTTATCATCAATTGCGCGTATGTCCCATTAGTAACACGCGGATAAGTTACCTGAGTAAGCTTACCAGAGAATCGGACAAATTCATGGCTACCAAGTGGAATGGTACCTATCAGAAAACATTTAAGATCAGAAACAGAGTCGCGAAGGTGCCAGGTGTTGACGAAATCGAGCAACAACTGAGTGAAGCAGACTTACAGCTCATTAAAAGTCAAATCATGGAATATTTTGTAAACATTGACCGTCGGCTTTGTTTTTTTAAAAGTGCCTCGAAGACTAGCTTTTATCTTGGCATGAGACACCTAGGACTGATGACTAGGGCACTGCAACGTTGGAGCCTGGCATCACCGGGCCCGGGTTAATAGGACTCATGGGGTTGTGCGCGCAGTTTCAAGGAGCCCTGAAGGACTCATTGTTTCCATATTCTAAGGATGTCCAACATCAAATTTAACCAAAAAGTACGACAGCTAATTTAGTCAGTTCAAAAAGTCGTTTTTCACCTGGAACCCAGCTGAATATCTCGTTCATGATGTTTCCAGTTTCGTGCAATTTGGGTTCAAGTAGAAAATAAGGTTGACAGAAACTCGGGGACTGCGCCTACCTGATGAGCCTCAAGAAGGGCGAAGCCGGTCGTGGGCTGTCGAAGAATTTTCAGCAACCTTATGAGTAGTGTATTACGACAGTAATGGGACATAGTAATATGGCACAGTCAGTGTGTGATGGTTTTGATCTATGATACGGTTAGGTGGAGCTACAGATGAACATAAAGTTAAAAAAGCCAGTGCTTGATTTGATATTCGAACGTCTATCATGTTCCCTATATCCTTCCCCCCCCCAACAGACCGAAACGGCTATTCACGCATGCATGGATTTCAGACGGTTCCGTTGTCATACCCGATGTGCCTGCATCAAAAGATGCCTTCCGCGAAATGGTACTGAACGATCCAGAATTGGAGAAGATTTGTCAAGAATGGACAGCCGCATATGGACAAACGGTGAAGCCTGTGCGCAGTCATCCGTTGGCCCGAAAGTATCACTGTCTGTCAAACGTGAGCGTTACCAAGTGGCTTGAGAAAACGCCGGTTACCTGGCTACATTCTCGTAAAGTTGATCAGACCCTGTTACCAAGGGCGGATGAGGTGCGATCCTCGATGATCAAACGCGAGCCGATCCGAACCCTCGTCGAGAATCCCTTAGGAATGTTACATCCGAAAAGTGAGATACGGACCAGCGGCGTAGCAGATATTCCAGTGGTCATCTTCTCAAGCATGAATCCAGCGTATAATATGAGCAAAGCAATTGACAGCCCGGATTACTGGAGTCTCAGTGAAACGGAAAAGCAGGTGAAAAGCACCTTGAATACATTTCAAAAGCCGACGTCACAATTACCGTACGCAGACGGTATTTGGAATGCTTACCAAATGTATCTGAACAACTTGATCGCATGGAGGAAAGAAGACCAGGCTCCAAACGAGATCAACTATCGAGCTCTGTACGACATAATTCGCACCGACCTAAGGGGGACTTGTGCCTACAACCTGTATGCAAAACAACTGCAGTTAGGCGGGCATATACAATTCGGACCGATCTATCGAATTCTAAGTAGAATCAGAAATCAACCATATGTGGATGAGGATGGTGCTCGTTGTGACATTCCTTTCTTCTTGATCGATGAACATTTTCAATGCGGCGAGGAGACACAACCAGTCTACGAGGCCCTGGATCCGGACCAGAAGGAAGTGTTGATCAGAGCATTCTTGCAATTCACCTACTACGGACAGATACTGGGGGCTATAAAGATGCAATTCCCAACTTACGCGGGTGCTCCAGCACTGGAGACCACGTACAATGTCCTGAGCGAGCTGGGACTGACCACAGCAGGTAGTCGGGAGATTGGTATGCTGAGTGCCTGCAAAATTTGGGTATCTGAAGAAGGCGAATTCGGTCATGTGATGAAATACGCCAGGATGAACTAGGAGGAACAGCGCCTACGCAGGGGTGCTTTCTGCAACAACAGGTTCGAGTTTGCTACTTAATTTTGTACTTAACACCTCGAATCCTTCCATTGAGCGTTGCTACTGTTTTACATAAATGTGATAAACGGATTCTATGATATAAAAGTTTTAGGATGAGAAGAGACAACGGATCGCGTTGCAAAGAGCATGCGAACCAACTGAGAATACTCACCTACGAACTCACAACTAACGGTCAGGAGGTAGAGTAGATGCAGCAGCAGTTTACTCTGCGTGTATCACCTAGACTGTCGTTGTGCAACAAATGCCGTAAAGTTGAAACAAGGACAAATGGAACCTATGCGGATCAATCAACTAACTCGGATGCACCAGTAGGGTCTTGTGGGTGTTCCATTATACTAACGGTATGTGGTGACCTTAATACAGATTAGAGGGAGTATGAGGTCAGAGGAGCCTTGAGTTACCTGAAGTCTCCCTAAACTTCAAATGATAGCTAGAACCATTGGACCAGCAACAAGGAGACAACGCTTCTGAAAATGACGGACAATATGCGAAAACCGCTGGACTTAAATTTTAGACATGAAAGAAACTATGTAGCAGTACGGGGGTACGCCGTAAAAACAACTAGTGTTTATTTTCGCTGAGTTACCTTTTCTCCAAATATAACGGAACAAAAGTAGTGCTCCTAAAAGAACGAACTCGCGAGGCCATTTGTCCAGCAGTTTACTCCAACAACAAACTATGTTAAATGTCAAGTCATGGTTGAAACAATAAGTTTTTGGGACATGAGGAATTAGCTCTGTGTGACTCATGTTGATGAACTAGGTTTTCAATGTCGATCAAATTATAGGAGTTGGAGAAAGTTGCTTTACCACAGTATTCTAAAAACAGTCGAAATAACGTAAATGTGAAGAAACATCGAGTGGACGTCTGTGGTGCGAGTCCACTACTGTTTCTTTCGATGCAGCATTTTGATCATCAAGTTTTCTACGATTTGTATGACAGCCATTCATGGCGAACCCATTCCAGCCGAACAGCCTGCTTAAACGTCCAATTGCACGGTGCGAGTTGTTCGGTTTGAGGAAGGTGAGGGTGAATCAAAATAGGTTTGAATGTACCGTGTAGCAGCCGGAACCAACGCAACTTTGATAAGTCGCTTATGGCCGATAAACCGAACTAAACCACAGGTTTGGCAACCGAAGATAAGGTACACGTGTGAGCACGTTTACGTGTTAAATGCTTCTGGAGTGCACAGAAATCAACAGTAGGGGAGCACTCAAACAGTAATATTTTGTAGATCAGGTAGTCGGAGTTCAAACATAAGGCACGGTCAAAGAGGGACCTAATGATGGGGATGAAATTTAAGTTTATAAACTGTGTGTTGTATGGTTGTGAGATATGGCCTCAATAGGCGTAGGAAAAATGTGTCAGAAGCATAGCTAATGAGTTAGCGGCAAAAATAGTGATTCAAAGCCAGACATGCGATTATAGCGTAGTTAGCTCACTTGAAGAGTATATTCTATATGTAAGCCACACTGGGTTGATCAGATGTTCAGCATATCGAGTTGGAGACGCTGCAAGATATGGACGCCAATCGATGTCGATGGCGTTCTTGTTGTCAGTTTTCGTGCAGATTGCTTGATGAGTGTCTGAAGGTGTAGACGTCTCGGAACGATTGTAGTAAGCTGGCACTAAGTCCCGCTTACAAATAAATCATGGTTGTACGGCAGCGAATCATCAGTGTTGAACGCTGATGTCATGCTGTCGATTATGATATCGAGTCGCTCATTGCAATGTGCTAGTTTCCGCACAAAGAGACGTAAATAGCGAAGCGAGCGACAGAAGAGCACAATGATGGTGTCACCATCGCCTCAGCATGAGACCCGCCTAACTTCTTGAGCATAGATATTAAAAAAAGTCCCGTTTATCAGTTTGTGTACCGATAATCTCATTGGGTGGTCGGAAATGAATATACATCGAATACCTAAGGGGACGCACAAATTTACCACTCTTTGGAGCATACAAAAGAAGCCTGATGAACTTCAAAGTACACACTTGACTTTCAACTATCGAAAACGTTGTCTCATCTCGAAAAAAACGACAGATGATGACTTAAATCACACAGAACTTCGGAGGACTGCTGTTGCTAGCTTGTGACTAGCGTCTGGCTGGGTACTACTAATTAGGAAAATTCTCTCCATATACAAGTTCATGTAGAATAAACGGAACCTGACGCGCGAGATAAACATAATTACATGCCACGATCTTGTGATATAGAACGTGTCATATCCAAAACAGGGCAAAAAGGTATGTTTCGTGCTACTTGGCATACGAGGGACGACATGGCTGGAAAGCAAAGTATATTTTCGATGTTCCATAGCATGAAAGTTGATCAAAGTGCACTAAAGTAACAAACAAGTATCAGCCAATTGCGTCGCAGGTATCACAGAGTTGGACTAGAAAAGTTATTGGGAAGTCGTATCGATTGACGCCAGGCACTCTCCAATAGACCGTACTGAGCATCAGGGGTGGATGGTTCGCAGGGCGTGAGATGTACCTCTGCAACTAGAGCAGACTGAGACGGATGGTTTGTAGAATTCGTATTGTCGGTGCAAAGTTCGAGATGTGGTGTATCAGGAGCCGAAGGAGTTGTACCAGCCTCTGAGAGGTATAGATAAAAGCCACGTGATTTAAGGACGTCCGAGGCCGTCGGCAGACAAGATAAGGCCGATTCTTGGTTAAGGTGATCAGCAGTACATGTATCGGGTTTAGAGGCGACGTGGTCAATTTCACTGAAAGAATTCACTACGTTAGCCGAGACGGTTGAACTGGTGCCGAACTGCGGAGTAGGCATTTTCTTTGGGTGTGCCTGTTGAATGTGCCGTTGAAGATTATACCTGAAGTAAAAATAACAATCAACGCTGGTGGACTAAGATGTACGGTCATTATCTGAATGTCTGGTTGAGGTAAACAGATAATTCATTTTCATTATGTGAAAAGGTACAAGGTTGCTGGATTTGCTGTGGACATGTAGATAGGCTGCGAACTTAACAGTTCGGTCGTAATCTTTCACGGATCAACCAGTATCAGTTCTGTTGAGGCGAGGAGAATAAGCACATCTAAGACAACCAAGTGGAGCGAAGTGGACTGCACAATAAACCACCCAGTAGCATATATTTTCCGTTTTCAAACTCCTCGTTCTGTATGAAAAAGGTCACTGGTTTTTAGGAACTGCAAGATAACACCAGATACATGTTGGCTATCAGTCCTGCGCTGGATCCTACTGAGTCAAACATTCCAAAACGGTTAGCCCTCAGCTCATGTTCGGATCAGTTTAGGTCCGTTTTGAAGTTTGATCGGCATTAATACAAATCTACGTGTTCCAATATGCATGAAATTATATGATGTCGTGCAAAAAGAGTGGCTAAGCCTGAAAAACAAAAACCGAGCGAGTCGGGTAGTAAGTAAGGTCCGTAGAAAAGTAGTACTCTAGGTGGAGTTTAAGGTTAAATTTGGCCAGAGAGAAAAATTTGTCTTGTCCATCTCAACTTGTGTTTTCCAATGCAAATGTTTCGACTCAATCGAACTGTGTTAAGCGTTTGAATTTGTTGCCAACATGTGCATAAAACGGCACCCAAATGCTTCCACATTACTCCAAAAAATCAAAAATGACATTTTCTCTTTCCGGAAACCAAATTTTGGGAGGTGGTGGGGCTGATGCTGACTAACTGATTAGACTCAAAAGAATTTGCAAAAGTCGAAGAAAATCTTCCTAGAATAAGGAAGTAAATGGCGAATAACCAAAATTGTCCTTTGCATAAGACTTTTCTCTATATAGTTGGTATTTACTAAGTAGACCACGTTGAACATATATTCATCAGTAATTAGGGTGCGAACTTACTGATGGGAAGTTCCGTGGTTCGAACCAAATCCTGGCACCTCGACTGCTTCTATTTAGGCTTAGGTACCCTGGAAGTATCTTAGCCTTCGTACTTCCTTCGGGTAGCATGGCAGCTAGGCACCGATTATACATAATATCTATATTATATAATATATTATATAATATAAAAATATATTTTCCGAATCTGGAACAAGAGTCTTGTCATATTTTTGAAGAAAGGCAGTCCTACCACCTTTCCAGTTTACTGCGCTATTCTAATGGGAAGGAAACTTGCACAATGCAGGCAACAAATAAAACGAAAATTAACGGCTTAGATAATTAGAAATGTCGCTACAACACTTTTCATGTAGTTTCGGTCTAGATGCGGAGCTATGATTGGCTGAGAATGCAACCACTGCAGGCAGTTTCACGAGGCACAGTAGCACACTACAGTGACTCACGGACGTTCACCATAACTGTCAGATTGGTAGACCACTGGAAGCAAGTTTGATGGCTATCGGGTCTTCAAATACCGTTAAACAGTAAATATGCGTAGCCGCATTGTTTACGGCACATAAGCAAAGCACAGTGTAATGTGAACATTGATCTTGGTTCAACTCGAAAAAGTGAATTCGGAGCAAAGAAGGCCACCATCTCAGGAAGCAAGAGATGATGCCAGAACCGTCCTAGGTGTGTGCAGCAAGCGAAGCAGGTTCATTTGTACGCGGCGGTGTTGCCCAGTCACATAATACTAGTCCTGTGTATATCACACACAAGTAAGTTCCTATACCATAAGTCTTTGCCCTTTGATTCACCCCCTCGCTTAGGTGTGAACACAACACTCGTTAAGAGGCTTCGGAATACAGCTTATTTCTATTGAATTATTTAGTGAGCAGCGAGTAGACAGACATCTTTCATGTAGAAGTGACAAAATGGCCACATGTCTCCCATTTACACCCCATCACCCCATTGAAACTGATTTCCCTAGATTTCGCGAAAATATACGGAGGTTCTGATGAGCAATAAGCCAGTACGGACTCCAGCCGTGGCGTTTCACAAAGTAAAGTGGCCGAGCCCGGATTCGAACCGCAACGTACCAAGCCAATTACAGACGCCCCACACTATTACTACATCAGGTCCTAGTTAGAACAGACTGGCACCAGCAAATTCGTGATGAAATGGCCGAAAATGGTTATTTGGTAAGGTATTGGGTGCTTCACCCCACACTAGGCTATGGTGGCGTGATCACATGCTACGCAAACCGAGTTATAGTCTAGCGAGAACAGTGAATTTTTCCACGCTAATTTCAGAGTCCTGCAGACCAAGGAGTAGGCCAATTATGACAACAGAGGGGAGCGAAGGAAATTACGAAAAGCATGAGTGTTGTCGGCATTGTCTGACCTCAAGGACGAGTTCTACGTGCTCCTCCCCCCAGGGGCGATCGGCTGGAGACATTGTGAGATGTGGCCTCGGGTGTTCGCAGTAGACCTCCTTTCCCATTTTATCTCTCCCTTCAGTACGGGACTTTGTCTAGATAAATTAGCCTTCTTGTACGACAGTTAAGCACCAGCTTCACACCGGCAAAGTGTAAAGTGCTACTGCAGTACTGGGTGGGCTCGGAACCTAACCTCATGCTTGCGGATGGGCCGATTGAGGTAGTAGACAAATTTGTTTAACTGGGCAGCTGTATCCGTCCCGGTGGTCTCGCGAAAGATGATATTTCCATCCGGATTGGGAAGGCCACAGATGCTTTTGTGAACCTGCGTCACCTGTGGCGTAGGCGTGACATCAGCTTATCCATCAAGGGTTGAGTTTACAATGCTGCGGTGCGCTCCATATTGTTATACGGATCAGAAACCTGGCTGCTGCGCGCCGAGGACGTCAAAAGACTTTCAGTGTTTGAGCATCGATGTCTTCGGAGCATTGCCCGATTCTGGTGGGAACACCGGATCAGCAATGCGGAAGTACGGGACGAGATGGCTCAAGTGGTTAGAGCGCGAATTTACTAACCGGAAGGTCCGTTGTTCGAACCCAACATCTACCTCTCGACTTCCCTTGTCTAGGATTGGGCAACCTGGAAGTATCCCAGCCCTCGTCCTTCCGTGCTAGGCACCGGAAGGATGTCACAGCTGAACGATTTTTTACGTTTTCGAATGCTGAAGTACGTCGAATCGTATTCGGAAGAAATAGCTCACCCACGATAGATGAACTGACTCAGCTGGCTTGGCCACGTGCTGCGTATGCCAGTCGACCGAATTCCTCGTGGGGTTCTTTTCGTACAACCACGAGAAAGGGTCAAAACGAGCCAGGGGAGGTCAAACAATGACTTGGCAGCGAAGTATGCAAGCCATTATCAGCAAACTCAGCTGCGCTGGTCACTGCCGTCTTCGTGGATGGGGACTCCGAGAGGGCCACATCAATGGTCAGAGACATTGTCAGACATGGCCCAGTCGCGCCCTCAGTGGCGCTCGTGCGTCCAAGATATTGCCTTTAATGCATAGCTCCCCTCCCAATCTCCCCACTTAAAAGTTCACTGACAGTCCCGTATTTGCGCACCAATTTATCAGCTCCCGCCTCCAATGCGCAGCTACCTAACCCACCTCCCCAAATCATCGGTGAACGAAACTGTGGCAGCTACAACCACCGTACGGCAAGTACGCGGTTCTCACAGCTGACCAGCTGGTATTGCTGTCAATGTCGTACGTAAATGCCTTTTGTTCAGGGTAGTAGAATGTCACTTTATGCTTGTTCAGGGCTAACGCGGGAGCATTCGAGACCAGTATTACTGAGAAGAACACTGGACTATAAAATGAGTAACATTTCGACGGAGATTGGAATTTTGTACCGGTATATGTTTGCGAGGGCAAAACAATATGGCAACATTGGGGTTTTTTCACAACACGAGGGGTAGCAAGTTTTGAACATCGTCTAAAAGTCAAATGAGTATAATCAACTCGCTAACTCCCAGTGTGTCTGACCACCGTTGGTCACTACACCTTATAAGATAAATTGTTGAACATGGGCAGAAAAAACGAATTCCGTTTAACTCCCAGTGATAGGTTACAAACTTTTTCTGGCGAAAGTTACGAAGTCCTGATGAGAACTTCGCAGTGGTTTGGAACAGCTTACCATTTAAATGTATCCTGAGAGCGTAAATGACGATTCCAGTATGAATGAGTTAGACCCGAAAGAATATCAGATGACTTGGAATGGGACTGTTCATGCCTGGCTATTTTTGTGTACATGGCTTGTCAATTTCTTACACAAACCCAAAGTGACCTTGCGAGCAAACAAGAATCGACAGCCGGGATTCATAGTATGCGAGAGAATTGCAGACTTGAGAGTAAAGTCAATCCTGAGAAGTCACGGATGCCTCAACCCGAACTGTCTCCGCGTGAAGACTAGTGCATCCTCGCCATCAAGGCTATTCGTTACACGTACGTATGCAAGCTACTGTTGCAAGTTTTCACTGCGCCTCAAATTTACCGCATCAAGTTAGTGTCTTGGTCTTTTGAGTGGGAGAGAAGTCAGTTCAATTCGGCCCAGTCCAGTTATTCCGTGCGCAAACCGTCAGTTGAACCCAAAAAGGAAATAGCTATTGGTCGGAGTTTTCCGTGCATCTAGCGCCTGACATCATAACAAATGAGGACAAATGATTTATCCTCCAAACTTTGGGTAGGGTCTGAAGGCCGCCGCAACAGGCTTTATGCCCCCCCTTAACCAGAGAAGTTCACAGGAAAGCAATCATGCCAAATTACGGTGGTTTTAACACCGCGCACAGGAAACTACTTGCGATGGGCAGCTCTACAAGTATACGTATACCGCTGGAGAGTCATGCAAGGCTTAGAAGTGAAGCAGTTTTTCATCACGTCAAGGTCTGTGGGCTCGATACCTATCCTGGCACTGTTTGTGTTCGGAATATATTAGAGCAACATTACAGCAATGAACTGTAGACTATTGTGTTATGGAATATTGTGTAGAGCAGTATAAAGGAACCAGCATCTAACCAACACACCAACGGTTGGAACGCAACCCGAACTTGTCAGTTTCTCCTCTCTAGCCTTTAGCAACCCACCAGTATGTTAGCATTGGTGTTGTCCCTGGGTTGTGCAGCACGTGCGTGCGGGGAATGTACCGCAGTTGAACGATTTAATCTTTCATATGAACCTTTCCTATATAATACAACAAACATAGTAGCACACATTTAAAGAGCCCCCTGCAAGATAGCGACGGATAGCTGACCTTCACTGTAGCGCGTGTTCTTCTAGAAGAGATGATCTTGTAGTCACCCATCGTTTGAGCAGTCCTTCCCCTATGTTGGCGTAACTATTCTGGTTGGATCACCAACCAATTCGGGTGCGGAACCTATTTAAAGTGGTCCTCCCAGGGGGACCATCCTGGGGATCGATAAAATCCCTGATTTTGTGACAACTGAATTTCTCTTAGATAAGACATGCATTTTTAGGTGGGCTACAAACCATAGGACCGACCCTCTGCACGAAAGCTAGGCACTATCAGAAATATGCATTGTATGTAACCAGCAGAGCTAACCTTAACTTTTGAACAGCTTAGCTCACCATTTCGAAACGGGAATTAATTTCCATGCAAACAGTACTCGCGCTTCCCGATTTCTGAAAAAAGCGACCTCTGTTATACGACAGTTGGTTTAAAACTACTGAGATTTTCGAGTCTTTTTTTCTTGACGGGGTGAGGAGGGGTCATCATTTTCCCCATCAACCCAATGGTAAACTTCACTGGGCCGGAATAAAGTGACCCTTCGAGGCGGGTGACCCTATTCGAGGGGATCATCCCAGTTGCGTCAGAACATGGGAGGACTGTTCGATAGAGAATGATGTGAATACAAACCTTACAAATCCTGCAACCACCTATAAATAAAGGTGATCTCCTAGCCCCAAGAGGTTATGCCGAATACCAGATATCCATAGAGATAGTGTCGGATTTTCTCGAACTCACGTTAGTAAAGTTCCCGTAAGAAGATCAAACTCCACTGCACTCGATCCAACTACCCAGGTTCGCAGGCGTACGTCACGACACAATCTGCGTGCACATGGATACCAGGCCACAAATGAGTTGTTCCCACTAAAACTCTTGCCGTTTGAGGCACACAAAAGCTCCGAGAATGTAATTCTGAGACCATCTTTGCACACTTCAGACTGAATAATAACTAATTTCATCTATCCGACTGCGTCATTTTCACCACAAGTCGTGTCCAGGATTCGGCTGGCTGCTACTATCTTATGAACGCACCGGTAATCTGCCGTTTCCATTGACTTATGATAAGACCAGAAAACAAACAAAACACCGCATAACTTTTGAAGCTCTGAAACAATTCTGGAAAACCAATGAACCAATTAGAGTCTCACCTGTTTAAAAACTGCTTTTTACACAGGGCACATTGGGATAACGTTGCTTGATTGTGAAGACTAAGAAAATGTTTTGTAAGGTTTCCTTTTGTACTGAACGAGACGCCTGTAAAAGACGGAAGCAAAGAAATGGATGAACCAAATATGTGAAAAGTCGATACAAAATGGTGATAACGATCCTAATCCCAATCAGAAGTAAGCCGCCTCAGCTGAATAGGAACAGAATTGTGTGACAAGCTGTCCTTTATCAGTGCTGTAACTAAGTGCAGTGCTGATTCCAGTACCCCAAAGACGAAGAACTTTCCAACCAGCGAGTTTTATCACGAACAGACGGGCACAGAAAAATTAAGAAGAGCATCGCAGTATTTGAAGTTGAAGTTTATCTTAGGATCCATCCAGTTGGCGTCGGGTTGTTTCCAGACCTGTCTGGAATCGAGCACGGAACTCATGAGGAGCATCAGGATATCTGAAACTCACTTTTCACCTCGAATTCGGGCAGTCCGATCGACGTCGGGTGGTTTCCAGAACAAGCCTGAACGTTCTAGCATCGTCGTCTGGATTGGATAATTAGGCTATCAAACAATGGTTATAGTGATCCGGAGATTCGGTGGGATTTTGGTATGCGATTTTGGTGGAGTTGCCATTTACCTTCTGACATTCTAGGATAATTTTCCCAGCATTCAGAAAACAAAAAGTAAGCCGGATCAGCATTGACTGGAATTGTGATGCATCTTGAAAAAAATGACCGCTAGCAAAATAACATCCCATGGTGTTCAGAATACTTCTAATGGAATTCTGAAACTGAAGAACACGTAGGCCGGTTTCCCCTGATTAGGACAAAACACCTAGCTTGGTCCGGGCAAAACAGTAGGGCCGGGGGGCTTTGTAAACAACCGTATTGCTCATTTGGTTAACTAAACTAGGAATAGCCAAGCAGTATGAATTAAAAGCGAGACCAACATGCTTTGTTGCAACGCAGGTATTTACAGGGAGATAAGTAACAAAATCACATAAATACGAAACTATGCACAACTCACCACATTCAGGACACATTAGCCTATACGGACGATGGACATTTTTACGATGTTGTTGATACTTGCCAGGAGTCTCAAATTCCATATTGCAATGCTGGAGTGAAAGAGGAAGAGTGTGGAGGGACGAGAGCAAAGGTCAAAACCAGCTACGGAGCAAAACGGATAGAAAGTTAAATCAGCCCGGAGGGATAAACACTCCACGATAAAATTCTATGACTATTCCGTTCTTCTGACATAACTTCCGCAACCTTAAGCCCATAACGTTGAAGCTTGACTAGTCAACGAATGTGGCAAAAGTACTTTGATCTGATAAGTGGCAGCTGCAAACACCTACAAAGATGCAAGGAATCGAGTAAAAAACAGAAAAACAGGCCATGACAAAGTTAAATGAACACCGTGATATTAAATATTACCCAAAGTACTCATCGACCACATCCATTCAGTTGGAAATATAATAGAAAATATAAGAACTTGAAAATTTGCGCCTGTCATCCAATATTCTATCTATGCGTGGGCTCCCAGCTAGACCTTGTCCTCTCGCTAGTAGTCCAAATCTCATGTATCCGGTGAATTACAAGAAGCCTCCAGAAAACACAGTACACACCACTACCTCACTATAAACACCAAACGAAACCAATTTCAAGCTTCAGCCGTCTGGACTAGATAACCCATTGCTCGGTCTGAGCAAAATGTTATGATGCGCCACACTGGAGGAACACTTTCCGATCTTTAAATTTACCCTCGACAGAGGTTTTTCATCGTGGCCAATAGGAACCAGGCCACATGTTCAATGAATTAAACTTAATAAATCCTAATTTGCGTCGAGGTGATCTAAGCAGATCTTGTGAGGATAGGACAGAATTTCCTATTTCCTCTGAAGTGAATGTTCCAGATGTCAATACTCTAGCATATCCGTGATTGACATCGTCAGCCCCCGTCATTACGGTCATTAAGAACCAGTATTTTTCCTACCAGGCAAAATTCGGAGAGCCCTCAGAGAGGACGATTTATCAAGAGTATAACAACGAAGACAGTGGCAATTATTAGAGGCACTAGAACTGATGAGTTATCATGCGTTGTTTCTCTTTATTCTGTAGCTTCATTATAACCCCCTGGGGTTGCATTTGTGAAATCTTTTTAAAAAATGCTGTGCGCGTATCCAGGGCCAAATTACTGGGAAAGCTGAACAAGTCAACTCAAAGAGACCATGACAAAGGGATTAGTATATCACCTGAGTCTATGAGACAAACTGCTTAAACTTGAGCCAATAACACAAAGTATTTCTACGGTAGCACATGGTAGTACAGAGTATTAAAAAATGGGATATGGCTCATCTTAGGCTCCGAGGGAAGGGTTCACCTTAGCGAAGAGAGACTGGACCTTACAGTAGTGCGACGATTTGTGTGCCTCTGTGACCCACTGAGCTATGCTGGGTAGTGTCCGTGCGACACTCAGAGTCTCTCATACCAGGCTGGTCAAGGTTAGAAGTCTGACGAACAGTCCCTTGGTCCTCCAGGCTGGGAGTTTGAACATGTGTGGCGATGTGTTCCGTAAAAATGGTAATGCACTTGCATTTCCGCAAAACACCACTGCCTAGAGGTCAGGCTTTGGTCGAGGATCCTACTTGTCTTCCTGTCTAGGTCTGGGCGCCCTTGCAGTATCCCAGAGCACGAAAAACCATGACACTTACAACGAACAATACCATCCGGGTCACCCAACTTGATGTATACAGCAGAGCGGGTAAGCGAGAACATGCTACTGCTGACGCCTCCCTTTTTACACTTTCACTTCCTCTCTCTTCTACCCTACCCCACCCAAATTTGAGTACTCTTTCCGCAGGTCCCAGCACTAGGACTGACAGTTTTGCTTACTGTGCATCACACCCAGCTGCAGCTTCGGTACGTCCGACTGGAGTAACAACACTAAACACTTCGAAGTTTGTTCTCAAACCCTAAAAGCCTGTCTGATTAGCCGCCTTTAATATCCGCCCACTGAAGCAAGCAGTACAACAGGTGACTCTTGCTCGTACGCTGGATTCCCTCTGCATTGATGTGTGCTGCCTGTCAGAAACAACGATACACGAGGCAAGTACTGTGATCAAGCTGACTGCCGCATCGCTCTATTTCAAGTTCCGGCTGCGCACAGTTAGTGATGCAGAGGCTGCTGCAGCTGGATATGCTGGGATGGGTATTGTATTGAGCGACCGAGCGAAAGCGCCTCTACGTGATTAGATACACGCTGATAATCGCCTCTGTGCGGTCCGTTGGGTAACGTCTGTGAGAGAGTCTAGGGAAAATGAGGTCCATCGCACCCATTTTACTATTGTGTTTGCTTATGCTCCAACTGACTGTAACTCTGAATCTGCCGTAGATAGTTTCTGTGATACTCTAGGTGCCTCTTTACAACGGACGAAAAGCTCAGATATCGTTTTGGTTGCTGGTGACATGAACGCCCAGGTAGGTAGATTAAGCCTGCTGAGGCCTGACTGGCTGGTCGTCTTGGGTTGGACACGAGACGCACGGACTACGGAGATCACCTGCTTCAGATATTCAGACTGTTCCTTTGCAGTACGAATTTCCGGAACAGCGGAAATCGCTTGACAAAGTGGGGCCCACTAACGAATCAATCCCGAATCCAAATTGACCACATCGCTGGTCCTCCTGGAACACCAGCGTGGACTTCGACCATGCACTTGTGCGCTGCTGCTTTTCATTGCACTTTTCAGGTCTACGCATAACGCTTAGCCATTGAGAAGCTTGTGGACCCAGAAGTCAAACGATATTAGCAGAACCAGCTCCTCGAACGCCTGCCGGACGGTAAGATGTCGGTACTCAAAGCCGGAACTTCTGTTTGCGGTACAACCCAGCCAACCTCATCCAAACATTGGGTCTCTGATAGGACCGTGTCTTTGCTGGAGACCCGGCGACAGATTCCTCCTGGCCGCAATCACAACTCCACCCGACGCCAGGTGAAACTGAGTATCCGTACAGACCGAGAAGCTTGGTGGACCCGGAAGGCCGAAGAAATGGAAGACGCAAAAAATGCTGGAAACGTCTGCAAGCTGTTCCACTTGGTTCGTTCGACTGGTGCTCGGAAACCTCTTGTCAGGGAAATAATCAGGGACCAAAATGACTCCTGATATGCAGCAAAACAGAACGTTTGGACCGCTGGGCACAGTACTTCGAACAGCAACTCACCTGGCTACCTCCAATCCGGAATCCTGGCCTTCAACAGAAAGGTGGACCGTGAATATGGAGCCACCTTCAGTCTCAGAAGTGTCCGAGTGTACTTCCCTACTCGAGCGTCATCGTGCTCCTGGTCCTGGCGACCACCTGCTCTTTTCAAGGATGGCGGTGGGCTTCTCAGCCAGTGCCTCTCTGGCCTATTTGAATCTAGCTGGGAGAAAGAGATCGTCCCAGACAACTGGGGTGAGTCGATAGTGGTGCGCATTTTCAAAAAGGATACTCGCAGTGAATGTAGTAACTACAGAGGTGTTAGTTTGACTCCTGTTGTGACAAGACTTCTGGCGTCACTGATTCTTCGTCGTCTTACGGTGGCACGCGAAACCTTGACTCGTGAGAATCAGGCGGGGTTTCGACCGGGTAGAGGCTGCGTTGACCACATCTTCACACTCCGTCAGGTGTTAGAGCAACGCCATGTGTACAGACGACCCACAATCTTGGTATTCCTTGACCTCAAGGGTGCGTTCGATTCTGTCGATCGGTCATTGCTGTTAACCACACTTGCTAAACAGGGTATGCCCCAGAAGTTTGTGAACATAATCTGATCCCTATATACACATAGCTCTGGGTGTGTGAGAGTGTATGGTGAGCTCTCCAAAAGTTTCTCTACAAAAAGTGGTGTCCGACAAGGATGTCCACGCTCTCCATTCGTGTCCAAATTCGTTTTGGGTAAATAATGAGGCGAACGCCGGAGGCTCTTCAAAACCCAGGTGTTCAAATTGTTGCTGGTGAGTACCTTGTCGGACTGGAGTACGCAGACGACATCAATCTCACCTTTGAAGACTGAGGCAAAGCACAAGCCCTGTTGAATAGACTAACCGCCGTCATACCATCTTTCGGCATGCGGCTTGCACCTTCAAAGTGCAAAGTCATGCTTCAGAACGTACAGTCTCTGAACATACCCCTTACAATTCAAGGATAATCCCTGAAGGTTGTCGGGAATTTTACATACTTCGTTAGTTGTATTGGCTCTGACGTTGCGTGTCTGATGAAGTCCGTGCAAGAATCTCAAAGGCCCGAATCGCGTTTGTTGATTTGCGTCACATGTGGCGTCAAAAAGGTATATCACTGGGTCTTGAGGGTCGCGTGTACCAGGCTACGGTAAGGCTGTGTTGTTGTACGGCTGCGAGACGTGGCCTCTGCGGACAGATGATGTGAGGTATCTTCAGGTTTTTGACTTGGCAGAAGGGTGTGAAGGGGATTACGAAGAGTTTGGGTGTTGTTGGTGTTGTACGCTTTCCAGGATGTGGTCCCCATGACCCAGCATACGTTTGGCTGGAGACATTGCAAGAAATGGCGGCTGATCGATGTCAGGTGTTCGTGCTGTCAGTTTCTGATTGAGCACTTGGAGGTGTAGGCACCTTAGAATGCTTGATATAGGCCAGCACTAGGTCCCCTCCCTCACCCACTCTTCTTCTCTTCTTTCCACTCTAAGGCTTTAAGTATAATTAGATGAAGCTTATGGTTGCACGGCAGTGGAGCATCTGTCAACACTGATGTTGCTGTCTTTTATGATGACGATGATTGCAAATGGTTCCACGCTGCCAAAATAGCCTCCTCGATGATGGTACCTCCTCTTGGGAAGTCATCATGGTAGGCGAACTATGGTAGGCATGACAACTAGAGCCATCCTAAACACTCGCGCGTGCCTGAGCAAGTAAAACTTTACGACATTCGAACCATCATGTGTCTCACGGCGAAAAAATCCCACCGGTGCGTAGATCACTTGACCATGAGATATCGCGTTAATGCAAGACCGTGACGGAAACGGTCTAGGCAGTCATGCGGGCAGTGCAATGTCTTTCGCACAGCCAACTACCTTCACAAAGCCATGTATTTGTCCACTTAGATTCGCCCTCATTAGAGAGTCACGTAGAAATGCACTGTCAGGCCAGAGAAAACATGAGCTATCGATATTCGGGTGTCACGTAACGGACTATATGAGGGTTACAAATTCCTGGAGAATCCAGGTATTGACTTGCCACTCAGGAAAAAAAGCGCAGCGAGCAAATCTCAAGAGAGTGGGTAGGTCTTATTTCACCGCGTATATAAAAAAGCACCGTTAACACACCGAAGTACACGGCACTTGAGAAATATGTCATCCCCCATAGTCTGCAAATTCATTGATTTCTGTTACTTCCATTCAACATCTTTTGATGTATTCAAACTGGTACTAGTGAAATGAATTTGAGGAATTTATGGTATCGCACGATGTATTATGACTCGTAGAAAACAGGAGTTGAGCTACGGCGAGGATATAAGGCCTAGATAAGGCAGTCAATGATAGACACACCTTTCGAAGATAATTTCACTCATTTTGGTTACCGGTCGCTATTTGGTAGAATAAATGTGATTTTCCCGTGAAAAACAGCCGTTTTCGGTTCGATACCAGCCATTCTGAGATCGGAAATCGGTGTGAAAATAAAATTTTGTCGCGGTTCTTTTTCATTTGTGTTGGCAGCGCTATACACTTTACTTTGTCATTAGAATGACACGACAAGATGTAGAGTTGGCAGGGTTATACTTCTATGAAGCACGAACACAAAGTTGCAAATTCGCTAAGCTCACGGATGAATATTTACTTACCCGTCGACCTGCAGGGGGTTGACAGTGGGCTGATTGCCAACTTACGTCACGGAAATTATGCTTGTACATTTCAATCATTACTACGTTGAAATTCACTTGACTTAACGCAAGCCTTACGTCGACTGTGTGGCTTGTAAACACACATTGCCCTTCAAAACAAAAAGCGAATAAATAGGTAAACGTTTCGTAGAGGTATTCAAAATGATAATCCCGTTTATATCCTATTTGCCTCCATATACACAAGCGAACATTCTTAGATTTTTGAAATTCGGGTATCACATTTCAATAGTTGTTTACCTGAAAGAGAAAATATGTTCGATGGTCAGATGGGCTCATTCATCAGTAATTTTGCTGACAGCTGGACAGTTAACCTGAATTCTAAACATATCATTCGTTATAAAGTATACACCTATACGCATATGGTGGTCACACCGATGCTTTGCCTTAATGGTTGAAACACCTGAAATTGACCTAACTTCGGGATCGATGAAATCATGAGACAAACGCTGGAAGGTCTCCAAAACCCTGGTGTTCAAATATCCTGTGACGAAAACCTTGTCAATCTGGAATATGCAGACGATATCGTTCTCATCTTCGAAGAGGAGGAGAAGGCGCAGGTGTGTTTGGATGAACTAACCAAAGTCATCTCGTCCTTTGGCGCGCACTTTGCACTCACAAAGTGTAAGGTCATGCTCCTGGACATGCAGTCACTGAACGCGATACTTACAATCCAGGGAGAAGTACTCAAAGTTGTGGAGCGTTTTACGTATCTCAGAAGTTGTAGTAGTTCTGACTGTAGTGTGACAGATGAAGTCAATGCACAAATCTGCAAGGCCCGGGTCACGTTTGCTAATTCGAGACACCTATGGCGTCAGAGTGGTGTATCCCTGAACCTCAAGCTACAGTGCGGGCTGTTTTGCTGTATGGCTGTGACACTTGGCCTGTTCGAGCACCGGAACTCAGACGTTTTCAGGTGTTTGACAATCGTTGTCTCGGAACCACAGCTCGTGTGGGTTGGTGTCGGCGTATCCGTAACGAGGCAATTAGAAAGCGAGTTTTCGGTTGTGCAACGGGTACTTCCATTGAAGAATGTGTCCAGCACCAGAAGCCGCGTTGGTTGGGACATGTGATGCTTATGCCTAATCATCGTTTGCTGAAGAGAATGCTGTTTTCTGTGCCCAATTCAGAGTGGCGGAAGCAGAGAGGTGGCGAACCCTTGACCTGGCAGAGGGGTATGAAGGAGATTACGAAACGCTTGGGCGCTGTCGGTGCTACTCGCCTTCCAGGTTGGGGACCGCGTGATCCTCACTGCGCCTGGTTGGAGACGCTGCAAGATATGGCTGCCAACCGATGTCAGTGGCGTTCTTGCTGTCAGTTTCTATCCAGATTGCCTGGATGAGTGTCTGGAGGTGTAGGTACCTCGGAATGATTGTAGTAAGCTAGCACCAAGTCCCTTCCCCGTCCACCCATATTCTTTTCTTCACAATAAGGCTTTCAAATAAATTATGGTTGTACGGCAGTGAAGCATCGGCGTTGAACACTGATGTCATGCTGTCGATGATGATGATGACCTAAAAAACCGTGAAAGCTCGTATTTTTGTAGAGACATGAAGCCAGCCCTAAGCGTTCGTTTTTAATTTCACAAGTTATTCTGCTGAGTGTTGAGAACATTATAAATTTTTATGCAAATCGGATGTCTCTAACCAAATTTCAGCCATGCAAACACTGAAACCGGATCTAAGACGACCCGAATATCAATAAAAAGAATAAATAACTTTATATGGCCAGTAACCAAGCAACATACCACACAGTATTTTTCTGGGACACGTCTTCTCTTCGAGGGGTGGCAGGTCTTTGAGGGTTTGGAATTCGGGCAAAGGACAATCAACGTTCCGCGCTGTTCTGGAACGGTAACGGTTACCTGTTCACTGTCACATGATTGGAGTTTTCTTAGGTTGATTGGACTGGAGAACACTGGCGACGGGTTTGGCACAGAAGCTAGAAAATGGATGATGAATAGGAGGAACTAAGCTTAAGAAGCCGGAAGGGATATATGGAATAAAAACAGGTTGTTATACTGCAAGCCAAAGCGCTATAGAGTTGGACAACAAACCAAAAATCAATGATGGTTAATCATCCACACATATGATCTCGATGCAGCTATCAAGAGTATTGGTAATCCTCTGAAACAGCTAGCAGTTGTGGGACTGAAATAATGGAGAAACAGTTCAACCGGCATTACAGCGCAACTGCCCGCTCCTTCAGCGAAGGCCATAGTGTTGGTTCGCGACTACAGCGGCAGACACCCTAAGTGGATTCCAGGACGCATCCTTCGTCGGTGCTGCAAAGTGCTCTACGAGATTCAAGTTGGCCCAGTCAGGTGGATGCGGCTCACAAACAAAACCCCGCTGATGAACGCGGAGATCCTGCCCACAGGACCGAGTGTACTGAGTCTAGCGATGCTTCTGGACAGTTTTGATCATGGCACCATTGCGGAAAATACATCAGCTGCTTCGTCGGAGGCCCAGCCCGAGCATGCATTACGACCGTGACGCTGGACAGACAGAATCCACAAGCCATTGAAGCCACTGCAAGTGAACTCCCAGCTTCAGAGCTACGTCAACAAACTTCAAGGGGGAGGTGATAGGTGGAATCCGGCACGGAAACCGCTCTGTCGCTCGAAGTTAGGTGCTGCTACGGTCAAGAAGCCTATCCCGCGACTGGTCAGAAGATCGGGCAGGTTTTCGGTTTAGCATCAAGGCGGGTTCTGATTGGCCGAAAGCGTGGACCAGTATCCGCTGAATGCCGGCCGCCAATGGCGCATCCAGGTGTAGTAACTTCCAGAATGTGGTCTCCTGATACATTTTATACATTACGCACCGTAGATGTGTTTTTGACCTGATTTTGGGCATTTAATACACGTTGTGCGCATTTGGTAGCTCTTTTGATGAGAACGCTAGCTTGGAAGGTTCAAACTGAGCACTGAACTTAGGCATTACCGTTATTACACAAATTAAACCCTGTCTAGGCAAGAAAAGAAACGTCTGGGGGTCTCTCGCAAGCTAGTAGGCCATTGGACAGCACCATACTCACGTTTATAAATGTGATTTGGTTGTCTGTATTGTATTGGTTATATTTGGATGCTGATCCATCGTTTCCTGTCGGCTCGAGTGATGAAATCTACGAAAAAATTGATTGCTCATTGAAAATTTCAATGCGCAGGAGAACAAAGGGCTGCTACGCCACAGTAAGAAGAAAAATGATACAGGTCCTTTTAGTGTGCCCTCATGCCTGAGATATTCGTATCCGTAAGCCAACTGATGTACGCGCTCATGCAGGCCACTTGATGTACAAATGATCATGTGCTAATTTTGACTCAGGGAATAAAAAACTCACCGTGAGTCAAAGCAGACGACAGGCAATCTGCTTGCACCGTCGACTGGTTGATTAATTGTGAGCATTCGTGAGGGAAAGAGGAACACGGAGACACATTTCTGATTGTGTTGGGGAGTAAAGTGGCGCAGTCCATACAGCAGCGCAATTCCAAATGAAGACGAAGATGCTGTTCAATTGTAGCCCGACCATTTATATCCGTTCCTGGATAAGCAAAAAAAGGACGAATAAGTGCATTTGTACACCGAGTTGCAACTTAACTTGGTGTTTGCGGGCGAGCTAACTGGACACCGGCTGTATTTCTTTCTTATGAATATATTCAACTGAATGTGTTACACAAACGCCGTCTCATGTTTCAGTTGATATGATATTCGGGTTATCGCAGTATACTTCCTTGACGGAACATACTAGTCATAGAGTTGCTGAAGACTCCGACAAATGACAATCGATTTCACCCTTCTTGGGGCTGATCAAATAGACGTAGTCCCCGATTTACCAGTAACATTATATTCTAATCGAACAGTAAACTGTACTGAATGCGCACAATACTTCAAAATGGAATTGGTTTTGTTTTTCACGTTTTTAGACGCAACTGAGATTTATTTTTCGATTCGTGTTGCGGATCCCGAAAAACTGCTCAGCACTGTTCCACCATTAGCCATCAAAAAAGTTACGTTCAGATAGAGTAATTCTTGCGAACAATTCTCAAATCAAACAAGGACCAGATATACACAAAGCGGGACACATGAAGTTGGCAGTGATCTTTATTGATACTTCACGATTACAGCGGAGTATCCTCGCTACACATTTACTTATTCTACACATCACTTACCCAACTATGTCTTAGAGTCAAACCGTGTCCTACAGTTGCACAGTGGAAATAATTCTACATCAAATCCATTCAGCGAGGAGTCGCATCACAGGACACTGCCGGCTGCCACGGATTGATAGAGCATGGGAGGTTGAGAGCCAAATTTTATTCATAGCTATTCCACAGAGAGCAATTGCTATGGAAGCGTACGGTAGGTTAAATCGCGGACAGAATAGACACGGCAGGTTTACTTAAACAGAGCATACAAGGGACGGCTTAGACAATAGATCCGCCGGGTGACACAACCAACAATGAAGTGATGAGAGACGGCTAGGTAATAAAAACACTCGGTCAGATTCGGTAGTCTTCCGATGCATAGCTGCTACGCAGCCGGGGGAAAGTATGAGAGCTGTGATAATATCAGGCTATTGGAGCCTCGATGGGAGTAATCGGAAAGCCAGGGTTAGGTTCGAACGACCGTTCTTCCGCTCAGCAGTCTCATGCCTTAACCGCTGAGCTATTTCAACTTCCTGTTTGTGCCCAAGTTAATGTTTGAACTGTGACACTGAAAAACTGGTTGTCGCTTTCTTGAACCTCTCCGTCACATCTCACTAATGAAGAATAGAAATGACAACGTTTGATCCAGTGGTAAAGGAATCTATTTACCCCAGTGGTTCTCACCCTGTTTCATACTATGCATCCCTTTCAGCACGTCTTGGGAGGTGGTCTCCACTCCAACACCCACAGATTTTGCCCAGCAAAACAAAATCTTCCAAAAAATGTGAAAGATACTTAAAAGTAGTAGATACAAAAACTAGATCTGGTCAGAGAACAATGACTGTCATCAGTGATTTCGATATAGTCCCATCGAACGAGTACATTCATAAAAAGATCACAAGATTGACGGGCTAACAAGTGACATTGATTATTACTGTGACAGTGTTTCATTATCAGTGTCCTACATATGTATTTCGGAAGGAGTAGACCTCCATAAGAACACGGTATTGTTGATTTTGGAAGCGATGCCAGTAAATGGTGAACTGATGTTACTTTTCTGACCAGTCCCAGAATTGCAGAGAAGTACTTGAAGAGGTGCAAAAAAATGTCATTTCAAAGCCTCCAACTGATTTCGTGACCTCGCTCTCATTCAAAACAGGTTTGAAAAAATAACCCAGCTCAAAAGGTACACAAGCAAAATATAGATAGTGCACAGATAGCTGATCGCCTTTGTTACTTTATGGTAAGGAGAGGTAAGGTAATTTCCGTTTTTTGCATCTAAAATCTGTCTTTCCAAAGGAGCCAGATGACGCACTAAGTTAACAACAAATTCTGATTATCATAAGACAAGTGGGACCACTGCAATCGGAGTGCGACTTTCTAGTTAACTATTATGCAAGTGCTCACCTAAGAAGAAAGAACTTCCGCAAAAGGGACACTTCCAAGCATTGGTTGACTCAGATGGTATGAGATGAAACGTCACGCTGGTACCAACGTAATGCGCTTCTGTATGTTCATCTACTGTGAGAACCAAAGTGGCTTGCTTCAACCGACAGGCCATGGACAGAAGACTGGAAAAAAGTACGGGCGAGAGCGAATAAATACAACTTGCGGAGACATCTAGTCGAAGAAAAGTTCTGACAGACGGAGCCATGTACTCAGTAGGTGGGGTCCTAGGAACACGACATCGGTGGGCAAACGCCCAGTCTGATTGCAGTACTAAGGTAACATAAGATTGCTTTAAGAATAGTTCAATGCCGTAAGCATCTTTTGTAGCCTTCTTCGAGAAGGATTTTATTTAAATTGGAGCGCCACCTTTTTGGGACGGAATTTTGGTTGCTGAAAACAAGCTTGTGGTTAAAATAAGATAACAGTAAAAACTGCCTCCGTGAGACAGAAGCCAGTCCTATGTTGTCAGCACAGGATCCTGAAACAATGTGATTCGGGGTTCTGGATGAGACGGTCTAATTTTACCATAGTCGACTTTAATGTAACCGACTCTTCTAAGAGGATAAGCCGGCTCCGTGAATATGGTATACCAGAGCTGCTCGTGTCTGCGGATCCACGGACCAACGCAGTCTTCTTTTATCAGCGTCAGACACTCGGAGTGGAAGCCGAGCTGACTGATGTTTGATTGACGGTAGCTGCAACTGTATGCCATGACGACAACACCAACTCCGACAAGGGCCTGAGGTCACAAGTTCGTCATCTGGTTTACGGAGTACCAGTGCAGTCGATGTAACCGGTGAAGAAGGCAAGTTTCGATATACCGTGACAACGCTGTCGGACTGATATTTTCCGGCCCTCCGCCTTAAACCTGTTATAAATCACTTCGACACACTTTTACTGAGTGTGTAGAAGCATCAGTGTTGAACGCTGATATAAATTTTTCGATGACGATGATGAAATGGTGCTTTTACGCCAGTTGACCAAAGTAATGTCTTATACGCACCGGTGAGATCTGATGGGCTGTTGTAACGGTCAATTTCTTGTTCCTTCAACCAACTTCGCTTAATTTGTCTAGTACATCCGTGCTCACTAGATCACGCGACTGCTTTGTTCCGCAAACGCACAACTCACGTGACAAAAACCTGTCCCGCTCGCAATCTTGGCCGACATGTACACTACACTTTCCCATCCATTTTTGTTTACGCGGATACCACCTGCGTCACGCGCCAGGCTTACGAACTTCAACCACATCAGGTCAGGTTGTATTCATGTTCGTGCGATTATCAAACACGAATCGACACCTCTCTCTTCACACCACACAATAAATGGGCATGCAACTTGGCCCAAACACAAACTGGCGCGCGCACAGGAGGCAGGTAGTCAACCAAACCCTTCAAGTCCAAGGACAACTACGGAACACGTGTAGCAGCTTTACTGCAGAGAAGACACGTCCCGCGTCCGGACTTTCACGAGTTATCCACAAACGATAAGCCACCTTTTGACTTATTCCATTGTTCGCAATGTATTTATTTCGCCATGGTGCAACTCGTAGCTGTAAGCTACTATCTACCATAGTAAAAACTGTTACTAGTGCATATACCTTCTGGGTTATATTAAGGCTATCATAAACTGTGCATTAATAATGTCTTATCCACGCAAGCAAGTGCTCAACGGGTAACCCTTCGCACAGGTGATGAAATTTAACTCGTCACTGCACTGCGATCCTTGGGTTCCAAAATTCTATCTAAAAGGTGAGCAAAAGAACAGACTGTTCTTCGTTTCGACAGAGCAAGATACACCTTTAGCTAACTTACAAAGACCTCATGGAGAAGAGAAGTTAGCTTTCGCACAAAAAACCGTGTATTCAAAGCAGTATTCCTCCCGGTCTAAACTTACAGTTGTGAAACCTGGCCGCATGCCGTAAAAGGCACCCAAAAACTAGAGGTTTTTGATCATTGGTGTCTAAGGCACATCCGGAACATTCGACGGTTCGACAAAATATCCAATTCAGTGGTTAGGGAACGCTGCTTCAACACCCTACCACCTAGACAATTGCTGCAGCAGCGACGACTTCAACGGTTCGGTCATGTTACCCAAAAGCCGCAAAACAAGCTTTGTGAACTTATACTGGCTTCTTCGTAGTTCCCGGGGTGGTGCTGCCATTTTGGAGGACAGCTAAGACCATGGATCGGCAAATTTTAATTAGGACTTTTTTTTTTTTTGGGGGGGGGGGGGCTCGGTCTCAACCTAGAATGCAATATTCGTTGTTGGAATCGGAACTAGATGACAATCTGTGCGGATCTAACCTGTGACTGCCGTGTGGGGGTAGCAGCAACCGTGTAAGGCGTCTGTGAAATCGACTCACCCTGTCATAGAAGACAGTTACCGTAAAGCAAAGTAAGTGGGATCGGATACAATGTGTTGACAAAAAATCATTACTTTCCATTGATTGGAAATGGAGTTATGGTCTAGTAGTCTATGATCCAGTATTGTTTTCAATCGCTGCTTGTCGAGCGGATCGCTTATCATTACGGACGGCTGATTTGTGGCCCGTTTTGCGAGTAAACATAAACGCACTGTGTGCTCGTTGATTTAGTTTATTTGGCAATGAGAAGTGGTGGCTGCCTGAGCCACTGTTTCTCGACCCACTCCGGGGGCAGTCTTCAAGCTAGACCCCGGCGACTGTGGGGTTTATCTCGGTCGCGTTCATCTGTTGCATGTTCTTCGGTGTTTAGACGTTCAAGCATTTGAGGAGGAAAGTTTTTGACGCGTTTTCAGGTACATT
This sequence comes from Opisthorchis felineus, assembly GCA_004794785.1. Taxonomy (NCBI): domain Eukaryota; kingdom Metazoa; phylum Platyhelminthes; class Trematoda; order Opisthorchiida; family Opisthorchiidae; genus Opisthorchis; species Opisthorchis felineus. The sequence continues at coordinate 1,242,259 of SJOL01008406.1, forward strand.
TCGAGCTCAGCATAAATCGGTGTGGTTTGGCTCTCTGTTATAACCAGTTTCTGCACCAAGATAAGACCGGAAGTCCTGAGTAGGAGAGCCCAGTGCGATCGGGAAAGAATGTAGTCAATCTGATAGACCATTTGTTCATCATTCGAACACCAGGGAAGGGATGTCTCGAATGCTGAAAATGGGTGTTGGAGACACATGCGGTTGAGAGCCACAAATTTGGCCACAGATGTGACGTGATCTTTCACCGACCACCATGACCCAAGCAACAAACGCTAAGGCGAGTCGAGTAGTCCGGTGGGCCGATAGGAGCATTCGACTCGTCAACTACCATCCATGTCGTGTCTAGGATCGCGGTTGGCGCCGGTTTGTAGTTAAAAAAACTCATCTTTGATGCTAGAATGGGCCGACAGCTTAGGTGAGTATGAGATTGCCGACAAATTATAGGAGCGTCCTTTGGAGCGGTCAATAGCAGCTGGCAATTATACGGGAGCCCATGATGTAACGGCACCGTTATAATTTGGGTTCAAGACAGATGCGACCCCATTCTAGCCGGACCTATCCTCCGGTCCACCGTAGTGAAACCCGAACCTGAGACAATACATTTAGTTCCGTGGCTACGTGAACAAACCTTGAAGAGACATGACGGTAGTCGCGCAAAGCCAGCATGGCAATAGATTGACTAGCAATGTCGAATGCGGTTCTGGCATCCCAAACAGCCGACAAAGAGTTGCTTTCTGATAGTTTAAAGCCCACCTTGGGAGCTGAATATCAAAGTTGAAGAGACTACTGAATACCGGAGATGCCGTGGTATTAGGATGGCAGCGGATATTAAATTAGATGTGAGTGCTGTCTCCAGTACCACTTGGGACCAGTTCGGGTCTCCGACCATTACAAATCAAAGTATGGCTTGCCAGACAGCAGGGAAGTTGCGGAGAGCGGTTGAACAGCACCGTCATCGCCCACCCGACCCAGTGGAGCTAATTCATGTCCTCGCCGTTGTTGGTTTGGAATCCGGGCTTAAACAGCTCACCAATACGGAAAACCAAGGTACCATCGACCATGTTATAGCACCTAACACCGGCTTTCGGGGTTTCCCTCGAGTGGGAACATCTCCACCATAGAGAACACAAAATAGAACCTCCTCAGCGTGTACTACATAATTGTCCTTGGGAGTATCTTATGCGACATAAAGGACTGCATGATTCACTTTCTCTTTGACCACAACGAGAAATTCGAAGTCCAACCAACCGTGTCTACTGGACCTTCTTAGACAAGGATCAATAGATCCGTTTTCAGCTTACCGTGAGGGACTGTTTCCGACAGCGTATATTGGGAACTACTCCTCGACTTCAGACATACCTGTGAACAAAAGCCACAACAGAATTCTGCAGCTTTCATCAAAGTCGATCCGTCGAACTAGAACGACCATAACAAAGTCGGTCCTACTGTGACTACTGAGGTTTGATGCGACTGAATATCCGAACAGCATCTTCTCGCAACGGAACTATCGAATGTCGCGTATCTTTTAAAGCAGTAAATTAAATTCTCAACAGTGGAATAAAAATGCAGAAGCGAAGTGGCACCACCTCGACAACGCCGGGCAATATATAGGAAAATGTGCAAATCTTTCCACACCATTACATCAAGAATGATTGCTATAACTTAGTGAATCACATGCAGCGAGGGAAGGGAACGCCTAAAAACTTCTCACAACTCTCTTAATTCCGTTGATTTGTCCAAATTTTCATCCTTAATTTAATTGGTCATGGATAAACATTGTATGCATATACCAGAATCTATTGTAAACATTCTTCATACTACGGAAATATGGTGATGTTGGAAAACCAGCAACAGTATTGCGAGGTCGAATTGGCCTAATATGATGTGCACACCTAGTGACAGTCTATGGTGTCAGTCTTTAAGTTTGCAAACGATCTGCCATATGCTACTACATCAGGATGGCGCGAAGAACCCATACAGATCTACAGATCGCGTCGCTATCTAAATTAGAATGACTCAGCCAAGTAGTACAATAGAAAGAACGGCGCCTAGTCAATCGATCGTTGGCATGCAAGCTCTAATAGTTCTTTCACACGATCATATGAGATCGCAAAGGTGTCATGCGACAACCTAAGAAAACAGCTTTGGAACCACCGGTATGACCCACTGACGTGATTGGCTGCAGCCTGCTACCTGCAGTTGAATTTGACCACGGTTAGTTTTTTCTGCAAACAGGCGCTGCGGCCAGACGACTGGATAAATTTATAGAGGCTTTTTTTCGGAAGGAGAAAAAATATGAAATCTTATGTTGATGCATGCAATCGTTTTATAGATACTTCCGTTCAAACACCGACCCCCGCCAAAGGTGACAACGTTGTCGTTAAGTTGTCAGCATCCATCTTTTGTGAGTGGCTTACCCAAACTATCCACGAGTTACCCCACCCACCTATTCACCATTAATTCATGAGGTTGATAACTACACACAATCTATAAGAACAAGAACAAAGAAGGTGGTGGTAGAAACCAGTGAAACCATACTTATCACGAAGCTCATATACGAATGTCGCCACAACAACGGCCTTGAGGATGGAAGCAGAAGGCGGTTAGTCCTGAGTTCAGTTCACTCCTGAAAGGGGCTATGTTCTGAACAACAAGAGAAAACACGTACATGAAGCGATCTGACCTACGTTGTGTCCTTCGTGTGTGCATCTACATCTGTCCCATGAGGCTTGGTCTTCACTGGAGACTCGCAAGAGAGATCGCCCGAAAGTTTCACCAAACACCATTGGTTCCGGTTGGAAACGACCAAAGTGAACAGAGGACATCGGGATTTACTCACGCGTTGGCCGATTAGATGTTGAATACGCAATGGAAGGTAAGCGAACTGAACTGTTGGTAACGAACCATACTCAAGCGTGTAAGTCCAATCGCTGAGCGCGGCACCTGATCCCGATTTTAAACGTGCATTGCCAGGTGTCCCAGGCACTGCCGTAAGAACGTTTGTCGAATTAGGATAATCTTCAAGAGGGATTGGGGTGGAATGCATGACCAGCTGGACAGACGCTATAAAAAGAAAAATTAGCATGATGGGGGAGAAGAACACTGACAAGGAAGGACAATGGCGGGGACAATGCGGATCGACGTGGAGAAAAAACAAGCAGACGTGACTGAGAATAAATCACACTTATTCTTCAGAAGATTAACCACAGAGAAGTGCAGCACAATACTTAGAGGTCAGTGTACGAAACCAGAGTGATTGTGTAAATCATTGTTCGAATTCGTAGTGTGGAATTTAACAAAGATATTTTTTGTTATATCTCTGGAGAGATGACCCCCAGGAGCATACTGCAACCGTGTTCAGAGCCCCTCGAGATGGTCTTTTTAAAATTCAGCCTAACAGGGCACTCTTGTGGTTTCAAGGTCTAGTATGTAAATCACACGAATCTGAACTTTACCGGAGAGCAACTACAAGTGGTCCAGTATCAACCGATTGATAAGTTGGCTGACGTGGAAGAAGAATCTGACGATTAATTACTGCACAGGTATGGGGGTGTAAAGAAAGTTACGGTCCGAGAAATGGGTAACGGAGAGACAATTCTAGCAGGGTGACCGTCTGAGGCAACTTTGTACGCTGACCACTGGGCTTGCACACAGAGGGAGGTAATTGACTGCGACCCCTAGTTAGCCGCATAGTGGCAACTAACCACGATTCATTGCTTGATTAGCATAACTAAAGGAAAATAGTGGACAACCACTTCAATATAAACCCATAATACCGGAAAGTACACTTAGAACACAGTCAAACCCTACGGATTGAAGCGTACTGCCTCAGGTTCAAATGCATTTCGACGAAAATTCACTCAAGCGCGTACGGCAATTAAAATTGCCGGAGACTGTTGTATTTGGTCCCAAAGATAAGGCAAAAACCAAAGGATTACGAGGAGAAATGGCAGCAGTTCGGGAACGAAAGGAGGAAACAAGCCGTGGCGACAATGACGTATTCGAACCTGTCATGTGAAGGTTCGTGCACCACCGTAACCTATTGAGCTATATTGGAGGTTGTTCGCATGATATTCGCAGAGCCTATCGTACCAGGAAGATCAATGGATACAGGTCAGACGAACAGTCTCCTAACGTTCCAGCTTAGGGTTGGAACATGTGTGGTGAAATTTTCCCTAAAATTTGCACACAGGTAGTCTCCCACCAACTACTGCGGCCCTGTGGTAAGACTCTTGAACTGTTATATCTGACTGCTGTTCTCGCTCCAGTGCCTAGTGCCGCGAAAAAAGACTCACCGATAAGGAACACAACAGGTTTATTGCGAACAAGCGAGTGCGTGCCAGTGCAACACTTACAAGGGACCTCACGCTATTTGAATTTTACTTTCATCAATCCAGGCTGTTGCTGAATTGATTGAATGCTTGATTAGCCTGGATGCTTCCCGGCTTTCCTATTGAGATTTTGGTGGATTTTTAGGCTCTCAGTAGGTTCCGAGCGTTCTGGGTTGCTTTCAGGAATCTGACCTTCCTGATATCTCCCCATTTTAGCCGTTGAACGTAAGATTTTCGGCGCGGATCAGGTTGAAAAGGTTCCACCAGTCTTCTGGAGCGACCAGTACAGCGTCTCGGTTGCAGCAATGGATCCGTCTTGACCGGTACGTGTGAAGCGGTGGCTATTGGTGCTGATCTTGGGAGGTCAAAGGTTTCAAGCAGCAGGTTGAGGTCTAGTAACTGTTCTTCCGCTTTTGGGATCGGGCACTCAGTCGGCCGTAGCTCATTGACATGTCGTTTCCATATCAATGATCCCACCTGGACGCTGTAAATCACCTGACCGATTCTTTTGAGGACGACTCCAACAGTCCATCTTCGCTGCCCGGGGCGATAGTCCCTCACAAGCACACGGTTTTCAGGCCTGAACGTTGGTTTCCCTCCTGTCGGTGATTGAAAACACGTAAGTGTTAGCAGGATAGCGTCATGGGTAAGTCTCAACTGTCTGGAACGTATCCAGGACTTTTTCCGTGGTCTCTTCCCCTTCTGCTTTTGTCAACGCGAGTTTAAGGGTGTCTACGAACCGTTCAGCTTGACCGTTGGAATGGGGATGGAATGGTGGGGAAGTAACATGTGTGATGCCGTGTCTTCGAACGAATTCACCAAATTGGTGGGATGGGACACTGAGTACCAGTGTCGGACACAATAGTTTCCGGGATACTGAATATTGAAAACAAATGCCGCAGTTTAGTGATGGTTGCCATCTTGTTGTCTCAGACATAATAACTTCAGGCCACTTACCGTCCGTTAATTGGTCCAGCAAAATCCACATGAATGCGCGACCGTGGCTGTGGCCAAGGCTGCGGCGACTGTCGGTTGGGTAACTTCTGGGCAGCTGCGCAACGGAAACAACTCCGATATACGTGCTCCATGTGCTCATCCATACCGGGCAAGTAAACATGGCTGCGAGCAAGGGCCTTAATGCGGCTTATCCCTGATGTCCACTGTGGAACTGTGCTGGGACCCGGTGGCGAAGTTCGGTGGGAATGACAATTCGGTCACCAAAGAGAAGACAACCACTGACAACAGATAATGAACTCCGTCGTTGAAAAAGCTTCCGGAGTTCCCCTTATGGACAAGTTGTTGGCCAGCTGGATTGGTGGTACTCCATTGCCTTCTGTAGTATACTGTCATTTTTGGTGGCATCTCGGACCGCGTCAAAAGTCACGGGCAGTTGGCTCATGGTCCCCAACACCACAGCAAGGACTTCCGGTTCGACGGCAACGGTTGCTATGACGGTGTCTTCTGGTTCCATTTCATGGGAAGCAACTAAGCGCGTTAGCGCATCGGCCTGCCCAATTTTATCGGTTGAGGCATACTTTATGGTAAAGTTGTAGCCGAGCAGAATCGTTCGATGCGTCAGTTGTGAGAATGATAGGCAGTTGGGGGTTAAAGTGCGTGAGTAGAAGTTCAGACTGCAACGGCCTCTTCACTTCTTCGAATGCAAGCTGACAGTCGCGTGACCAATCCGACCGACAATTTTTGATCAAAAGCTTTTTGAAAGGTTCGCGCAAACGATGCATACCTGGCAGGAAGGCGCTGTAGTAGCTAATAAACCCCAAAAAAGACTTGAGTTCAGCAACATTCGATGGTGGGGGGCATTCTCGCAATTACGTCGATATTGGACGGGTCGGGTCGACGGCAATTTTTGTCGATAATAAAACCAAGGTACTTCACAGAACTCAAGAGGAACTCACATTTTTCTTCCTTTAGCCGGAACCCATAGTCATTTATCCGTTGAAGGACAGCGTCCAACCGGGACAGAAGTTCATCTTTAGTGGCCCCCACGACGATGATGTCGTGAAGGTATGCGGCAACTGCGGTCAAATCACACAGCATCGTCTCCATATTCTACTGGAAGATGGATGGCGCAGTTTTCACTCCGAATGGCAATCGAGTGTACTGGAATAGGCCACGGTGCGTATTAATCGTCAGGTGTCTGGATTCCTCTGAGACTTCAACTTGCAGGTAGGCTTCTGAAAGATCCAACTTTGAAAAATACGTGCCGCCGTCCATCTTGGCAAAAATATCGTCAGGTAACGGCAATGGATAGTGATGACTGTCCAAGGCATCATTCAAACCCGTAGAGTAATCGGCACAGATACGTACGGTACCCTTTGGCTTTTTGACAACCACGATTGGTGCAGCCCATGAAGAGTAACTCACCGGTTTCAGGACTCCAGCATTTTAAAGGCGTTTGAGTTCGGCATCGAGGATTGGTAAAACCGCGTATGGCACTGGCCTTTTGGGTCTGAAAAGTGGCTAGGCGTCTGGGCGCAGATGAAGCACCGCTTTTGCTTTCGAGCAGCATCGAAGACCTTCGCTGAAAACGTCATCATATTTCTGTCGTAGTCGTAGAATCGCGGCATCGAATGGGTTACTGGCCCCAGACATTCTCAAGATTTGTGTTGGTCTTGATATGCATAAGCGGCGATCGACAATTTTGAAAGATGCAGACGATCGATCCATTCTATACCCAGGAGAATAAGCTCAAAAGCAGCAAGGTAGACAATAACACGATCACGATGACCTGCTATCTCTATCTCACAATCAAATTCACCAAGCAATTGAACCTTACCCGTTGATGCATTTCTGGCGATGTTCATTGTTGGTCTGAATTTCGGTAATCCGATCTTCCCCCAGGTGCGCCGGGAAGCAATCATAATATCAGAAGCCGTATCGAGCTGCAATCGAATTGTGCTTCCTTTCGCTCTGATTGTAACATACTTGTGACAAGCATCGACCTAGTTATCGTATGTCGAAGTACTGCGTTAAAGCGGGGTTCTGAGTGGCTCCGTCTGCTTCGTGACCTCCGGGTTTGGCTGCGTCTTCGACCAGCTTTCCGCGTCCAGCACTAGCTTTTTTGTGCCCACTTCGATTGCACACTGAACATTTGTGCTTTTTATACGGACACAATCGCACAAAATGCCATCCGCCAAAATGCCAGCATACCGACGGGCGCTTTGTTCCGTTCGAATTTGCCGCCACGGGAGGTTACCTCGAATTCGTCTTGGCAATATTGAAAGAAGGATTGGATGATGGTCTCTCCAACATGGCCGCGTCGTGTTTGAAATTCAAAAGGCGCTGGCACTCGTGAACTACAGCATTATTTGGGATACCGTTCAATCTTTTTCAATAGCCTCGCTCTGGTATCACTCTCTGAAGGCGACTGAAGGCCACATATGAAAATAAGACACTTGAGCTTGGTAGCTAACTTGAATTGTTCACATTCAAGACTGACCCTACCGGCATAAGTGATATTGTCATCAGATTCCTTTTTCGCTAGTTTCATACACTGATGGCGAATAGTAAACAAAGACGAACGCTCACTGAAAATTGCTGAGTTGCTGCACGGTTTTGTCGAAACTGGAATCTCGCGTGTTCTTTGGCAGGATGAAGTTGGATTACTGTGCGTGTTCCGTTGTGCTAAGCTTTCTGAGCAATAATCGCACCCTCCAGACATAATCTTTGTGCTTCAGTTCGACTTTGAAAATATCTTCGTAACGTCTGAACCACGAATCGAAGGTTAGACCAGCATCAGGGTCTAACTCCATGATGCTGTTGGCGATCGAATCGACTGAATTTACATCTGGAGCGGAATTTGGTGGTTCAGTTTTAAGTTGCTGCGTCAAGGTTTTCACCAAGCGCAAGTGCGCCGCTTCAAACTGATTTCGTTGTTGCAGCGGAATTTCCTTCAATGGTTCAGCAGTTATTGTCATGGTTCCGTGGGTTCGGGCGTACCAATCTGTTATATCTGACTGCTGTCCCCGCTCCGGTGCCTAGTGTTGGAACAACACAACAGCTTTACTGTAAACGAGCGAGTGCCGAAGTACAGCGGACTCACGCTGTATTTTGAAGGAAATTGTTTTACCTTGATCCAAGGCTGTCTGATAGGCGTTTAGTGAAGTTTGAGGGTCTCAGTATTCTGGGATAATCTACAGGAATCTGACCTTCCTGACACCTGTTTATACACGATTTGTTAGCAGGAAACTGAGGGGAGCAGAGCTAACTTTAGGCGAAGTATGTACTCATACATTAGAATGGCTCACCGAGACTTGGCTGCTCAACACTCGGAACCATATAGGCTAATTCCAGCGGAAAAATAGGGAGAAAGGTGCCAAAAATGAAGCCAACTTATGCTAAAGGAAAGAGAAGCATCGTACAGCTGTTTCATTCATATTGGGAGTCTTCGGCAGTGTATATCTAAAATGATTCGAAGCCCCAACTTTCCGAGTGAGAGATCGAGTACCGTACTATTCAACCGCATATGGCTGATAAGCAACGTAATTACCACGCACTTAGACTCTCATTCTCCAGGTTCCTATTAAGGGATTTGATATTGGTTGGTTCCCCGTGCAGCGATTTCTTACAGAAAGGTCGATGTGTGGAACTCGGCTTAATGGGCTGTTAACTCTTTCAGACAACAGTCAGACTATTTCATTTACATGGCGATGGAACTTGCGGAGATCCTGATGATCAAGCCCTTTCTGAGCAGATTATAGTGTTTACCGATTGTTCGGCATAGGTTGATTTTGCGTCACGGGAAGAAATTCGGGAAAATGATTCTTAAATCATTCCAATACTATTTAAAATAAGCGCATTTGCTGAGGGCAGACAGACCAATGAGAACAGGCAAGTTTGAGTCAAAGTAAATGCATTTTCCAACTACACACCGTCGAGTAGTAAAAATTAAAAGAATAAAATAAAATCTTGTTCGTTAAGAAGAGAAGAGATGATCAATCACCAATAAACCGCATATCCGCCCTGAGGGTCAACCATGAGTTTCAGGCTTTCTAAACGAACAAACATGTGATAATTGTTCAATTCATGAATCAACTTTCTACGAACACCGGGATTTGGGTTGGATTGTGGACACCTGGATACAAGGCGCTCCAAGCGACCGGATTGGATCAAATCTGAAATGGACGGCGTAGGACGGGACTGACCATGGGTGGACAAGAGAACACGTTCCCCGCTCACTAAATCAATGATATCGACCAACGAAAACGACGACGAATGGGTGGCTTTAGTGCGCTGATATCGATAAACCAGTAATAAATCCTGGTTGTCGGGAGGAAAAAAGATAGCCAAGGAAGGTGAATTCGATTGACTCGGATCAAGCAACTCTCCGGGCATCTGAAAAGCAATCGTGGAAGGATTGACTTGGAGACATATCGTTGTGAACTAACGTCAATGACTGGATCAACAAGGGGATGAATACTTACGTCGAAAACGGTCTCTTCCAGATGAGCAACCAGCCTTCCACTGAAACGATCAGGAATAGGTCTACCACTTACGCTCCAAGCCGGATCAGTTACCTGTTCCCACGAATGTATATCAAATGATGTGTGACACTGTCCACTAAGTCGGTGAACTAGGAGATCTTCAGGAGATTGGCCACTGTCCACACTTTCTGGACTCGCAGCCAATGCTATGTCCTCGTTGTCTGACGATGATCGAGAACTAGGGGGAAATGCTTCATCAGCGGAGTCCGGCTCGGCCGGTGACTGCATCGCGTGGAAGTCGGTTCGGTTGGCGAGGGCCTGTTGGTGAGGTGGTGTGATACGTGAAACTAGCGTCTAGAAAAATGGGAATGGAAAACTTAAATCGACGGTTGGAATGTTTTCCTTCTGAATGGACGCATAGATACGTCAAGGAATGACTAGACGACCGAAGGAATCACAATCAACATGAGTGAATGAAGAAAGTGGCACAATTGAAACTGTACCCTAATGGGGCAGACAAGACTAGATCCCACAGAGAAAAAATTGGCTTCAATTCCTAAGACATGAAACTAGCTTAGTAAAAGAAAATCTGGCGTAACACACTGCATATGAGGTTGTATCCATCCTATGTATGGATATTTTTCCCCCATTGTCAAGGAGATTTTGGGATGAACGAAATTGGGAGTCACGAAAGATCTAAAAAAGAGGTGGGTCCAGGTGAACAATCAATTCGTCCGATTAACCTGCATACCACATAGAAAAGCTCGCCACAATGTTACCAAAATTTGTTTCAGAGCTCAGGTGTTTTTTTACAGTGAAAAAACCGCCTGGGAGAAATGACACAAACGATGATGAATGTGTTGGGGAACAATAACAAGGAAAAAAAGTTCAAAACATATTAAGAACAAAATAAACACGTTTCAACTTGTTCCCGGTCGTTCGTCATGCGGGGATGTGGAGTGGTGCGATACCTCGCAACGCGAAAGGGTGATGAATAGCTGGATACAAAAAATCGCCTAGAAAAACAAACTTCGCAGCGGTGAGTTTATTGCTTCGGTGCAGTCTATGTAGTGGCTGGTTATAAACCATTCTTACAGAAAACGTCCTGCTGTTTTAAACCTTTGTGTACAATTTATTCGAAACCTCGAAAAATAAACCGAAAGACGGCCTCCTGTCGGTGTGCTGAACTGAAGCTGCCGGAAATTTGTTCAGCATTGAATGGACATGTTAGTTGTGTAGCTAGCTACCTTGGACAGGCCTATGAGAAATGCATCAAAATAACTGTTTATTGAATGACGGATGACAGTAGAAACCCGACTGTCTGGATTACTTTAAACCACCATAAGTCTACGCAGCTAAGTTCGAGGGAAATTTCATACCTATTGAATGTGCAAATTTGATTGTGGAAGCAAGCCTTTTATTACTCCACGAACAGCCGAACAACTTCTTGTCCAGGTATTTAGGAACGAAAAAGCTCAGAGAGGGTATCAGAATGAGCGGGGTGAGAAGCACATACAACAGGAGGTCCTGAAATGTCACCAGCATTGAATGAAAGGTCGAGTTTTGTTAACTATAATTACTTAGTTGTGGTGTAAATAACCAGTTACAGCTGGACCGAGTGAAACTTTTACTTTTGGGACATCATAACGGTGACTGTCACGTATAAAATAAGCCACTAAAGTAGTTATCATGCACAAGCCGGATCCTGATAGCTGGCACTCAGTGCTCCCAACCTTAAGACTCGTCCTAACCACGAAATAAGCACTTCGCCTAGGACTGTTTTACGGTGAGTTCGACTTGAACTATATGATATCAGTCAATCAAACTATGATGGTTTCCTATCCATGCTTCTTACTTTGACAAGGTTCCTACATCAGGTAACTCATGCGACATGGGATAGCTGCAATGAAAGAACTGATTTATCACGATCAGTTTAGAGACTTGATGACTCGTCTCCATCGCAGTTAGTTTGAACGGTTCTATTTTGTCCTTACACTACTCTGACCGGTGCACACCAGAAGTAGAGCAATGAAAGAAAGTTTCGCTCTGATTAGGGCTCGTCAGTACACCAAATCCTTTATCATGCCGGGCCACCCAACACACAAAACAAGCACATTAACCGCTATTCCAATAGCGTAAAACTGAATGAACTTGGTTTATTCCATGTGAAGGTGGTGAACGTGCTCGTATTTAAGTTGCACATAGACTACCTATCGTGCACCTCGGACAGCGACGCAGAAACAAGCCAGTTGTGCCGCTAGATGACTCGTCCATCTTGGCCAGGTACTACAATGACGCCTTACTACTAGAACAACCACCTTGGCAAAAAGCGAAGTTTGAATACAAGTATTTGAATAAAATAAATACTATTACAGGAAGCATCAAAACCTTCCCACGAGTGGTGTCGAATTACTAAAACTCTTCAGCGTGTTATCTTGCGAAACACACCTTAACATGACATGGATTCATGTACCTATCGGTCGTATCACAAAAGCTCACAAACAGCGCATCCATGTATGCAAAAGATTACACTGGGGATTCAATTAGGTTATTATTTTGCCTTCATAAGCCCAGGACCCAACAAACCCATTCAACATCAATAATCTGACTCCTGATCCCGTGACTAAATCGTTCAATTCTCACACGGATGGGTTACAGATTGCGAATAACATATTGACCGGTGATGAAGAGTCATCCAGTATCTGTCTCGATGGGTCATTCTGATTCAGATGACCTGTGATTCCACTGTTATCAGTGCGGGTCTTCAGCACTCTAGCTACTGTACGCACAACAGCAACAAGTAAAAGGGATCGGTCGATTCTGCTTATAACATGCGATTACGACAACACAGACAGCTTGCAAAAAAGCGGTAGTCGTGGATCAGGACGGTAGTCTTGGGAGAGAATATATA
>SJOL01008406.1:1307540-1322396 GCA_004794785.1 Opisthorchis felineus
ACAAACGTAATGGATAGTCACTCTGTATCGTTTTCCATGAACCACTTTTACTCGACGATAAATCTAAATAGAAAGATGCATATTCGATTTAATCTCTTTTATATCTTTGGTAAGTGTTCAGAGGTCTTACTTTTATGAAGGCAAACATAATACTTGCTCAATTGGTTCCATCGTTGATAATGAAGGAGCCGTGTGTACACCGATGTTGCGGTGCCTAGATTCACCGTTCGTACGCGTTATCCAGCGCAGCGAATTTAAAGCTGAAGAGGGATGTATACAATGAATTCGTCACATTAAGTGGCACAGACTTGACCCCAAGGATTCAAGGACATCATGTGTCTTCAACCATGCACCCATGGGTGTGGCCGTTGCAAAGACCTTGCAAACGTGCGAGCACTCAGTGTCGAACCTTCTCAATTGGAGTAGAGAAATCAAGCTTCACTCTACCACTGCTACCGATGCTGATACTATGCAGTTTATCAGAAACAACAGCTCCATCTTGCTCATCAGCATCACCTGGAGCCATCCTCTAGTCAACCGCAGTGGTAATCTTATCATCCAGAGGCTCTTTTATTGGATATTGATTATCAGCTACAGCGCTTGCGTTTGTGATCTTCAGTATCCGGTTATAGCTAGAAACGCTTCCAAATCGCAGACACGGCTAACACGGTAAAATTTGCTTGCTATTTAATGCTGCCCCGAGGCTTTTTTCCACGTCTGACATATGAGCCTGAGCCTCTTCTTACTCATCGTTTATTCCGGCTTATTGCCACTTGTCTTCACTTCCCCAATCATGTCCAAGCTTTCAGAATACACAGGCAGCAGAGATTGCTACTCCTGATACGACCTACCCGTGGAGTGCAAGGTTTACCTCGTCTCATTATCCCATGGACAAATACACTTCATCACTCGCCAAAATGTGACCACTCCCGCCTTTATCGTTTGAGCTGTGGATGGACCCTGACTCCCATCATCCTTCCCCTGTATGCGTATTTCCGGTCTCTCCAGATCCATCCAACCTGCTCAGCCTTTTCTGCAGCCACCCATCCATAAGAATTCCGCCAAATCTTTCTGTACCATTCCCGCATTCCACACCTCTTTGCCCCGACGATGAGTAAGAATGCACGGCTGACAACTCACCCTTCAACAACGTAGTCGAACACTAAACCTGATGCCCGCGTTTAATTCCACTCGTAAAGGTTTTGCAGATAGAAGCATTGCGCATCTAAGGTGCGGCATACTATGGCTTCAGAAAAGGCTTCAGATATGTTTCGTGAGAAATTAGGGGCTGTCCCCTTTGAATCCCTCGCGGCATTTGAGAAGTCCTTGAAGGAATCGGCTTAATCATGGAAATGATGTCGTGCTGTATCAAGTGAAGAATTTTTTCATAGGCAACCTGGCAGCACAAATGCGGACAGCGGGAATAATGTTCGACTGCGCTACCATGTTTTGCTACTTTCGTATTAGAAAAGCTATCGGGAAGCATGTGCGTATCCTAAAACATCCATGTATTTTTGGTCTCAGACAGACTCTGCTAACAGCCGGCACATATCCCATCATATGGCTCGCTTGGACAATGCCGCACAGTATGTTTTTCGTTTAGCTTTATACTTGCACGAAGATTTCGACGAGATTTGCAACTGCTGCACCGCAGAGAATCACGATTTGCCTCTTGCTTTACGGCCCACCGGTTGTACATCACGCGCAAATGGGCTGTGCACGTACAACCCGGGAAGGTCCATTTTGGTAATGTGACCAACATCCGTCTGGAGAATGCAAACGGCCACCTGAAAAACGCGTGCACTACCCACACCCAGTGGAACATGCCATGCAGAAGTTTGCGGGCACAGCGAATGGCTCATGCGGGAATATGAGATGAATTAGTCATACCACTCCAACCGACGTAAAATCCTGGCGAGCAACGGCTACGTTCTGAACGTCGACTTCTGTATTACCTGGTTTTGAGACACTTGGGACCGCGACTCGAAGGGTGCATTATCATAGTGTTAGAACAAACAAGGTGAGGTCACTCTGCGTTAGCTAACTTATAATTCCTTGTGCAAACATCCAGGTACTCCCAGACGGTTGAGATTGTGCTGAAAAATGCACATGGGCTTTCTACCATGAGATGCGGCTCCCTGCATCCACTTGTTCTCTTTATTTAGGGTTAGTCAGTTTCAAACAGTAGGAAACATTCTTAGCGGATGTTTTGTTAGGTGGCATCCCTATTCGCCAACGGTGGCTGTCGGATTACAACCTACCTGTACAATCTATACATCTTACACTAGTTCCCAAGCTACCACCAACAGCTTTCAACGGCCTGCGAAAACAACTGAACCGAGTGTTGGATGGAACACAGGAGGGCCAAAGCCGTCATTAAGCAGTTGATTGTTTGGGGGCAAATCCTATTGCGCCAAGGCTCGACGTCTGCGTCTGACCACCTGGCGTCGGTGGTCGAGGATAATGCATCCCAAACCAGGTGGTCTAGGGACACGGACTTGGGCTTTTGCGTGCTTTGTGACCGGCCGATTGGTACCATTGACCGGTGGTGTGCAACCGATTGCGTATCATAACACGTGATGGTGAAACTTGCTCACTCTGCGGTGATGCTCTTCAGGCTCCCTTTTTAGGGGATTGCTCCCAGTTTGTCAGCCGCCTACCATATGATGATATTTCGATAACCTAACTTATGACTTCCTCTCAGTTTAGGACGCCAATGGCTCAATAAGCACTGCGCACCAAGAAGGACATACATCTGCCAGCAGGACATACATACTAATCAAAACGACCGATAAAATTCATCTTTTCATGTCGTGTGATTTGAAACTTCGACTTCTCCCGGTAGAGGTGGATGGAGGCGCGTCGGCCAGTTGATTAGGCATCGCGGACCCCTAGCCACACGTTGGTCGTATGCGTCAGCTGTCGTTCAGCTGTCCGCTAATATCGACGACGTGATCGCCCCGGCATGTTCTGCTAGTTGCAGTGGAGAACTCTTGTGATAATTAAGTTGAGCACGTATGTCGGTGTAACCAGACGAAATAGAAATGCAGAATTCAGCACAGCGTAACAAGTAGCACGTATGTATTCGAGTTGTTATACGTACACAGCACTTGGAATATTAAAACAAGAGAACAACGAATAGGCAATGAATATAGCATCAAGCATGTTCATCACATTCGCCACACCTTGGATGAGCGTGTGGATGTTTATAGTTCAGTGGTGGTCTTGATCGTAATCTTTCGGATCTTCTCGGATTGGAAACTTCAGGTTCTTCACAGGTAGTATGTCCTTCAGAGATAACGTTTTGATCGGATACAATAAAATCATCTACAAAGGATTCATTAGTATTTGAAACAGCAGGAGTGCCGTTAACAGACTGACTGCTGGTATTCAACACAACTTAATCAATGTGTCTCCGGTGACAAGAGAGATCATCCAAATCGAGAATTGTGACCATACGTTTGCCATTTGATGAAAGTATTATTCCCGTAGCAGGCCGTAAATCATTGCCTTTGAAAAACATAACATCCGCCGTTTTTCTAGGTACTCCGTTTAATCTTCCTTGAAGTGCAAAATGAATTTTGTGCCACGTCCGATATCTTCCCCGGTGTCCAAGCGAATGGTGAAAGAGTCACCAGCCGACGACTCCCACATGTATTGTTTGTCATCGTTGTTCTTTGAGACAACCTGGACGCGGTCAGCAACCTGGTACGCGGAGTAGAAACCAACACCGAACTGGCCGATCATTGAAATGTCAGCTGCTGCCTGCAACGCTTCCATGAAAGCCATAGTTCCCGAGCACGCGATTGTATCAAGGTTATTTATGAGATCAGCTTTCGTCATTCCGATTCCCGTATCAATTACTGTGAGCGGACTGTTGGCCTTGTCAGGAATCAAGTTGATGCGCAATTCCTTCCCAGTATCCAAAACGGATGGATTAGTAGGACTTTTGTAGCGAATCTTGTCAAGAGCATCGCTTGCATTTGAAGCCGGTTCGCGATGGAAAATCTCTTTATTCGAGTCGAACGTACTGATGATCAAGCTCACCAACTGGGCAATCTCAGCCTGGACGGCAAAAGTCTCCCCATCCGGCTCCATAGACATGGGTTCGCCGGCCATTCTTCAGCAGCTGCAGTTTACAACCAGGCATGACCTGCGGGCATAGGTCATCAGCTTCTGCAAGCTTTACGTTCTTCCAGCCTGGCACGATTTATCCGGCAATAATGAATGCGGATTCCGTGATGTTAACTTGGAATGGCAATTATCGAGTTCTGGAACACATAATTCGGTATCCCTCCAATCAAGCAGATAAAAATAGCAAAAATTATTTACAGGGGTGGCACTTCCGCACATTTTGCATCCATAAGCACAAAGTGGATTCTAGAAAGCTCAGCGAATTATTTTAGCTGCAGGACTACCTGCAACTCTCGTTCGTTGTTAGCGATTCACGTTTTACCGCTAATCACAATATCTAATTGCATTAGGCACCGTTTTCACAACCGGTGCTGATTGATGACCTTGAACTTTCGCTCACTTAAACGAACCACCCATGCAGACAATCTGCAGAACAATCTACTAGACATAGCCATTCTTCACTATGGAGTGGTAACCTTGATAACGTTATAGTTTTCGAGAATTCAATTACATTTTGCGAAAACTGAGCGGCCGTTTTATTAGCAAGGTTACGCCGAATAATCACCGTCGATTTGTCAAATAATGATATATACGACCAAGCTGGACGATGTCAAATTGCTGAAGGTGAAAGTCTCTGCGTCAATTACATCAGGAACTAAGCTCTTCACTCAAATTTTCATCGGTTATCATTCCCAGATGGTTTCCTTCTGCGTTCAAGCAGGTCAATCATGCCCTGTTTTCCGTATGTCATTACNGTTTTTGAAATCAAGTGGATTAAAATCTGAAGTGCTTTGTTTCAGAAAGACTTCAAAGGCAACCGGTGGGTTTATACCCGAACTCTTATTAAACGACGAATTAATGGGGTGGTACGATGAAGCTATGGGATTCTGTCATTTACAGTACGGTAGTATAATAAAAAAGGACCTGAGGAGTGGCAATTTGCCTTTTCATAACGTGCTTTCTCTCGCAGAATTTTACCACCGAAGAGGATTCTGCAGCAAAAGGATATTATACTTTGTGAGTGCTTTCTTTCTGAAAGTGTCCCTTAGGTTGTCCTAAAGGATTTTTCCTTCAACCAGGATTTGTATAAATAAACATCTACATAAATATATCTGCATTTAGATAGATAGATAGACAGAGAGACAGACAGATATATATATGTATATATATATATATTGATTGATTGATTGATTGATTGATTGACTGATTGATCGATTCTTAGACTGACAGTATATCTATACTTGTGTGGCGTCATGCAATTTATATTAAGTTATTGTGAGGCACCCGTCAGGTAGAATCTGAATGGAAAGCGTTCCCCTTGTTGTACATAGTCGGAGTTCGAGCTCCACGCCACATGACCTGGTCATACGTGAATTCGTCAGAAACTCGCACCCTCACCTGGTAGTACTTCTAACGACGCTGGATGCAGATTTGTTTGCAGTCATCATTATCTTCCACATTCGAGCCTTCCTTTGCGAATTCAGCAAGTTCAGTATATGACATGATGCACTAATCACTGAAAAGCTATTTCGATTTCTGTACATTTAGTGATGAAGCCTACAGTAACCCTGATTTTCATTCAGTAGCCTTCACCTCTCAAAAAGTAATAAGAACGGCTATTAGTTGACATTACAGTTCTTCGCTCAAGGAGAACTTTTCTCTTTACTCAAATCATGTAGTGCTAATCTCGCACGAATAAGTTTGTTGCATACGGGTGAACAAGGTAGGTTTGGCGACAAGCGGCCTATAATGGAAACTGCACCTGACTATGATTTTGACTTAGTGAAGCGTAAGGGCTGGTAGCCAATTTGTCATACGGGGACCACGGTAGACTGAATGTTTGACTGGGTCGAGGAAGTCGTAGCAACCGTATAAGAGAACATGTTTCTCCACCGTCAGTACACATTTAGGTAGCGGCGTAATCATGGTCAGTAAGCTATAAATGGTTGTGGAAAGGATAAATTCTACGGAGAAAAAAGCAGAACATATCTGTTCAGCGCAAAATTACAAACTGCAGTGAAGAACTATCTGTCCAAATACACCAAAGTATGATCACTTTCATTATAAAACATGCACGCCAGCAAATTTCAACGCGTTTTATAGCCTGAAACTCTCCCACTTGCGCGTCCCGTCTCAAAGCCGCACAGTTGGGAGAGTGTAGCGGAACAAACGGCCGACCAGCCGTTGCTGACCTAGTAACTTGCACGTTAGTGCCGCACTCTTCCAGCTAGCTGTATGTAGTTCATATTGATAAAGGAGTCGTACGCAAGAAGAGACGGTCGTGTATAATTCTATGAGGCTTTAGGTAGCTTTTGCGGAGAACCGCTTGTGAAACTGCACCCGGTCACACCGGGTTCATGCGTGAATTTGATCGTGCGCAGTACACTAGCGGCATAAAGCTACGCGTATGTCCCCTGCCGTTATACACATCTGATAAGAAAACTGTTGGCGCACGTGTTTCGGGCCATTTATGTCATTTCTTTGTCGCGTGTAAAAATAAAGGCATCCTTTTTTGATGTCTAGAACTAGATCATTGCTGGATATCGTGTGCGCTGCAGCAAACATGGAAGACAGAAAGCGTAGGCTTTCCATGAGTACTCGTGTCCATAATGCTGTTGATGTTCAAAAAGACTTCGCATTAAGACTACCCCTTCTTGCTTGCATTTGATTGTCCAATTCAAAATTGAATTTTTCACATAGTAAGTCAAAAAATCGCTACGCAGTTATTGAACTACCTACGTAGGATCGCAAAGCTGTCATCCAACTGCTGAGGCACAGCTCTGGTGAGTTTAAACTAAAGCCTCGATATAATGGGAAAAAAGTCGGTGACGATTGGGAGTGCCGTGGAACAAGTGTACACGTGTGTATAATTCTGAGTATTCAGCTTACACGGATATCTAGCCAATAGGTCTTGTCGTAGAAAGGTCGTACTTATGATAAACAAATTCTGCAGTATTCTATGGCCCATGTTTAAGGTCATTTACGTTAGTTTCCAGGCAGACGCGCTCACCCGGGTATGCGTATAACTCACCATTGAAAAAGGGCGATGATGGACTGCAGTACAAAACCATTGTGTGGCACCTAGTCTAGTTGAATGTAAACTTCAGAATTTGACAGCCGGCTTTTAACGCCTGATTATCTGGTTTCCACCACTTTCTCCAAATTTCCCAGGAAAGTCTGGTATTTCACTATTCCCATCTTACCACCGCTACATTCAATGAAATCCTATCTCAGAATCTGGTAAAATACCAGGATCGACTAGCGAGTCCAGTAATATAATACCTAAGGCGTACTCCCACATATACTTTACCTGTAATTAATTCAGTCTAATCCAAGCGCTAATGAAATATTTCCCTAATCAGAACAATGCTTCGGACGCTATTTATTTCCACCGAACCATTGATAAAACATACGAAGTGTGGTGTTTTGTACCTTTCTTTTACTTTCATTATAACGTTACGTATTTCGTCAATTCCATAAACGTTTTTTGTTTGAATACGCAAAACCACAAAAACGCGCATATGTACAAATTGACATACAATACAGGCGTGGTCACGCGCTCCGACTTTCTCTTCTCATTTCACTCGCGCTTACAGCGGTCATTCGCGAGCTTCATGTGCTAACTCTGGTATCAAAACATTTCAGACTGCCTTCGGAGTTCATTGTATATGAGAGCTTCCCGGAAAGAAGACCCCTGGACATCCACGATCGGATTATTATTTATTCACTGAAATGGGCCAACGACGAACTATTTTAAAGAGAACAATTCTTAGTAAGTCTGTACCATTCGACCCTTTTTATTATTGTGTACTCAATTCCGAGTGATTATATTTATTTCTTTGCCACACACTCCTAAAGTAGATTTTTGGGGTACCCAGACCACCACAGAAGCATCGGGAGTTACCACTCATGGTGACGGGAGCAAGCGGATTTTAATTTTATCAGCTTCGTCGCTTCTCAGTTCTCGTGAGGAGCTAGTCAGCTTTGACTTCTAGACACAACTCTGAGTCCGGTGGAGTTTTGGGCTTGAGCAAGCCTCACTAAGATAATGAACCACAACTTCATCTCTTCATTAATTACCCCGCACAACATCTAAAAATTGATCGTTCCCTATAAACGCTGAATTTTAGCATTTGAGAGAAAATCCATAGAACGGTGAGCAAGATCTAAGCTCTGTAAACACTGCTGAATTGCAAGCCATCACAGAACAGATAAGTATAGCTGCTATTGCCACCGTTAGAGATAGCAACATCACTCTAAACAGTGATGGTTCACTTCCGTACAGACACCAAGTTCATATAACTGAAAGAGAGGAGGAGAGTAGCGCTGCCCACCGCAAGCATTCTGAGATGCCTTCATTTTCAAATGTTCGATCAACTCGGTAAAAAATATATTGGCATGCCAAGCACATGGCTGAGCCACTGCCGTTGATGGTGCTGGATATCGTCCAAGGATGAGTTACTTGCTACACAACAAAAGACCCGTTTTTTAGTTACCTAGGTATGAATATGTTGACGTCATACGATGCCGTACTTCTGAAGCGTCGCTGGTAAAAACCCTGAAGATACCTCTGACATCTCGCAACCGTACAACAATACAGCCCATAATACGGCCTGATATGAATGATGCTTGAGGCCCTGTGAAGTGCCTATTTGATGCCAAAAATGGCGTACTTTGGAAAACGTGATTCAGAATTCTGTAACTGCCCTGACTTCATCAGACACAATTCTGCTTGAGCTAATACAACTACCTCGGTATGCAAAACTTTCCACAGTATCTAGCACCTCTCGTTGGCGTATTTCTTATTGAAAACCTTGGGATGCAGAACTACGGTAGCATGAAGATCCCTGATTTGGGGTTGTGCCGGGGAAGGACGGTTTAGCAGAGACCGGTTCGATCACCCGGACGTGGCAGTGGTTTGTCAAGCTTCGCTCAAGGTACTAAAATATGCTTCTGGCATTGCTGTCACTTAGTAGTGCGAGCGGTCTTTAACTGTGGTTGAATATTTTGCAGAGAATTGCGTCTCTCCACGTTCGTTTCCCTTACTGGATTTGAAAACACTTTGAAAGGGTACGTTACCAACAAGCGCGTTGTTACTGTTACGGAAGACGTTCGCGTCTAATACACGACTGGTTTTATCGTTGCAGCGGGTACCCCGCAAGAAAAAGCAAAGGCTGGTCAATACGTCGCAAGTAGCAAGTTTTTTTCCTATTTCTATGACAGAGAGCACAAGCCCTACCAGGTGAACAGCGAAGTCTGACAATTGAAGTATATTGACCCCTTGATGCTGACGTCTCACCATCTGGAGCACAACCGTCAAAGTAGCAAGATTCCTTCTGACGGACTCCGAGTCAACTGAAGCCTGAAGCAATGAGAGTTACGGTAGTGCAAACCTCTGCTGGAGAACCGGACACCGTCAGAAAAAAGGCAGATGAATTTTGAAAGATAATGACTACTCGAACTATTGACAGTTACCGCGTCAAGTACGGATCTTCCTTGCTACGTAGGTCGATGACTACGTTTAGCTTAATTGAGGAACCAACATGTCATCGGCCCCTGGGTATCTTTCACAAACATGTCGCCGTCCCCCGTACGTAATACATACATTGGAAATTCGCACACAAAACACCGCACAGCCCAGCTTTGATGGCGCGGCCGAGCAAGTAACTATTCACTGGATAATGACCACGTGCGTTTCCCAAATATTTGGACATTCCTCGGTGTACCGGTTTTCTCCATATCTAAATGCCCACTCCTGTACATCACTCGCAAGTTGGCCAATTCCACCTGCACTTTTCGGTGATATGTTTAAGTGAGCGGACGTTCAAGGTCACCGACCAGCGCCGGTTCGCATCTGACAACCAACTTGCTAGATAAAGCACTAAAATAAATCGTAGCATATGTTGACGATCCACGATGCTTTTCAACTAATAAATATCATTTACAGAATTTGCAATGTAAATTCCACCCAGATGAGTATTGAGTAGCGTTCCCATCAATTATAGTCATCGGACGTAACAAATAAGTCGAGTGTATTCACTGAATTTCGACACAACTCTGCATTTTGGGAAGCTCGCCCTGGGTGCCGTATAAAGTTCGAAGAGAACTTGATGTGTCGTGCAGTGCTGGTGCGAAGATGCATCTCTGGCGATTATTTCCATTTTCGGTTATGGGCAACTAGTCAGCAGATAATACAGTGTCTTCATATATCTGCATGTGAATTAACACCACCCCGGTGGGGAATCTTTCCCATTGAAAAGCGCGACATCAATAAGCCCGATCACATCATAAGGGTCACGGAAATTGCCGTAAATTAAGGCTAACTATTGCTCTTCATCATGATAACTGTTCGATTACTTAGCCACTTATCCTAATTTATGGACCCTTGACTATGCGCGCCGCCGACTGAGGCGTGAACCACGCATGACAGGCTAATCCAACGGCCAACGATAGCGCTTTATCATCATAATCGTGTGCGTTGCCGCTCCGCCACACCCGCTCCCGAAACCTGTAAAACTACCATTGGTGAAATATTATATATTTATTTATTGGACTAGTACATCCATAATGTAGAATCATTGTGTTTCGCTTCCGTGTTCCGTTTCCTAAACAATGACTCTGAAATGAAAATGTATATTCACGGATTCACGGATTCACGGATTGATACACGGGATCGAGGTTTCCGCCCAAGTTTTCCGGGTCGGTTTTGTTCTTGCCGTTCAGCAGCTGTCGTACACCTGAAAGGCACATGCGAAAAAAGGTTGTAGCACTGCTCTTTAAGTTCTCAGCGCTGGACAGTATGCTTGCCAGCGCGAGGACTCGCATAAGAAAGTGTCTAATAGTGCTTTGAACTGGGTTCTGGAAGGAGCGTGGACAACTGTCGGAGGAAGGTTATTCCACGCAGCTACTGCACGAAATGAGAAAAAATTTGGCCTAAAAAAGTGTTCCCTCAGAGCTTGAAAATCTTCTTACCATGTCCCCCCGGTGTGTTTGCTGGCTCAACGGTGAAAAACTTGTTGGCCAAACCCTGTTCAAACAGGGCATAAGTAAGAATTAAGTCCCCTCGGAGGCGGCGATACTCGGGGGGAAAGAGGTCAAGCACCGCGAGACGCATTTCGTAGTCCACGGATTTGAGGCCCGCAACCATTTTCGTAGCAGCTCGCTGGACACGCACAGTGAGGGTTACGTCCTTCGTGCGTCCTGAGTAGACAACTTGGTTGGCATATTCAAGAAGCGGTCTGACGTAGGCCCCATAGAGTATTTGGAAGTCCATGCGAGTAATACGGTCGAACATGCGCCGAATCATCCGTAAAACGGCTAATGCCTTTTGTTAAAATTGGTCATGCTTCTCTGCGTTATATAGTTAGACTCACTACTTTCTTAATTAGTCCCATTGTCGATAATGAAATGTACATGTGTTAACCGATGTTGTGACATCGAGATGCAGTGATCACGGTCATTAATGGACGCAGCAAAATTAACGTTAAAGATGGATGTACACATGTCCGTCGTAAGATCGTTTGGCATAGATTTATACCTAGGATTCACGGACCTCGTGTTTCTTCAAACACGTATCTGTGGATGTAGCCATAGCGAGGATCTATTGAATGGGCAGGTTCTTGGTGTAAAATCTGCTACTTTGGGGCACTAAATCCTAACTTCACCCCACTTCCTGCCCCCACACTTATGACTTGTAGCTTAGTAAAAGCAACTGATCCGTCGTCCGCATCATGACGTGTAACCATCCCGTGCTCAAGCGAGGTAGGAGGCTCGTTAGCTAGGGGCTCTGTGCTTCGACACCGATGATCAGATCCCGTGTTTGCGTTTGTAAACCGACACTTTGGTGATTTTCATGACTCGGTTATGGCCAAAAAGGCTTCCATCTCTCACACACAGCACGTTGAAAGCTGCTCACACTTTCAGATTATCCAGAGGCTCTTTTCAATGTCTGCCTTATGGGTTTTGGTCTCATTTAACTCATTGTTCATGCGGAAGTATTGCCACCCATCAATTACTCTTTCAAAATACTTCAAAGTCCAAAAGAGGAGGCAACGTCTGAAGATACCAACTTTTACACAAAATTTTCCACAGTTTTCAGGGGAATATCATGCTGAGCCACGACGGCTATTTAGAACATGAATTCTGCGCCCAAAGTACATCTTGGGTGGGCTTAAACAACTTTTAACAAAACTGAGACTCACTGAGGAGATCTTCTGGTTTCAAATAAACACCGTCAAGTGATAAAATGTTGCATACATGTTTCCTTGGTATAAACAATGGTTTTAAAGAAATTTTGGGTGTCCCTCTAAGGATCGGCCAGCAGCAAGACCCAAATGCCTTTGTCGTATTCACTGACGTACTGCACAGTAGAGCTGCATTAAGCTTCCCCATGTTCAACCTAAAATCTTCACCGGTTACAAGTGGCAAGCCAAGGCGCTCGAACTTGATTGGCTCGCATTCTGGCCAATCTGAACATGCCTTCGGTTGGTCCTTAGCCAGCTCACGGTATATTCATTCGGGCTGCATGGCCTGCTTATTTGTTGCGACTCACCTCCATTCAGTTTGTGAGACGCTCCTGTCAAGCCCGGTATATCAGTAGGATTCTGGCGTGACTGATTCTTCATTCTTGCGTAGAAGACGACGGATTTCGTCCGATCGCAGTGACCCCCGGGTAACGTGCTAGAAATATAGTGCGGAAAATCTTGTTACCTCTTTTGCCTCACTACTGTGGCGTCTGTGCTACAGCGTGATGAGGGCCAGGGTTTGGTTTCCTCAGGTTTATCCCGTCGTACTCGTAACCGTTCTTGTATCCAGTCACTGTGCCTGTTTTAAGGGTTGTGTTGCCACAAGTATCCGAGTTGCCTAAACCTCCAGTACTGTGAGATCATCTGGATAAAAACTGGCATCATGAACGTCACAGATGTCAGTTAAACGCCATATCCTTGAATGCCCCCAGCCAAGCGCAAAAAGGGTCACTTGGTCCCCGCCTTGAAGGGGAACCAGCACCCTGAGTTATCGGAACACTCATTCCCTTCAGCCGTGTCATTTTCTTTCCACCCCTGGGTTTCCATCACTTTGGGCATAGAGAACAATGCACGTCTTGGTAGATGATGACTCGGCATGCGTAGGCTAGTGAAGCTCGCTGTTTCTTTCACTGATTATGATGTGCGTACTTGGTGTATGGATAACATGTCGTATACCCACGCCCGATTACTGATCAAATAAGCGCAGCATTTTAGGAAGCCTTGGGCTGCATTTTTGGAAGCTTATGCACATCCAGAGTCTTGACGCATTTAGCTCGTACCGTTGGAATGAGGGTTTCGAGATAGCTTTCTTGAAGTCCTTCAAGGTCACGTGTGGTCTGCACAGTGGTGTGGGCTCCCCCCTATGCTGAATGTTCCCATTTCGCTCCTTGGAATGTTTGTGTTCTTTACACCACACCAAGAACAGAAATGCACCAGTAATAAATACTGGTGTTCTACTGCCATATATATACGCATACATGTATATATTGTATAATACAATTGTGAGAAAGGATGTCCTGATGAACAATGGAAAAAAGCGGAAGGACAGGAATTTGTTGCAAATATCCTCATGCCCCTAAGGCAAACGACTACACCAGCCTGTCCAGTTTGGCCTGCATCTGTTCATCCTGCCGATCTCGCACCACTTTCCAAAGCTGAAATCAGCTCGAGATAGCCCAGCAATTAAGTTGCGAACTCACATAAAGGTTCGTAGTTCGAACTCGACTTCGGCCTCTCGAGTTCTCACGTCTAGGCCTGGGTGACCCGGCAGTATCTCAGTCGTCGTACTCCCTTCGGGTGGCATGGCAGCTAGCCACCGGCGTGGTGTTACCTTTGAATGCTGTTAGCAAAGAGTAAGAATGGTGAGAATGTAATGGGTGTGAGGGAAGTGGTGTAGACCGTGAAAATCACTGAACCGACAACAGCTACCTGCGGGACCCTGCCGATAACTTGCGCTGTTTGCGAGTCAACCTCTGGGATACTCGGCGTCCATTTTCTTTGGATCACAAAGGCCTCGTGTTACCACATAAATCATTTTACACCAGCCTTGCATTTTTCTTGCTGTAACATGGCATGAATCATTCTTCAACCCTTGACGCTCGATCTGTGGGGTTCAATGGTTAGGTCGTGAACTTACTGACCGGAAGGTCCGTGGTTCGAACCTGACCTCTGCCTCTCGACTTCCCCTGTCTAGGCTTGGGCAACCTGCCAGTGTCTCAGCCCTCGTTCTTTCTTCGGGTGGCATGGCGGCTAGGCGCCGAAAGGGTACTTCATCTGATTGTTTATTATTATCTTTTTATGCGGCTAGCTTCGATGATCCGACGCTGAAGCAAGAGGGACAACTGATTGCTCTTGCTCGTATACTGGTCTCACTTGAAATTGATGTATACTGTGTATCTGGAACGAGGACTAAGGATCTATGCATAATCGTCAAGCCAATGTCTCAACACCTCCCTCGCTCCCGGTTACGTATCCGACGATTCACAGGCCGATGAGGCCATGATTGGTATTTTCCAAAGTCTCCTGACGGATTGACTTCTTCTTGACAGGATACCCACTGAGTCGTCTCTGCCGCGCCGGTAATGCAGTCTCAGACTCATCGTCATTATTCACGGCAATGCACCAGCATTACATACAGAGGCTTTACTGTCATACAACCATGAGGAAGGTAAGCCTTAGCAAAGGGTGTAAAGAAAAG